>JACCIC010000024.1:4302500-4731519 GCA_018907035.1 Sycobia sp. Sy_11 | reverse complement strand
TCTTCTCTTACGTTTCTTCCTATTCTTCTCTCAGCGATATTTACAGTGTGCTCTGAGTTATAACTTTTTTCAATAATTACACATAATCTCATATTCCAGTGTCATTCATTTTTTTCTTAAAAGTAATGCCTGTGAATAAAGTGTAAATCTTTCTATAAATTAAGCTAATAATGAACACTGAATTAAAAAATAGCAAAGTATATAGTATTTTTGAAAAAAAATCTTTTAAATAATAAATCGTCTGCATAAAAATAAAAAATTATTGAAATTTGAAATTCTCAGTTAATATCATAACGATTGCCATTATTGGGATTATAAATCTGAATTTGAAAACAGTACTTTGGAGAATATGCTCGAATGTGCAGATAGGAGGCTGTACATATCGAGCTTGGACATTTCTAATCGGCGTGTTTTTTCTCCTGGTCCATTTGTATTGATCAAGGACGAAGTCTCCGATAGTTTGGAGCGAGTACTGTCTTTGTAAAGCTTCCAAGAAAACTTTTCTTTACTCCATTATCAAACGAATGCTGAAGCGAGGGGATTGAGCATTGGCCTCTGCGTAGTCTCTTTCTATGTTTTTCAGCAATATTTTTCAACCTGAAAAAATTATACGCACTGGTCGAACAAGCAATGGACTTTTAATATATATATATATATATATATACATAGATATAGATATAGATGTAAAATTTATGTAATTTCTGAAAAGCGAGAGGATAAAAATGAAAAAGTAAATTCCACAGCGCTACCTTGATATTCTATGTTTGTACGTTACCAGCCATGTGAATTCACACCCAATTGCAGCGAAGGCGTTGTATCGACGTAGCTTGAATACGTACTTTCGAGAAAGAGAGAGAGAGAGAGAGAGAGGAGAGAGAGAGAGAGAGAGAGAAATACAGCTACGCTCGCTGAATCTCAATAGTGTGAAAAAGCCGTTATTCACGGATAGAGATGCCATAGATGATGTTTACGGAATTACTTGGTAAAAGCTCATTCGTTATTACTCATGTAATAATATTATTTCTTTTAATTACAATATTATATTAATAATATGAATTATATCTTGTATTAATATTATAATAATTCGAAACCGTTCGGTACAATTATTTAAATATACGTAATATTGAAGTTTCGAAAAATATACTGTTCATATTTGTACATAAAAGTATCAAATGTTGTAAAATATTTCAAAAATTAAATATAACAATGACATATTTTGCTTTATTTTTTCGTATTCTTTATCAATATTGTGTAAAAATTATTAGTCAAATATTGCTTATAATATTTAGAACAATTTGGAATTGAATTTTCTGAAACTTTATTAATCTACTAGTTAACAGTAAATGATTAAATGAAATCAAAATCTATCCGATTGATAAAAAAAAATTTGCGCTATTAAAATTTAAAGCATATAAGTCCAATTTGATCAATACTTGAATATGAGTTAGTATAATAATAATAAGTTATTATAATCAGAATAATTGGATATAGTTATGAATGTATTACAGAAGGAAAATTAAAATGTATTTAATACCTATTAGAATATAATTCAATTTATCTCGAGATAAGTATAAACCGCTTAGAATAATCACAATCACGAAATATCTAATCAAATTACCATTCGTAATAAGCCTATAAGATTAACAAATTGTGAATTCATCTATTATGTAATTATTATCAGCATTAAGTTTATCTTTTAATATTTGTATTCATTGCTCAACCTTTAGTGTGTCAAGGAGATAAAAACAAAATAAAATTAATGCTGAAAAAATAGAGAACATAATATATAGATATAGTACATGGTCCATCAATAATAGAACAGAGTCTTTCTTTTCTATGTTTGCTCCACCTTCGGTGAATCGTTCAATTTTCGTTTGTCCGTATTTTCTTCCATGTTCATCTTGTTCTTCTGGAACTTTATAAAACCCAGTTTTCCGTGCTCGCTCGCCAACTAGTTTGCGGGCATGATTCATATCAAAAGATGAACCGCACCGATGATTCTGTAAACATAAGTACTGCGAAAATATACCGAGCGACTTGGATGATTCTTTTCGCCTTCGTAACGCCTCGATTCCGGCTCTCTCGCAATCTAAACAACGCAATGTCCATATCGATTTGCATTTGTTCCATACGTTTGTTTTGCTCGAAAATGAAATCATATGCACATTTATTCGTTTATTGGCAACATTTTTTATTCAAATTAAATCAATCATTATTTTACGAAAAGCTCATTCTACAAAAAATTAAGGAAAAGAAATAGTATTAATTATATATATTTGAATCTATTATAACAAAATAAAATCTTTCAATAATTAATATATTTTAATCACGGAAGTGTGCACAACATCCACAAACGAAAAGAAAATTGTTTTTATGTTAATTCACAATTACAGTTACCCACGAGAGAATTACTTTTGCAGTCTCTGTTCTTTTTTTTGGACCAAATTCCTGAACTCGAAAGAGTTACTAAGTTAAGGAGCCATGGAGCGAGGAGCTTTTATTAATGATTTCGAAGATAGTTTCTAACTGATCTTATTCCAAAAAAAGAAGACCGCACAATGATCGAAGTTTCGCGCGCGCGCGCGCGCGCACTCCGAAAGAAAGTCCTCTAATGAATTATCTCGGGAGAATTTATATTAGTCAAGACACGGTGTTCACTCACGCCATATCTTCCCGCACTTTTGCGCGCGAGCGCGCATGATCGTTTTATTATTCTGGGGGAATTTTTATGCCCGGAAGAAGTTTCGCTTCGTGTATTAGGAAAGAAAGTTTTCCAAATGTTCCGGACGAGTCCGAAGTCTCGACGCGTCTTTGCGAATGAGAATCGGCTATAAATAGTCTCGAAAATCTGGAATTTAGAATTATATAGGTCAAAATCAAGATTGCGCATCGCTCTGGAATATATACGGCGCGACTTTCGCTGCGCAAGCGGTCCTTTGAATATTATATCGATGAAGTGTCTGCACGGCTGTTCGATTGATTAATGTTAGTTACCGGTGGTGTACATATAACAATAACAAATGTTATTCGTTGATTTATCGAAAATAGCAGTGGACGTGATTCGTAACTGGCATCCTTGTTTATTGATAGTCAAAAACTATTATTTTTCGTCATATTTATCAATGTCTTTTTAAAAGAAACAGAAAAAAGGAAGAAATATAACGTAAAGTAATTGCTTTTTGAAAATAAAAAAGGAAAAATCATTTTAAGTATGTAGCTCCTTCGACTTTTCAAACATTTGAACAAAATCCACTATATCGCTAAATTTTTTGGACAAATAAGTTTTCTAATGTTATTCATAAAATAATCAAAGAACTTTTATCTATGTATAGAAGTGCCTATCATTATTATGCCTTGTGCTTTTTATTTTTTGTTACTTACACAAATGTTTATTCAGCTAAATTCCATCTTTTACATATAAGAAAATCGTAGTAATTTCGGTAAGTAATCCTTTGCCATCTACGAAACTAAAAAGGTTAATACAGACGAAAACTCGATGCACTTTAAACGATTATACTGGCAGATATGACTTAATACGTACCACCGGTGATCGCTGTAGTTGGTTTCTACAGACATACGATTATTTATTAAATTAACATATACACAATGCGACAATGTCGGTGATTCGTTGTTCCATATATATATATATATATATATATATATATATATATATATATATATATATATATATATATAGGATATATATATATATATAGGATATATATATATGTATATATATATATATATATATGCGCCTCTGCATCCTATCGAATGATCCGCTGTACGCGTGTAAATCTACATGACAAATGGAATAGAATATCTAGTGCTTCCGGTCAAATGCGGTGCTCGCGCCCATATAACTCCGAACGTTCCATATCCATTATATTCTGGCCAAGTCTGTAATATGTTGTACCTTATATTATTCGCTACCTGTATATATTACAAAATTCGATAACTGAACTAACTCAAGGAGTAGATACATACATATGTACATATATATATATATATATATATATATATATATATATATATATATATTCAGCCTATGCAATAATTATTATTAAAAAAGGAAGGAATGCGTTTCGGAGAAAACTCTATGGAGGAAAGGAAAAAAATTTTCTGCCGTAGTCATTTTGACTATTAAAATTTCATCGAATAAAAAGCTCAATCACCCACTATGAAGCAGTTATCGAGAAAAAAGTTCCGTGATTATTTCTACTTACTTGGAAACAATAATGGAACTTGAAGTTGTTCGATGAAAAAGAAGGAGAGAAAGGGGAAAAACTCTAAAATTTTACGTTATAAGTTTCGATGCAATTAAAGAATGATAAAGAGAAGTTACTTTTATTTTTTATACTCAATTTCTTCGAAAATTAATTGCTGTTAGACGATCGAACGAATTTAAAAAGCTACGAAAAACTAATTAACTGCGACCAAACTGGGCTCTAGAGCTTTGGATTGTTATATGAAAACACCGGCGAAAGGAATGAACTCGATGATCCTCAAAATAAGTATAATATAAAGAACGTCTGACAAGGTGTTGTATGTTATCGTACTATTGGCAAATTTGACCAATGTATAAAGCGGAAAGTACTCGAAACTGTTGAATTTTTTAAAATTATAATTGTATCAAATTATATGTATATGACTATGACCAAATTTTATATATATATATATATATATATATATATATATATATATATATATATATACCAGTATCCCCGGTCTCGGCTTCACCCGAGATAATAATTTAAGTGATTTCATAAACAATTCAATAATATCTAAATAAAAAGTGATCTACATATACAAATCTATTTTTCTATAAATAATTAAACGTAATTTACCTATCGTCGCTTCTGTATACAAAGCTGTTACAAAGTAGCGTCCTCTTCCAAAAGTTGATATTTTGCCGACCATTTTATACAATATATATAGATGCACATTAAATACGGCTTCGATGGAAAAAATTATACTTTTGAGATCGAGCGGTAGAAAAAGATTTCCAAGTATCTCGAGACGACATTTACGGAGAGTATCATGTTCGGACTATAGAAAATGTCTGGTGACGACTGCTATAAAGAGTTTTGTTTTGAGGAAGTAGAATACAATGTCCAGGTATCCCAGAACGACTCTTACTGGGAGTGTGCGTGTTCGAATGATAGAATACGAATCTCTTCATAGAAGTCGTACTACATACATGGGCATTGTTTCCCACCTACTATACACGACACTCCCTGTAGAAGTCGTTCCAAATCATGTGGAAATCACATTCTATCATCCGAACACGAAATTCCCCGTAGAAATCATTCCAAAACAGCTGGAAATCGCATTCTATCATCTGAACACGAAACTCTTAGAAGTCGTCCCGAGAAACCTAACATCGCTTCCTAACGACTAAACACAATACTCCCCGTAGAAGTCGTTCGGAAAGACCTAGATATCGTATTTGACCATCCCAACACGAATTTTCCCGTAGAACCCAGATTACATTGAGTACGCAGATTATCGACAGATTCGCACTTGCAAGCGGCTTGAAATCGCTGTTTCTGCTTGCCAGGTACCGTACAGTAAGCGCGTAGATTTCGCGCAAAGTTGCGCCGACGTAATAAGCGGGAAATCTGCGTGTATATTGTGCGTACATTGCCGATATATTACAGGCATGATCGTGCGCATGCAGGTAACGTTGCTAAGCTCAGTAGGTAAATTAAATGTATTTTTATTTTTTTTTGTGAAATAAATAAACAATTATATGTTATACAAAAGAGTTTTTATTTACAATTAAATTTCAAATTGATACATATATTAAAATTTTGCAATATATTACAATTAGAAATTATTTCTAAATTTTTATTTGTAATATTTCTAAATTTTTATTTATAATATTTCTTATTTACTATACCTTTTTGATTATGGCATCCTCAATACGGCACAATAAAGTAAAGTAAAACTATTTGAATTCATGTGAAGCATCTTCTTCTGCATATGAATGAAGAGAAATTCCTTTTAGTTTGAACAGCATAATTGCGATGGTCCACTATAACATATGTGATTATTAATTAGTTATGTAATTCATTATAATTATTCCAAATATGAAAAAATAAATCAGCAGTAATATAAATAAGAAAAATTTAATCATGTTAGTTATCTAGATGACATTCAAAATAAATAACTTCTAAATTTTAGCGAGCAACAATATTGAAACTTTGAAGAAAGATTAAGACAATCTCACTGTTGTGAGACGTTGAAAATATTATTTTAAATTTAATTAATCAAAATCACCATATAAACATAATTGAAAAATTTCAAAGATAAACTATAGATTCATACAAACCTGCTTCAGTACATCCTTTTTTGCATATCTTTTTTCCAAACCTCTAGGCCTCTGAAACAATCAAATTATATAAAAATTTAAAAATGTACAGGAATTCATCTGAAGAAACAATTAAAAAAGTAATATCAAATAACTTTTTAACGATTTTTTTAAGATTAGCTCTTAATTCACCAAAAATTATATAGAAACTAATTATTGGTTTTTTAAAGAAAAATTTTTACAAGATATTTGAGAATTGTAAGTTTTAAAACAATTCTGCTTTTAATCTTGCTTTAAAATTAATTTATATTTAAAATTATGTTATAACTACATAAGATCAAAAATTAGAATTGATTACATTTAACCATTTATAACTATAACCAAGTATAAGTATAATATAATAAAAATGTATATTTAAAATAATATTATAAATCTAACCTCTAATTCAATAAGAAAAACTGTCGTAAGCAATATCCTTGTAATAATATATATTATCTCAATTATAAGTTTTAAATGTTGGTTATTACAAATTTTAAAATGATACAAATATTAATCAAATAAAATAATTATGTATTATTTACTTACCTATTATTTTTTTTCATCTTCGCGTAACACGATCCTCACCGCTATGCTGCTACTTCGCGTATGTATATATACGATTTACGATATTACGATATATATATATATATATATATATATATATATATATATAAGCTAAAAATATTAATAGTATATTAAAAATTTGATCTCGCACATAGCTGGCAATAAGTCCATTCGTTTGCTGCAGATTTTGCGCAAACACGTCCATTCATATTGCCTGCAATCTTGCGCAGCAAAACAAATTTCGCAATATACGTGCAGATTACGAATGAAAACGCACCAGATGTCGTGCATGATCATGCCTGACATACGCTCCTATCTGGGAAGTTGGTTTCCTCATACCTCGAGGTTTTTTTCTATCAACTAAATACAATATTCCCCGTACATATCGTCCAGAGACACCTGGACATTGCATTCTATCGTCCGAACATACAACCGCGTCTAGAAATCGTTTTTAGGCAACGGAATATCATAATCAACCGCTCGTACATGCCATATGCCAATACACAATATTTTTCAATAGAAACCGTATTGAAAATGTGTATATATAATATGTACAATATAATATAATATATATATGGAACAACGAATCACCGACATTGTCGCATTGTGTATATGTTAATTTAATAAATAATCGTATGTCTGTAGAAACCAACTACAGCGATCACCGGTGGTACGTATTAAGTCATATCTGCCAGTATAATCGTTTAAAGTGCATCGAGTTTTCGTCTGTATTAACCTTTTTAGTTTCGTAGATGGCAAAGGATTACTTACCGAAATTACTATGATTTTCTTATATGCAAAAGATGGAAGGATAGAACCATTTTATAAAAGAAGAGGACAGACAGATACAAAGAGTGAGAGAGAGAGAGAGAGAGAGAGAGAGAGATATAGAGAGAGATCTTCCCAAATAAGAGAAAATAAAACTTACAAAAATCAAAAGAAGAACAAAAAAGGTAATACACCAACTAACGCCACAACTTCTTCAGGATATGAATCCCAAAGTTAGATATGAACATTCGTCTTTTTTTTTTTTTTTTTTTTTTTTTGTGACGTGGGGAGGGGAAATCTTCTAAAGACACCTCTCTAAGAAAGGTAGTGTCGGATTCATGGAGCCTTTGCTCGCATGCCTACCGACTAAAACCCCTCCCCGCAGGGATTCCTACCCGGAGGTATCATTCCCTTTATCTGTTGGGATAAAATATTATTAAACGGAACGGTGTACGGGGGTGGGGAAGTAGGAGTGGGATGTGGATAGGGGAGGAATTGGTGAGTTTAGGGGCTCTGCCTTCTTGGGGGCAGAGGCTTACGTACGAAAACGAAGCACGGAGTGGCCGATAGTGGCTGATGGGGTTACGGATCGTTGATCAGGTGGCAAGGCCTCCTGTAGTGATCCGTCGATTTAGGACGGATTCTACTCAGGGATTGGATTCCTGAGTTCGGGTGCTGTTTAATTGATTCTCTCAGATTTTTGGCGAATTTGTTCGCGTAATCGTTGAAAGCAAGAAGGTTAGTTTCCTTAAGTACTTGAGTGTTCCTTAAGTACCAAGGGGTGTTCAGGGAAGAGCGTAGCAGCCTCAAGTAGGTGCCTTGGAGTCGCTGAAGTCTTTCTAGGGGGATGGACCCCCAGATGGGGATGGCATATGTGGCAATGCTCCTGATGATGGCGGAGAAGGCTCTGGCCTTTGTTCTGGGTGACAGGGTTTTGCTATCGAAGAAAGATTTGAGCTTTAAGAAGGCTTCTAGCATTTTGCTCCTGGTGAGGCGGAGGTGTTTGTTCCAGGATAGGTTCCTGTCGAACGTCACTCCGAGGTATTTGACCGATTGGCTCCACGGGATGGAGGAGCCTTTGATCGTTATTTGTGGAGGGGTGCGGTTTTTGCGGGAGATGAAGTTTGCACTGGACTTGCTCTCGTTGATGAAGAGTCTCCACCGTGAGTACCAGTTGATGAGGTGTGGGAGAAATCTGTTTAGCCTTGAGGTGCTGTGGCAGATTGTTTTAGTGGCGTCTATGAGGGCAATATCGTCCGCATAGAGTGCCGTGGTAATTGTATCGTGTATGGGAAGATCATGGCAGAAAAAAGTAAAAAGTAGGGGGGAGAGCTTAGACCCTTGAGGGACGCCGGCTGAGATGGCCTTTGGAGCGGAAAGGGAGTTGCCTACCCTAACTCGAATAAATCGGTCTGATAGGAACGACTTTATTATCCCGATCAAATAATGGGGGATGTCATTGGCAATGAGCTTGAAGACGAGCCCGTCATGCCATACCCTGTCGAAGGCTTGCTGGACATCTAACAGCAGCATCGTTGTGTGCAGCCGTCTGTTCGAGAAGTTGGTGACAGGTGCTGTGCCCTGTGCGGAACCCATGCTGACAGTCTTGGGTTTTTTCTGGTGACCGAGGTGGAGAGGCGTTTTAGGATAACGCTTTCGGCCACTTTGCTTAGGGAGTTTAGAAGACTGATGGGACGGTAGCTTGCGGGGTCGTTGAGGGGCTTCCCAGCTTTTGGAAGACAGACCACTATGGCCGTTTTCCAGGCCTTGGGAAAGTATTGATGTCTCATCATTGCGTTTACGATATTGCAGATGGACATGATGTGTTTGTGGGGGAGGATTTTTAGTGTGTTGTTATTGATTTTGTCAGCGCCAGGGGCTTTCTTGTTTTGAAGACTGCGAATGACGTCGCGTATCTCTTTGGGGGAGGTAGGGGTAAAGTCCCTGTTTGAAGGGAGGAAGTGTTGAGCTGTCTGGGTGACATGCTCATGAAAGCGTGAGGGCGGGAGAATGTAGCAATTCTAACAGCGTGGGTAATGTCATTAGACAGGGAGGTGATCTCTTCATCGATTTGAGAGATCGATAATATGGGTCTGCATCGAAAGGCTGATATCTCTAGGTTGAATTTGAGATGTAGCCAGTCGATGTGTTCTGTGTGTGACGGGAGAGATATGGGTGATGCATGGAAGGCGAGGATCACCGGGCTGTGGTCTGAGCTCAGCGCACAGATAACCCGGGGGTCGCTTAGGGGTGTGATATTTTTGGTGAGAAAAATATCGAGAATGTCTGATGCGTGTTGTGGGGAGCCCGGAAAGTGAGTAGGGGAGGAAGGAGCTTCCACTGTAAAATCATGCCGAATTGTTTTTCTGAGGAGGGAGCGGCCGTTGCTATTTCTGGAGCCGCAGCAACAAGAGGGGTGCTTAGCATTTAGATCCCCGGCGATGATTGTGGGGGTGTTGCTGCTGAGAAGCAAGGCAAGATCTTTAAAGTTGTTTTGGAGTTGTGGAGGGTTATAGCATGCAATTACCCTCAAGGGACCTTTTTGGAAGGAAATTTCAACCCCTATTGTCTCGCAGATGGAGGTAGTTGTGATTCTACGGTGGCGGTAGGATTTGCGGACGAGGATTGCCACGCCCCCACCGTTAGAGTGCTCTCTGTCCTTCATATACGTGATGTAGTTTGGAAGGAAGAGTTTGTGGGATGGGTTGAGGTGGGTCTCGGTGATGCAGGCGATCCCGATGTTTTCCTCCTCCAAGAGTTGGAGGAGTTCTAGAGATCTATTTCTGCAGAGGATGCCGTTGGCGTTCCAGTTCAGAATCTTTATCTCGGAATTAGCCATTATTTGGTTTGCAGAGAGCGGCGGTAATGTTCGTGACGAACTGCATTATGATGTTTTGCAGTTCGGACGCAATGGGAGGCGAGTTGATTTGCAAAGATGCCGCTGATGCTGCATTGTTGCTCACTATGCTAGCATATGTGGTGCGGGTGGGGTTTGCCCGATTTTTATGAGGGTTGGGGGTGATGCTCTTTTTCTGTATGAGCTGCGGTGGGGGGGTGTTACCGGTTTTGGGAGCATTTACCGGCTTCCCTAGTTTTTGGGGGAGCTTGTCCTTCTTTGGCGCTTTGGGGCAGCCCCTGTAAGTTGCCCTGTGCTCTCCTTTGCAGTTAGCACAGGTGGGGCGCGCGTCTTTATTGTCTTTTAAAGGACATGACGGGGTGGCATGCTTTTTGCTGCAAAAAGCGCAGGCCCATGCAGTGTGGCAGTAGTTTGCCGTGTGATTATATTTGAGGCAACGCCGGCACTGCGGCGTGCCTTTCGACTTTCTCTTTGCCTCCACTTTTATGTTGAGGCCACCGATGGTGCTTAAGTCGAAGATTGACTTAGCGGTGAGTGAGGAGGGGTCTAGGTGAACGGCCACTAGCGGCCAGATTTTTTTCGCCGCTACGCATTCGGTGAATTCGTCGTGGGGTGTAACCTTTCGAATTTAGTTCATTCAGGATGTCTTCGTCTTTGATGGCTTCGTTTATACCCCGAATGACTACAACCAAGTCCCGTTCTTCGGGAAGTTGGTTGGTGGTATATTGTATTTTAGTATTTTCTAGGCGGGCCGTTAGGTGCCTGAAGTCGTCTACCGTTGCCGCATACACCTTGACCGAGTCAGAGGTGTTGACGGCCCGGCGAACGGAGATTCCGGCATTTTCTATGGCGATCTTTAGTTTTGGCCAAATCATTTTTTCGCGGATGATGATTGGGGGTGGGGGTCGAAGAGCGATGGTGGATTCTTTTTCAGTGTCAGAATCCAGATCGGAGAGCGTTGGTGCGGATTTGGCAACGCGAATGCGTTTACGGCCTTGCTTTATGAACTCGGCTTCTTCGGAGATCGGAGTTGATTCAGAGACGATTATTTTGGTAGCGGGAGTGCAGAAAATTGCTGTCTCCTGAAAGAAATCCGTGGCGGAGGAGGATGATATAGAAGTTCCGGTGGTGTGGTGTGATGTTGCCACCGATTGAGAGAAGGTTGGGTCTGTTGTGGTGGTGGTTATTATATTTTGTAGGCGGTCAATGTGATCCCGAAGGCCGATGATAATTTCTATCAGCTTTTGGGGGGGGGGGGAAGACCGTCGAGGTCGGTGGTAAGGCCGGTGTCCATGTCCATGGAGTCGGACTTACAAATGAATGGAGGAAGGTTGCCTCCAGTTTGTGATTGGGGGGGGGGGTTAAGGGTAGAGGGAAAGGTTGGGTGTGGGAGATTGTAGCTGTGAAGAAATATTTAAATATGTAAATATAAATATAAATATAGGAATGATTAAATTTTAAATAAATATATATATATATATATATATATATATATATTAGTTATAGAATTAGTTAAAAATCAGGTAAGTCAAATATAAATTATATAAGTTCAATTTAAGAGAGTTTAGTTTGAGTTTAAGATAGATGAGAATTTAAATTAAAATTAAAATCATGATTAAAGTTAAAATTGAATTAAAATTAAAATTAAAATTAAAAAATTAAAAAAATTAAAGTTAAAATTGAATTAAATTAAAATTAAAATTAAAAAATTAAAAAATTAAAGTTAAAATTTTTGAGGTAATTTTTAAAAAAGTTTTAAGAGTTTCTTACAAACTTATAATTTATAAATTATATAAATTATAAATTACAAGTTATGTAAGAGATAAATGAGAATTGATGTGTCGATGTTATGTCATGATGTCTCATGCGATGATCATGTCACTGATCGTGACGTTGCCGATGAGTATGTGGAACATTCGTCTGAGTTGGCCTGGTATTAATACTTTAATCGGACTACTTTGAGTTGATGTTCGTCATTCAAGACGCCACCTAGTGGTCGCTGGTAAAACTGATTGTTAAAACCACTAACTTAATTTATTGATGGAAGTAAAATGATTTTCAATAAAAAACATAGCCTATGTCCTTCCCCAAATAATATAGAATCTATATGTCAAATTTCAGAACAATCGGTTCAGTAGTTTTTGGTATGATGATATGATATGATATGATATATGATATAATATATATAAATATATATATATATATATATATATATATATATATATATATATAATCATTATTTTTTGCAGGGGGAAGAAAAAGATAAATAATTTACTTATAATAATAAAACTTATGATCTCTTGTTATTACACAGTGCTATAAAAAATTCATACTTTTAAAAATTACATAGAAAATAATCCATTACTTTTATTGCATCTTGATAGATGTTTTTTTTCAGTTTATAAATGCATCACAAGATCATCGTATACAATTTTTAATTAATTATGACAGATAACAATGCGATTCGTACATGTAAAGCTATAATTTTAATGCTAATATTAACCCCTTCAAAGCGACCTGGTTTGCGCTTGCTAAAAAGTTTTATGTCAAGAATAATCAATGTAATATCCGTTTAGAATTTAAAAGTGCAGTTAAAAAGCTTCACAGGAAATTGTTAAAAAATTAGAAAAATTACAAGAAATAGTATTACTGAAGTTACAGACGAGAACGCGAGACTTACTAATATTAAACGTAAATGATTGTAATTATACAATGTCAAAAATGAAAATAATTCAGTGTTTGGTTCTTAATTTAGTTATATTTGTCGTGATTTTATATTTGTGAAATTTTGAATAAGGTATATATTTTGTTAATAATTTTCTATTAGTAATAATATATTAATTATGTAATCATATTTGAAAATAATATATAATACGTAATTCATTAAAATTAATATTAAATTTACATGTATAATTTTTTTTTTAATATGTAAGCAATTATAGGAAATAATATTTATTATTTAAACTATTTACTTACCTTCATTCTCCTTTGGAATAAGTGAAAACGCTTTTATAGATAAATTACATACATTATATATATGTATATATATATATATATATATATATATATATATATATATATAAGAAAGAAATTTTGCACGATCATCAAACTGCAATACTGCAATACTACAAGTTGCAGAGTTGAAAACTGAAAACTTGCAAAGTGAAAGATTAATATTAATATAATTAATGATCTACCATGAGCGCTTGTCTATAATATATGTCTCCGACGTGGCATTGTCGCTTCCGTTTTCCGTTTTTCGTGGCAGCTGATGATGACGTAACGCGTTTTCGTCGCCCGGACCAGAGCGCCATCGATTGCGCCTAATTAGATCGCAAATTAATGTTAAGAAAAACGATTAATTAGCGCCTAGAAGCCTCAGCTCTAAACGGATGCTCTATATTCCTCACTCCAGGTTCAAGCTGGAAATCTAATACTTCTAATATATATATATATATATATATATATATATATATATATATATATATACACATACATACATATGGACAAATGCCAAAATTCTGTCACGGTTTGGAATTAATTAAAGCATATAGAAAGTCGGCCAATGTTCCATTCGCTTCTCCCTTTCTCTCTTTCGCTCTCTCTCTCTCTCTCTCTCTCTCTCTCTCTCTCTCTCTCTCTCTCTCTCTCTCTCTGCCACACCATCGAATTCGCTCTTTATCTCTTTAGCTTTTCTTACGAATATTCATCTTCGTATAATTTTTTATTTCATGTTTTTTTCAATCAGGTTGGGTAGAGAACGTGTGGAATAAGGTGGGATTCGGAAAACTGAGGGCGCCGCGATAACGAAACTCCCAAAGTGAATATAAATTTTACGCAATTAAGTTATGCCAGGCTTTATACGTACATCTGTAAGAGCTCGCATCATCGAACCGTAACTTTTCAGGGTTATAGGTTCACCACTGCTGAATGTGTGCTGAAACTGCTTCCTCTTTCTCCTTTCTCGAGTCTCGGCAATCAACACCCTTCCACTCTTTCTCTCTTTGTCCTCTCGCTCTAATTCGAGCTCTTTTACCCAACTCTGACACCACGCTTTCTGCTGAAATTACAGGGTTGTGGAAAAGAGAGAAAGGGAAAGGCAGAGAAAAGAGAGAGGTAGAGAAGAGAGAGGTAGAGAAGAGAGAGAGAGAGAGAGAGAGAGAGAGAGAGAGAGAGTAAACAAAAGAGAGGGGGGAAGAAAAGGAGCAAATATAAAGTGGCAGCGCTCGCGGGCATTATTTTTTAGCTTGAATTGATAACTGGCCAGAAATTAACTGCGCAGCCCGCGTTCGCGTGTCTTCCGCTAATTTACACGTTCATCTGAGGCCAACCAGTAGTGTGTTCTCTGCCCATTCCTTTCTCTCTCTCTCTCTCTCTCTCTCTCTCTCTCTCTCTCTCTCTCTCTCTCTCTCTCTCTCTGTTTCTCTTCTCTCTACCTCTCTTGGTCTGGCCCTCGGCTTTTCCTCGTACTCGTCCATCTATTTCCTGGCTCGTCGTGCAAACCCCTGCTTGAGCATCACGAGCGCAGTGTTACTCCTGTCGACTGCAGAACGGAAAACTGGGTCGGGAGAAGAAACAGAAAGAGAGAGAGAGAGAGAGGGGGGGATTGGATGATGAGGAGGAAGTAAAAAGTTCATGCATAATGCACGAAATTTTCGTGATCCATCTATGCTTATATATATTTAAACATCTATATGGACATCGTCGAGACGGCGAACGCGATTTCGTTTATTTATTATTACAGCATAAACCTGTTCACCTTTCTTCGCTAATTATTTTCCGTAAACTACCTTTCGACTGATTCAGTTTCCTATTTTGATCTCATACACATTCTCGCATAATTCTTTTCAAAATTCTGTAATTCAGGAGCTATGCTAATGAATTTCTCTTCGTTCGCCTACTGATCATTATCTGCCTTTAAATTCATGGCACAAGATTATTTTCTTTTTAATTTTTCGTTTCTTTCTTTTTTTAAATAAAAAGATTAGTAGAATTCTCGTATAATTAAATGCATGGCTGAGTGCTTAATAACCAATGAGCATACAAATTTATTCAACTTAAAACAATTGTTAACTCTACTTCAGGGGAAGAAACTAAAATTTACATAAAAAATTATTTTCTTCTTTTCAATCTGTCGTTTGCGTTATATCAGAAAATCCGGCAAGGGTTTAAAAATTTTAAAGTAATACATATTTTGTAAGCTTTAAGTTCGGCGACGGCATTAAAAAAAGTCATTTTGAAAGTGCCGTTTTCAAATTAATAAAGAGACTAGACTCCTTCCAAAATATCGAAGTTTTCTGGCAAGGATTATACAGTACACTTGATTTTCATCCAAATCTGAAGTAAGTT
This sequence comes from Sycobia sp. Sy_11, assembly GCA_018907035.1. Taxonomy (NCBI): domain Eukaryota; kingdom Metazoa; phylum Arthropoda; class Insecta; order Hymenoptera; family Epichrysomallidae; genus Sycobia; species Sycobia sp. Sy_11. Next base: position 4,715,632 of record JACCIC010000024.1, on the reverse strand, counting down.
TCTGCTAAAATTCAGAAGGAAACGGGTAATGCGGTGAGGCCTTAAAATGCCGTGGGAACTACTACAGCTCCATAGATGCTTAAACCTGTTTATCATTTTAAACGAGCAATGTTAGCTCGGCAATGTTTTCTTTGGCCATCAAGTACAATAAGCTCTTCTGCAATGCGGGTTTCTTTCAAAATTAATTCTTTTCTTCTTTGAAAACTTTTAAAGAATATCCAGCGCTTCGTTTATTTAGATATACACGAAAATTCATATTCGTAAATTATAATAATATTACGTAAACTGTATTATTATTTGTACTATAAAAAGTAGCTTGTACGATACTTAATGAAAATGTCTTAATTGCTAAGATGAATATCTGAATGTAACAAGTATATTATGTAATAACAAGTGTATTATGTAATGAAATATATTCGATGAAAATTTTTTAATATAATACATTATGCATTTGGCGATTACATATACAAGTCAATACCTCATTGCTGCAGTGCATACATACTAGTGGATATCTTTACTGTAATTGAACGGACATTGAGTTCGGTGTATGTGTACATTATGCAAAGAATCATCTAAGTCGTTATAAAATCACAAATAAAAAAAATTAAAATATTTTCTATTTGGTTTTTAGTAACTCATTATATATTTTCTAGCAATTTTTTTAAGGTTGAGAACATGTACGAACTTTAGACGCGCTTATGCGGGTCAAGGTAAGAAATGCTTAGAAAGCAATGTTTTAGATAGCCTTTTCAAGATAATTTTAAGGATAATATAGCACATGTTATACTAATTACAGCTAAAGAATAATAATTCTTAGATTGCAGTTTCACGAAATTAATAAGTATTAAGAATTTTCTGAAACTGACATCGAAGTATTATTATTCTTTAACTGTAATTAATATATTATTCTTATCTGCGACATATCAATGAGTTCAATAATACCGTAGTTAAGAACTCTATATGCACTCATATGCAACCCATCTACCCACTCCCACAAATAATCCCTCCCCCCTTCCCAATCACACGCAAATGTTTTATATATAAATCCTTAAATTGTTTAAATGTCAGTGATTATAATTATATTGCACTCGTTGCAACCTTGTTGTTGGAAAATATTTTTTTTATATATAGTAACAGGTGCTAGGATATTTGGATAAAATAGGGACAAAGTTTTGAGATACTCTCCTTCTTTCTCTGTCGAAATGACTTTTTAAAACTTTTGTATTTTTAGTTATTAAAAAGACTTAAGTGACATTTGCAGTATAGATGAAGTTTGAGAAAATAAAACAGAAAATATTTTTGGAGAATTGACTTGCGGTATATATAATAAATATTTCGTTACTTCAGAATCCAAAAAATTAATATATAAACAAATAAAAATTAATTTAATATTCGTTATGCAAATTTATTGTTAACGATAACTGATAATCATACAACTAAATCATATAAATGATAAATATACAATTCTCACGAATCGTACACTGCCAGTCGACAATGTTTTACAATCATTAATGAATGATTCTGCAATACTCCGTTCAATATTTAGATTATTAAAATATATTATTATATTGCTTTGCGTAAGAGAAGTCCGATTCAAAAAAAGATAAAAAAATTTTTTCGTGGCTTCATTATAGATGTTTTTGCATCCTTTAAAAAGGAATATTTTGAATATGTAGCAATATCGTTGGAAATATATATTTTTATATCATAGTCTTATGAATTGATTTTTTGATGAGTGTGTACTCTCCTTATCAGTTAGTTTCTTCTTTATGTAAACACGACGCTTTTTAGACGATTCGCATTTTCACATATCAGCAAATCCAGTAAAATTTTAACTTGTGGGTAGTAGAAAAATACTAAATATTAGTAAAGCATAAGGATCATCATTTTTAATAATGTTTGTTTTTTTCTCAAAAAGTCTTGCCTTTTCCTGTTAAATCTGCACAAATTAGTAGTAAAAAATTGTTATGAAAAAATAATGAAAAATTACATGAAAACGTAATAATATGTGTTAAGTATTTATTCAAAATAAGAATTATATTTGATGTTAAATTACATTATGTTTTTTCATTTAATAAGAAAACAATTTTCCTTAAAGAAATGTTTGATGCATTTTTGTTTGCAAGTACAAAGTTATAATAATCGTGCAAGCATTTAACCGTTATTTTCTAATATAATAACAAAAATTCCGTCATTGATAGGTTTTTTATATTTATATTTATTTATACTTCTGAACAATTCATATACTATTTCAAATTGAAACGTAATAAATAAAATTGAATCATAAAATAAATACGGTGCCGATCTTCCTTCTATTTCATTCTAGTAGTCGAAATTTTTTTTGATTTTCTTATATAATACACGGTAGTTGTAGATAATAATCAATTGAGTATCAGCCCCAGGGAATTTTACACTAGCTGGCTCTGATTATGTGAAATGACACTGGGGAATCATTTCATATAATCATTTCACATTTTAAATCACTCCTGTTGTATAAGACAAAGGCAAAAACTACAATAGCAGTTCCACATCATTATTAGTTCAACTATTATGTTGAAAATTTGAAAGCATTTAATAAAAACTGAGATTTGAAGCGAATAATAAATGCAAATGGAAAATTTATTCTTGAAGTATGAAATTTTAATTATATCTGGAAATTATGCCTGGAAAAGACAAAGGCCTGGATCATATTTAAATTATTTGACAATAAAGGATTGTATATGGGATGGATTTCATTTGTCGGAGAGCCCTCGTTTTCATTGCCGGAAAGTGACGCCGATGAGTTGGCTGGCGTTCGCGATGGGATCTTCCGACAATGAACGAGTCCTACAGTGCAATAAATGAATAACGAGGGTAACAGGAGGGGCTATCTGAATAATTTTGCGGTTAAATGAATGCTGAGAGAATGGTAGAATAATGAACTCTGTTAATCGTTCGAGTGAATTATTCATTTCGGTGCCTGCTGCATGCGCTCTAATACTAATCATTGGTCAATATATGAAAAATCTTTTATTAACGACATTATTTCTGCCCCTTATATGGGATAAAACTTTTATGCTGAGCTGAATAGTTTAGCTGTGCAAAAGTTCTGGAAATTTAAACTTTATATAGATTCTATATAACTTGTAATTATTAGCATTTGTTTAAAATTAGTATTATTTTATACATATAAAATTTTTATTGTGATTCAAATACATATTGTAAGATAGATTAAGAAAATTAAAGCTTCGAAGGCACTTCAGAAGTTTCACAAAACGATGGGTTACATCAGCATAGTCTTCTATTAAAGGAACTTAAGGAAAGTTTGTAAGGAAAAATTTTTGCATTAACAATCAATTGCAATCAATTTATATATCTTCATATAAGATGTAAAGATATCATAAATGTAAGATTAGACGACATTTCAACTTACTCACTCTCAATTTATTAAAAATTATTTCCATTTTTAATTATATCCTACTAACAAAAATTTTTTACTTACTTCCTGTAAACTAAAAGTTTTACAATTTGACTTAACCTTTAAAGGGCCGAGTTTTGAGGTTTCGAAACTTTCTTTAAAAGTTCCCAAATTCATATATTGTATCACCCATCAACTATGTACAGTGGTCCTATCATGGACCAAGCCGATATATCGGCTCTCCCGCCCTGGAAGTTCATGAAAAATTTGTAATTCGGTAAAATAGGAATAAAATCATATTCTTAGATTTAGAGATGTGCTGCATTCCAATCTGGAGTCTTATTGGTCATAACTGCTAATAATCACGGTCATTCGAGGTCAAACAAGATAAATTCAAGGACAAATGCAGAAAGTTTAAATTATGATGATATATACGTATCTAGCAAACAGTATTTCTGTAATTTTACTGGAACACTACTTTCACGAGAATACATTCAGAAATTTAACTGAATAATTGTTTTTAACAGAAATGCGATTGTTTGAAAGAGAAAATTCGGTGTCAAGCGCTCTCAAAATCTAAAAACGAATTTGAAATATTTCCCTGGGTATATTCTGAACCTGACCTTGGAGAAATCTTCATCTCTCTTTTTATTTGAGGTCAAAATGACGTAAAACCCAAACTCAGTGACTCCAAAAATATAAAGATATATCTTTTGCAATGATTCAAACCATATTTCTAGGTTTGACCTTCAAATTACCTTCATTAACCTTGACTCTGAAGTGATAAGGTCAAACCAACTTCAGATACGAACTTAGCGCATCAATTTACTTAAGGATAAAGAGGTATCCTGGCATTATGTTTTGGAGTCGATATATCGGCTTTTCGGCTCTTGAAAGGTTAATCGCCTAGAAAAACAGATCGATGGTCGATGAAATATATAGCTTTGTGAAGTTTCTCAAGTATTTTGTGAGATTCATTTTTCTTATTGCAGCTCGGATCACTAACTGTGAAAGCGCATTTTTTTTAACCATTTAGATATAAATTATTGCATAATGAATAAACAATTTATTAAAAATATTCTGTTCACTAACAACTGTTTTCAAACGTTTGTAGTGATGTATAATACTCTTATATAAGAAGATACAGATTTCTGTTCCTTATTATAATGCTTTAGTTACCTTTTGCTGTATTAGATTAAAAATATTCAAAATAATAATGCGAAATATAATGCTGTAAAGGAAAAGAAACCTTTTTCAACGGCCTAAAACAATATAAGTATAGGAAAAAAGAACTATTGACGTGAGCATGGATGAATCCACATGATGAATGGAACGTCAGTGCGACAAAAATGAAAATACATAAACCAACGCATGAATAACTACCTGTGATTCTGAAAAGATATCGCTAAAGTCTTGGCAGATATATACGTAAGCTCATTTTATTCACCACGATTCACGTTTATACATACACTCGTTCTCTATCTATCTCTTTCCCTCTCTCTCTCTCGTCGCTCGGGTTGACGCTCATTGTAGCTATTCTTCTCCGTGCGATTCTTTTCTGCATCCGCTCCTCCAATTCATAGATGTTGCATACTTCGCAATGCACAGCACATCGCTTCGCGGGCCAGCTATATTTTAGTTCGCATCTTTATTTCAGAATAGAGAGTATAAAACGCCGAGAGACGCACAATGGCAGCAATGCTACTATTATATGCGAAGCAGTCGAGCTCGCGCCCGCGCACGAGTCCTTGGACAGTCGAGAGTATGTGCGCGCGCGCGCATGTGTATGTGAATAGAGTTCTTGGATCGTTAAAAATTATCAGTCGTCCTCGAAGCTAAATGACTCGGCACGCACTCATTGAGTAACGCTGACGAAGATGTTCATGGTTCCTTTTTTCTCTTTCTTTTTGTTTGAATAAATATTATGCCACACATTCATGGGACGCTCATAAAATTGCGTGGCTAAGGGAGCGGAATCGCTGTTTCTTTGTGATTGTCAAAAATTGCGGGATAGGGTGAATTTAAAATTATATTCGGGAAGAATATATGCAAAGAACTATAAATGCACTAGATATAAAATTAAAGCTATGGCGTTAAGAACGAAAAGTAAATATATTAACTGATTGTTTTGACTATATAGTTATGAAGAGTAATGTGAAAATATTAGCAAGTTGGTCACAATATTGAATAAACCATAGTTTTAAATAAAATTCAATTAATTTCTATGTAGTATATAAAAAATTTCTATGTGGTATATAGAACAATATTCCTAGAAGAATTAAACATAATCAATTTATATAGCTCAGCAAAATCTACACAAATTCTCATTTAGTCATTCATCTTTTTAACGAGTATAATCGGACTCGCATATTCCGAACTAGGTTTTATAATACCGTCATTTAACCAAATTTGAATCTGTTCAGTAATTTCCTTCATTTCTGAAGGAGAATCTTTCCGGTTTGCAGTAAATGGGTGTAAAATATTTTAATAACTGGATTTTAACATTTACTTCACGTATTTTCCATGCTGTATAATTTATATAAATTACTCTACTTTATTCCTTATAATATTATGTTATACATGCGATAGATTTCTATGTTCATCTTCAGTAGCATTTATAGTACAGATTTCGGGTATATATTCTATTCATCCCTTTTTACTTTGTGACACAGGGAGTATTTAAATGCAGCTCTAAATCATTTCCCAATTTGTTCCCAATCGGTACATTATACTTTAATAGAGAATATTTAGCTTCATTTTATTAAATTAAGCGCCATATATACATATATTAATGTAAAGGAGCCCTGAGTATAGTATATACTTTATGCCTTCGAAAGATATCAAGCTTAATTCTGTAACGTTATCGATTACAGCGAGAAATTCCTGTCCCGCTAAAGTAATTTCTATAAGCTACTCTCAATTTTTGAATTTCGAACCACCATTTTCTTGATGATTTTTCATATGATAAACCACGTTCGTTTATTTTCAGTTACATGTAAATGTGAGACTTTATCTATATTACCGTGAGATGTCTAAATCGAAGAGTTATTATCATTAATTCTTATAAGGAGATGCCGTGGACGATGGCATATCGAGTTCACTTTTAACGGAGAAACTTTCATTAGCTCCGAATATATTGTGTAAATTTTTACCATCTCACCTTACTCAGTTTTCAAAGCATCATACTTTCTTATAAATAATTACTGTTTTTTTCTAATTAAAATAGTACCAAGATTTGTTTTAAGGAAAACTTTATTACGTTAGTACTTTAGCGCTAAATTCGAAGATTAAAATAAAAATAACCCTATTTACACAAAGGCATAGTTTCTTAATTATTAATCATTAAAGCTCTTTGAATTTATTAGTTGTTTCTTGCAGAACTGAACATGTTTATAATAGATTAAACTTCAGTCGAAAACAGCTGAAAGAGCTGGGTTTTTTTTGTACATGCATTCACTAGAATTTCTTTGCTTTAAATGTTATTTTTACTTCGAATCCAGTACAAAGAGTAGGGATTTTCATTAAAAAACTCAACTGACATCATAGAATGTCCAATTAAATTATACTTTGTAAATAAGCAATTACCATATATTGAGAATAAGGGAGCGTTGAATAGTAAAATATAATAGGGTTCAGTAGAATGGATTACAAGCAATAAGATTCATTGCATTGATTGAATTGAATTTCGACTCTGAAAATAACTCGGGGGCTTGAATTTATATTCATAAAATCAATCAGTATATTTAAATGCAATTTAAGCGCATAAGATAAGATTAAGAAAAGAAAAAGGTCTTAACGTACAATGAAGAGTCTTGTCCCTCACTCTCTTCTTTCTTTCAACTTTCGTTTTATATTTATATAAAATTACTAATCAATCTAGTTCCTCAAATAACGTACTTAGTCTAACCTTTCAGTGAATTTAAACGAGTTGGAGAGCGACAGTCAGGGCGAAAACCCTCACCCGCCTATCTAGCGTTGAAGACTGACGAATGAAGAAGTTTTTGCTATTTACAGAGAACACTAGCAAAACGAGACAAACTATAGACATAGAGAAAAGTGAGTCGGGAAGGTTGTTGTAGGAAACAAAGGAGCAAAGCAGCGGAGAGGGCGAGATGATAAAATTCAGGAAGCGAGGTATACAGGACGATGCAGAAAACGTAGACGAATGAGAAAGTGGTGCGTATTTATACAGTGCCCGTGTTCCACACTCCAGTCCGCGTTGACTTATTTGCATGGATATTCGGCCCGCGTTCTCATGCCCCCCCCTTCGTTCCTCGTTCCACACTTCCTGGCCGCCCTCTCCCATCCATTTATTCAGTTCTCCTATGCCCGTCATGCTCCCCTTCCCTTCGCAGCCCCAAAGCGCTCTCAAGTCCCAGCACACGAGCAGACCACCTACTCTTTAAGTAAGTCGTACTGTAGACAGCCATATGAGGGAACGGGACCCCCTATATTAGTTATCCATTTTCCAAAGAAACCGCACATCCCGCAGCCACTTTGTTTTGCAATTTGGCTGGATTTTGTATTCCCTATTTTTTTTATTTAATTACATGCACTCTGTAGATAAATAATCGGAGAAATTTAGGACCTCACAATCGAGCTGCAGTGGGCGAAGTCCCCACCGATTGGTGGTGTAGCTCCCCCTTCCGTAGAAAGAAACAAGAATTGTTAATGGAAAATTATAAGTTTAATTAGAAAGAAGCAATAAGACGAATGCAACCTTAAAATAAAATTAAAAAAAATTGTAATAGCATAAAAAATGGAATTAAAAGTGAAAACTAATTTTAATAAAAGTTATACAAAAATTTTTTAAGATTTAAGAACATTATAATAATTTTTACAGACAGAATATAAATTTTATTTTATTTTCAAATCTTAAATAACTAACTCAAAATGCAAAATGAAAGGTCAACCCTCGGTCGAGTGGCGTATATAAGCCCAAACATGGCACATACCAGATGTGATGCACACATGGAAACCTGAGGAAAAGTAATATTTTGCACATCGTAGACAAGCTTATTGGAGCTAAAAATTTGCATACAATATCACAATGAAATTTATTATGTTCAGTCAGTTGTATTTAAAAATAGACCTGTTCAATCTGATTGTGTGTAAGAAAAAAGATTTTCGGAATATTGTTGAAATTTTTTAAATAATATTTATTTATTTAAAAAATGTTTCACCAGATGTTTAGTGGACAAAGTAGTAAGGTCAAAAAGAAAGACAATGAAGAAACCTAGAAGAAGTAGTAAACAAAAGAAAGGCAATCTGTTAGTCGGCATGCAGTTACTACAACTATATTCAACGATTAATAATTTTTTATTTAATTTTTTAACAAATTGATAAAAGTTACGATTCTGTAAAAATTAACCCTATTCTCTATACGAATAATAAATTTAATGTAAAGTAAAACAACTTAATACATTAAACTCATGAAGAATATGTTAATTCGATTCGTAAATCTACGACGGCCAAAAACATGGCCGCGCAAATTTACTTCGAACAAAGGATTTATTATACGCGTTAAAATTTAAGATAGTATTACATCTAATTTGGTGGATGTATTTTACAATACATACACGGAATTAGATGTATAAACTTCACAAGAAAGAATATCGAATATCATTAGAAATAATATATTAAATATATTATTTCTATAATTATTAAATTAAGACTCGCATATACACCGAATAAACACCGAAAACCGGGCAAAGGTCGCGACGACTACTGAAGAAGGTAGTCGTCGCAACTGCCGAAACTCGAACAAGTAGAGAGAGAACGCGATATCTAGTCTCTCTCTCTCTACCACTAAGTTAAGTACAGCGTATGCCGTAGAGGGGATACACTGCGCGCGGCAAGAGAACGCGCGTTCAATGTATTAGACCGGCGGCCGCTATCCCCTCTAATACATGCCGCACGCACACTATTACACGCTCTCACTGAGCAGCCTGAGCCGCAACGAATGTAGCGAACGCGCGAATACCAGCATATACAACGGGTGTCCGAAAACGAATGCACCCGCTGTATTTAATTAAATTAACTAAAACAAATGATTTAATGTACGCATAATGTGTAAATATATGTATATAAATATTTAAACTTGTGTATATGTGTATTATTAATGTGCGCAGCACACCGGCTGCAAATAATAACGAAATATAAAATAATAACTGTTATAATTATTATTGAATATTATAATTATTATTGATTATTATTGTTATTATTATAATTATTATTATTATTAATATAATTATTATAATTCGGCGCCTCGTCCGAAATTAAACGAGCGGCGACGGAATTATCCGATTATTTTACTATAAAAGGGCCCGCAAAAAGCAAAATCGGCAGTTCGCCCGGTGAACCAACTGCCCCGAAGTTGTTTCACACGAACTCCTCCCGGAGCTAAAACCTTTTCCAGAGCTCGATTTAATCCTGACTTTTTTCCTCTCCGAAATTATTAACTTGATCTCTGTTGCGAGGCGCTCCTCAAAAGACAGACGGTTAATAATTTACCTTTCCTAAGTAAACGTGATCCTGGTTGCGAGGCGCTCCTCAAAAGACCAACAGTTTACTTATCCGGACTAGAAATTCTCCCCTTAACTCTTGATCCTGGTTGCGAGGCGCTCCTCAAAAGACCAGCGGAGTTAAATTTTCCCTTATTTTTTATTCCATTTCAAATCAACCTGTCTCGGTTCATTAAATCCCCGCGTGGAAAATAACACCGGGTATTCGTGTGGTAACTAGCGCCGAATATTAGAGGCATTGCGGAAAATAACGCAAAATTTATACAAATAAATATATAGATCTAGCTATAGTTTACCATTATTAATTATTTTTTGTGTTTATATTGATTTGTTTCAGAATCCTGTAGATAGTGGAGCTGATTTATTTTTCGCAAATAAATTTATATTTTTTGTTATAAAAAATTATATACTGTGTTCGTGTAATATTATTTTCCTGAAACCGCCGTCCGATCCTTAAAAAGTTCCTCTCCTCTCAAAACTATCCTGGGAAGATACCGCGTAGGCTATCCCGAGGGGGATAGGAACGTTACATGGCGCCCGAACAGGGACTAGTATAAATCCCCGAAAAATTTATATTTGAATAAAGTTTATTATTTCTGAAATTACAGAATAATTTCTTTAAGCGGAAATTTTTTTTAATTGTTTATAAAAAACCGTATTTTTTCGATTTGTGTGAAAAGAGCCTAGTGGTGGGCTGAGCGACTAGGTGCTAAGGCGGGTTGAGCCGAAGCACGAAGTAATACAAATCGAAATTTATTTATATTTTATCGTTTTGAAAATAGAAAACTGAAATAAGAGTTTTCTTATTAATAAAATAAAAAGAAATTATTTTCTCCGTTCCAGAAAGAGTTAAAATTTAAAATATTACACAGTATATTTTTTTTTAATATAAATTTCAAATCTTGCTAAAATGGCAAAACCGCGCCTAAGCTGGATCTATAAACTAACGAAAGAGCAAATTGAAAGAGAACTCGTTAAAAACAATTTAACTATAGAAGGTACAAAAGCGTATTTGCGACAAAATTTAATTTCATATGTACGGGCTCACCCGGAGCTCTTTTTCGACAAACCAGAAGATGAAAAAGACTTCGACGAAGATGTAAATCGAACCCAAGATCTTGAAGAAATTGAGGAAGAATTTCGTCAATTACGTATGCAACTCTTAAACCAACAAGCAGCTGCATCAACGTCCAGTCCAGTCGTGGCATACCCAGCTGCGAACACACCTTTTAGCACTCCACCTGCTACTGTATACGTGCAGCAACCAGTCCATGGAGTTCACCAGTCGTTATTGTAAAAAAGAAGGATGGAAAAGCACGATTCTGTGTGGATTTCAGAAAAGTAAATAAAGTTACAAAGAAAGACGCTTATCCTCTTCCGCAAATTAATGCTACACTAGACAAGATAAGAGGAGCCCGATATCTATCCACATTAGATTTGAAAAATGGATATTGGCAAGTAGCTCTAACACCGGAAAGCCGTCCTGTCACTGCCTTCACCGTCGCCGGAAAAGGCCTTTATGAATTCAATGTAATGCCGTTTGGCCTACACTCAGCACCGGCTACCTTCCAACGACTCTTAGACAGAGTGATTACTCCAGAAATGGCTCCGTATGCATTCGCATATCTAGACGACATCGTAGTAGTCTCGTCTACGTTTGAGGAACATCTACAAAAATTAAAAGAAGTTTTCAACCGGTTAAGAATAGCGAAATTAAAACCTATTCCGGATAAATGCCATTTCGCCCACTCAAGTCTAAAATATTTAGGACATATTGTAGACAAAAACGGTCTACAAACCGATCCGGAAAAGGTGGCTGCTGTACTAAATTTAGCACCACCGAAAAACATGAAAGAAATTCAGCGATTTATGGGTCCAATATCATGGTACAGACGATTTCTTAAAGATATCTCGAATGTTGCCGCACCACTACATCGACTTACTAGAAAAAAAGCTAAGTGGACCTGGGGAGAAACCGAACAAGACGCATTTGACAAAATCAAGCAGCTTCTCACAAACGCTAGGAATCTCGAAAACTCTTGTGAAGATATCCAAAAGTTATTACTGACCTGGAATGCTTCGGATGACAACAAACTATGTAAGAAACTGCGAGAATTGTCATCAATTTAAATCTCAACAACAATCACCGGCTGAAAAATTGCATGCGACGTTAGTCGAACAGCCTTGGGATATCGTGGCCGTTGATCTTATAGGACCACTCCCAAGATCATCAAGATTGAACACCTGGCTGTTAGTCATGCAGGATAAATTAACCAAGTGGGTAGAATTAAAACCCTTACGAAAAGCGACTGCCGAAGCTATAACGCTGGCAGTTAAACAACAAGTCATTCTACGTTTTGGATGCCCGAAAATTATAATTTCCGATAATGGACGACAATTCGTGTCAAAAGAATTTACGGAAATGCTATCAAAATCTGGAATAACTCACAGAAAAACACCACCGTATACACCGCAGTGTAATCCAGTAGAGCGAGCAAATAAAGTTAAAAAAACCATAATTTCTCAATACATAGAGAAAAATCATCGAACATGGGATTGCTATTTGCACGAGCTACAATTCGCATATAATACCGCTACATCCGAAACAACGGGATTTACACCCGCTTACATAAATTTTGGAAGAGAATTAAGAGCACCTAGGTCTCTTGTCCAAAAATTTGGTCAAACTTGTAATATTACAGCCGAGAATCGGATAAAAAAAATACAAGAGACAATAGAACTTGTACAAAGTCAATTAGCTCGCAGCTTCCAAAAACAAAAACATTACTATGATCAAAACCGTCGAAAATGGAACCCGGAAATCGGCGATTATGTATATAAACGTTCACACGAATTATCTAATAAATTAGACGCGTTTAACGCAAAATTAGCTCCAAAATATCTGGGTCCGTATACTATTTTCAGGAAGGTATCGCCAGTAATATACGACCTGAAAGATAATAAAGGTCAAATTATTAAACATATTCATATCAAGGATCTACGTAAAAGATATAACAATCTAGATAAGATACCACCGTGAATTCACTATATAAGGGCCGACCAGAGGCCCAAGTGTACAGTCAAAATGCAGCATCCCGTCGAACAAGAACTCTGCCGTCACTTCCTGGAACTCAGTGTTCCTATCAAGTGTTATGGACTGCCATTCCATGCACTAATTAACACTGGGACACTGATGACCACGGTTTCAGCAGAAATCGGCAGGAACTTGAGCGACGTGGTGCTCGGCGTGTATACGGGGAAGCGGTTCTCCATCTTAACCGGGACCCGTTATACACCATTGATCCTGTCACCGTTGTGTCTACATATACGCTGGAGGTGGAATACACCTGCAAAGAGAAAACTAGGATGAGTAATTTCGCCATAGTCCCAGACCAGCCCGTGGACAACATTTTTGGTATGGCAGAAATCAACAAGATCGGATTTCGCATTCTATGGAACCAAAGATATCCAGCAGCCCAGGAACGTCGCCGAGAAAATTCGACTACATCGAAGAGTCGCCAGGAGAATTGCCGCCAGATTAAAAGTCGAGGGTATTTACACCGCCACCGACTCTGAAGATCCCAGCAACGACAGCGAATAAGACTGTAAGAAATTATATTATATTAAAATTCAATTAAATTAGAAATATTAGCTGTGAAAATTTAATTATGTTAAATTATAACTCGTTGAAATTTAATTATATCGCATTTTTAAAATTAGGAAAATTTGATATAAATAATTAAAAAAAAAAAAAAAAAAATTAATTTTTTTTACTTCAATGATCAAAAAAATTATAAATAAAAAAATAAATAAATAAATAAATAATTTTAACCGAAATAAAAGCATTTATATTTAAATGAAAAAAAAAAAAAATTTAATCATTTATATTTATGGAACAAGTGTTTATATATTAAGAACGAACAAGGGTTGATGCCCTCTCGAGAAAAATAAAATTTAACCCGAGAAAGGTTAAATAAAAATTCTAAACTGAATAATAATTTTAAATTTAAAATTAAATTTAAAATTATTGTTGAGTACTCGTTAATAGTTACTAGCGAACACTATGTATAAAAATTTACTCACCCGGGCGCAGCGCGACCTGCTCGTCACCGAGCAGGAGTTAAATAATATTTTAAGAATATCGGTACGTCCGAGTTTGGTCGTACCACCAGCACGACCGCCTCGTCTGCAGGTGGAAGGCCGATGCTCATCCATCGTAACACACGTCGGGCCGAAACCTGCAGCCGTCCCGACGACACCACAGGTCAGCGAGGCGGACGTGCCTCCAGCCGACGGCGAGCAGCCCGCGCTGCCGAGTAATGCACGAACACCCGGGCCACCACGAACTGCGCCACCACTACTGCCAGCTGAGCAGGCCGTTCTGCTGGGGATGCCGTCGTTACCGGCTCCTGAATATAAACCACACGGTTCGGCCCCGACGGACGACGCGCGCCCCTGGCGTGCGTTCGTCTACGACGAGGAGGCCACGTTATTTTTCCGTCTGGGAGCCGTGCGGCATCGTCAGCGCATCAGGAACCGGCAGTTCCACATGCGGATTGATGCAAAAACGGGGCATGTGAGATGTGTCACATGCTCCGAGAAAAAAAATCTGTATGTTTACACTTTTATTTTTAAAACACACACATTATTTTTTTTGAGACACATTTTTTTTATATACACATAATATTATTGATTTATAAAATTACGAACAGTACAAACTGCAATAATATATACGAAATAAATATATTTCGATACCCCGCACTTCACTATATATATATATATATATATATATATATATATATATATATATATATATATTACATTGCAACAATCTCGAGGAAATTCTTATATTACTTGTTCAAGTTAAGCTCGCACGCCGTGTCCTTTTGCAATCATATACAATATATCAGGTATGTGAATAAGTCTTTCCCGTTTTTTTTCAAATTTTGAGCCTTTATTGTGAAAAAATGGTTACAAATGAATTATTGAAAGTATTGGCCATCGCTAGCTACAACTTTTTCCCATCTTTCTGGCAACATACGAATCCCGTTGCGAAAAAATTCGACCGGTTTGGCCTCTATCCAGTCATCCACCCATTTTTTGGCTTCCTCGTAGGAATGGAAGTGCTGGTCAGCCAGGCCATGCGTCATCGATCTGAAGAGATGGTAATTAGACGGAGTAACGTCTGGACTATACGGCGGGTGGGGTAGGACTTCCCATTTGAGCGTTTCTAAGTATGTTTTCACCGGCGGTGCAACATGTGGGCGAGCATTGTCATGTTACAAAATAACTTTGTCGTGCCTGTCGGAGTATTGTGGCCGTTTTTCTCGCAGTGCGCGACTCAAACGCATCAATTGTCGTCGATAGACCTCGCCTGTGATCCTTTCATTCGGTTTCAGAAGCTCATAGTAAACCACACCTAGCTGGTCCCACCATATACAGAGCATGAGCTTGGCGCCATGAATATTTGGCTTGGCCGTCGATGATGATGCATGGCCGGGTAGTCCCCATGATTTTCTTCGCTTCGAATTATCGTAACGTATCCACTTTTCATCGCCAGTCACGATACGATGCAGAAAACCCTTTCTTTTATGTCGCTGAAGCAGCTGTTCGCAAGTGAAAAAACGCCGTTCGACGTCTCTCAGCTTCAGTTCGTACGGCACCCAATTTCCTTGCTTTTGGATCATTCCCATGGCTTTCAAACGCTTGGAAATAGTTGTTCGGTCAACTCCCAATGCTTCAGCAAGTTCTTCTTGCGTTTGACAAGAATCTTCATCAAGCAAAGTCGCCAATTCTCGATCTTCAAAGATTTGCGGCCGCCCGGAACGCTCCTTGTCTTCCACGTCGAAATCACCGCTTTTGAAGCGTCGAAACCATCCACGAACACTTGAATCATCGACACAACCTTCTCCATAAGCCTCCTGAAGCAATCGATGCGTCTCAACAGCAGATTTCTTCAAATTGAACCAATAAAGTGAAACTTCCCGCAAATGACGTCGACTCGGCTCAAATTTCGACATTTTCACGATATCAAAAATTTATGATGCGAAAAAATTTTAACTAATGTGTTAGTATGGAATTGTTGACATATGAATAAGCTTTGATTATGACATATGTAACCATTGAATACTCGCACAGTATTGGTGGCGCCATCTCTTACAAAAAACGGGAAAGACTTATTCACACTCCTAATATTTTTTTTTGACTTCAATAAGCATTTGCGAAATTGTAATGATTTTTTTTGTGAAGAGATCCTGCTCTTTTATATTTTCGAAGATAAAATTATACACTATACACACTCGCCGCGCTCCCGAAAAAGGAGGGAGATGCGACGGCCAAAAACATGGCCGCGCAAATTTATACAAATAAATATATAGATCTAGCTATAGTTTACCATTATTAATTATTTTTTGTGTTTATATTGATTTGTTTCAGAATCCTGTAGATAGAGGAGCTGATTTATTTTTCGCAAATAAATTTATATTTTTTGTTATAAAAAATTATATACTGTGTTCGTGTAATATTATTTTCCTGAAACCGCCGTCCGATCCTGAAAAACTTCCTCTCCTCTCAAAACTACCCTGGGAAGATACCGCGTAGGCTATCCCGAGGGGGATAGGAACGTTACAAATCCTGTATGAAAAATATTTGATAGAATAGAAGAAAAATTTTAAATATATACTGATCGAGTAAGAAAATCTATTTAATTATTACAAAAAACTTTTTGTAACTTTCAAGACAGTGTCCAATTGTGACACCAAACGGAAAACACCCGTTATGACTTAGCTAATAGTATTATTTATTTTTATGATTTTTGTGTATTGATGTATTAATGTTAATGTAGATATGTACTGATATTGTTACGTATTGTTTTCGATTGATTTGATTGGACAATACGACCAATGAAAAAATATTTATTAATTAGCTAATAGTATATGCAACGTACAATGAAGTTATTATTTATTTAGAAATTATTTAATAATCTACTCACTCTTTATATATATATATATATATATATATATATATATATATATATTTATAAATGAATCATATGAATCATTGCACTACTTGTATGTAATATCTGTACTTTTTGTAATATATAAATAACCAGCTATCTTAACCATTAACCAACTTTCATGCGGATAATAAGAATTATAAAGAAAAATATTAATTTTTAATAAAATATCAAAAACTTTCACGGATATTTATTATATAATGGTCGACGTCTTCGCTTAATATCATGCGCTAACGCTGACAGCGTAGAAAGATGGCATGTCTTAAGATACCATTTGTTACTGCTTTGTCGAGAAATTCTATCTTGGAAAAATGAAAAAATCCTATTTGTCCGTATCATATATTATAACGCGTGCACCTTCGTCGTGCGCACTTACGTTGTTTGCTCGTTCAACTGACTTAGGAAATAGCGTTCTGCGAGAAGGGGAAAATAAGAAATAAGGAAGAACAATGAAGTAGAAGACGTGACTTTGTTAGAACACAACGAGTAGGCAGTATACCGGTACAGACTGACCGGGATCAGTCTCCATGTCTCTAGTAGAGAAGGATGTCAGGTGATGAGGCGCATAGTCGAAAGCACCCGGGCACGTCACGTTTTTCTCTGGATCTTCCAAGAGCTCTGCCGATTTATCATTGGCGAACATGCGCAACCGACCGCGTCTAACAGTCGACGGATAATTCGAATGCGAGCCACCTTGATTCTGTAGCGATGAATACCGTCAAGAGCGAAGTATTATTTCCGTTTGAACTCGTCGTATTTCCACCTATGTAGACGCGGCCGTCACATTGTCGGCAGTTTGCACGGATCCTTTGGAAAGTCAGCGACGTGTATCCTGTTACATTACATTTAAAATCCTATCGAACAATACTCCTCGAGACGTATCTCACTTGTTCACCAGAGGTCACCGTTTTTGGTTTTCGCTAACTGTTCAAAAAGAGCTTAAAAATTGCTGTCATATTTTTTACAAGCTTTTCTATAAATATGTTACGTATACGAGGGTGGATTCATAAGTTTCCGGCCTGATCAAGAAAAACAACGTTTTTAAGAATTTTTTTTTATTTCTCAACATAATCTCCTCCGAGGCTGATACATTTCTCATAGCGGCGTTCTAGTCTAGTAATGCCATCTCTATAGACTGATTTGTCAAGCTCCTCAAAATACTCATTTACAGCTTCGATTACTTCTTCATTGTCCGCAAATCTCTTACCACCAAACCACTTTTTGAGATTAGGAAACAGATAATAGTCACTTGGGGCTAAGTCTGGAGAGTGGGGAGGGTGCGGCATCAATTCAAACTTCAGATCGTTGATTGTAGCCATCGCAACGATTGACGTGTGCGCTGGTGCGTTATCGTGATGAAACAAGATTTTTTTCTTCGCTAGATGAGGTCGTTTAATTATCACTTCGTGGCTCAAACGTTGTAGTAAGTCGGCGTAGTATTGATCAGTGATAGTTTTACCCTTTTGAAGGTAATAAATGTATATAATATCGCCAAATTGGCGATAGAAATGTTTTTTCGAATCAATTTTTGGTCGACTGTTAGCAAACGTGGCACCCATCTTGCACAGAGCTTTTCCATATACAAATATTGGTTCAAAATATTTTGTACACGTTCATATGACATCTTACAGGTCTCAGCTATCTCACGCACTTTTAATCTGCGGTCTTTCAGCACTATTTGATGGATTTTTTCGATCATATCTGAAGTTGTGACCTCAATGGAGCGTCCTGAGCGAGGCTCATCAGAGGTGCTCACACGACCCTTCTGAAACTCGGAAACCCACTGCTTAACGGTTGAATATTATGGGGAAGATGTCCCCAGTGTTCAGTACATCTCTTCATTAAGTTCCTTCGGCGTTAACCCCTTCAAATAAAAGTATTTGATAACAGCATGAATTTGCAGCTTTTCCATTTTCACAAAAAACACAGAGGCGTCTTGTTCAGCGTGCTCTCAAGGATGGTACTATAGAACGCCACCTCAAGGTAGGCCTAGTGGCGCCATTTCTTGGTCAGGCCGGAAACTTATCAATCCATCCTCGTATAATCGAATGCATACTTATAACTTACCATAATACTTAAATTTATCTTCATTTAGTGATATTTAATATTAAATAAATAAATATATATATATATATTTATATATATATATACATATATTCATTAATATCTTATAAAGATAATAAAGCCTCTAAATTATTAAATAAAACTTTAAACTTTTTACACTTAATTAATTAGCCATTTCTTTGAAAAGGCTCTTGGATAAATTGAGCAGCAAACTATTTGCCAGTGAAAGTCAAAACTTATATCTATAAAATGTACTGACGATGAATTCTTGACAATAATCTAGGCAATATCATTAATTCTTGAATAGACATTTATTTTCAAGAAGATTACTATCTCGGCAGTCCAAAAGATACGATGCGATGCTGTATTTCTATCTGCAGGTTCCTTCATCATAATAGAATAATGAGAATACTTATAACTAACTAATCTTCGTTAGTATAATCGTATTTTTCTCAAAGCTTTGCTTGCATTGTTTGTTTTATTGAGATATTATTTTCACCTCAGAAAAGTGGAATACGACCACAGAAAAACTGACTAAAGCTATTAGTATATTAAGTTGTATGCCTTTTATTTTATTCACTCTATACGAGTTGTAAATAATTCTGATATTGCCGACAGGTTCGAAATCCAAGTGCGAAAAATGCTTGTTATTGGGCGAAAACACCTCGCATGTGACGAGCCGTTCGACAAACTTTGCCGAGCTCAGAACAACAATAACCGCGAGCACGGGAGGATGAGCGAGGACATTTCGCGCATCAGCTGGCACGACGCGGTGGCGCACATTGTTTCTTTCGTGCGGCAGCCTGTAAAGGGACCAAACACCTCGATTGCCCGGTCCACGATGTGCTCAGAAGCACGTGCAGCAATGAAAACAGATCGGCTTCTGTCTCCCCACCTGACTCTACTATCTCCACCGCTCGCGTTTCTCCTTTCCTCGAAACGGCAAAATCGCGCGCGCGCTCCGAAACTTGCGACGTACACGGCGCTTCGGTATATATGAGGGAAGGAAAGCACAAGCTGTGTTGCGGGACGCGGGTGCGTGGTGAGTCGGCGGCTGAGGTCGGGGAGGGGGCAGGGCGGCGGAAGGTCGGCCAAAGGAAGCCGGGCTCGAGCGCGCACGATTTATAGTTATTGTGTGGCAAGGAGGTGGGGAAGGCGCAGACCAGCGAGCAATATTCCATATCTGAAGCATTCCTCTGCATTTTTATGGTCGTTTCATTGCGGCGTCCTCGTAAAATCGCGCAATCCAGGAGCTTCGGCTGTAGGGAGAGCTGGTGGGAAGGGCCGAAGTAGAGGAGTACGACGTGCAGAACGGGGGGCGAAACTTAAAAAAAAAGCGAGAAAAGCTCGACGTAAATCAGTCTTGCCGCGTCGCTTTAGCACGGCTAACTTTATCATACTCCGTATATATTGTTAAATTTTTTATTGACCCCGGTAAGTTTGCCCCCTGCGCGCGCCTCTACAGTCGAGCGCATTTGATGCGATTTTCTACTCCTTATGCTTTTGAATAACGACCTTAGGCGTTCGGACAAATATTGTTTTGAACCTTGACGCGTGTGCGTTAGTACAACATGTTTCTGATGTAAAGCGCAGAAATTTCTCATTTTTTAATACAGATTTTTTGTTTTTAATACGAGCAGAATTTTTATTGCCAATGTTCCCGATAATTAATATTAAAGCATTGCTTTCTGATTCTCCTTTCACTTATATATTAAGTGTTTATAATGTTACCATAATTAAAAGTGATAATAACAAAAAAATTTCACCTTTTTTGCAGAAATATCTTTTAATACTCAACATTTAAATTTAATTCTGCAACACGTATATTAATAACTTCTTCAAATTTTTTGTCAATTTGCAAAATTTTAAATAAATCATGGCTTAAATAAATTCCATAATTAGCTGCACAGCGAGCTTTATACAACAAACGAAAAAAGAGGAGAATTTATGTGTGTTTAACGTATTTTTACTGAAATATTATGCAATATCTACGTATGCAGCGAGCGAGTTTAATAGCGCGTCGTTAATCGTGCACCTATATATATGAGCATTATAGCTGCTGTCATTATTTATCTTGCAAAACTATAAGGTATATTTTTATTTACGTCCAATTTTATACAGAGTACAGAATTGTATGCATTAATATCAATAGTAACTGTATAAATATAATCTTATTTGAGTTCATCATAATTATCTCTTAAACATTAAAAGAAAGTAAATGTGAAATAATATTAAATTAGTGGGAAGAATAGAATTAAATAAAGCCCAAGCAATGGTATAATAGTGTATAGAAAAATGATATCACTTCGCTCGGAGGATAGGAACGCGTGTAACAATCATTTCCTTTATTAATATATTGCTTAATGTGTTGTTTGGAAGTAAGACAATTTACTGATATAAAAGTTACGTACATATGACTTTTTTATTAATTTTTTTATTTGTTATTTTAGTACTTTTTACTGAATCTATTGTAGTTTTTACAAAAAAGTACTATTTCTACAAGAAGAATAATTAATATTAAATAAACATATAAATTTATGAATACTCTAGTTGTCAATGCTGATTTATATTTTTCCTCTTTCAGAAACAGAATAATAGAAAAAAGTAGATCTAAGTTAGAGTGATAGTTATTATTATTTATTTCCTATAAATTTTATATACACTTCGGTGTCGTTATTATGAAAAAATATTTTTTTCAATAGTTTCTAACATCTTTCCCTTAGTGCCTAACTTTAAACAATTTAAAAAAGTTCTATAAATATTAAAATCAGTTATTAATATTTTTTTAGTATTATTATATTATTATAATAATATTAATAGCACAATTGAGTTGCTCTTGTCACTCACGTATTTCATTTATGCTCCCTTTCTAGATAACAAAGGGGAGTTTCTGTTCAGTAAAAAAGAATGCTACAACATACACGTCTCAATAGCTTATCTATGCTGAAACAGTACCGAGACTCCAGTCTATAGAATTAGAACTCCCAAGTAACTAACACCATTTACCTATTGTTTTCTAT
This sequence comes from Sycobia sp. Sy_11, assembly GCA_018907035.1. Lineage (NCBI taxonomy): Eukaryota > Metazoa > Arthropoda > Insecta > Hymenoptera > Epichrysomallidae > Sycobia > Sycobia sp. Sy_11. The sequence continues at coordinate 4,693,612 of JACCIC010000024.1, read as the reverse complement.
GGATCACTTCACTTGGCATAGATGCCCTCATCTTCTAACACTGACCATTCAGACTGACTATTCGCTTTTGCACAGTTGATTTGTTCATACACGACACTGGATAGATTTTCTCTTCTACGTCATCCACTTCCAGTGTCGTGGGACTTTTTCTTCTTTTCACGGTTTCCCATTTTTCTGGTTTGAATTGGGTTTTGCACCTTTGTTTGAAAATAACATAAAATCTGGACTTAAGTTGACAATAATGGAGATTGATGCCGACCTTGGCGCAGGTTTCGAAAAGTCAAACTAAAGCTTCGGATATTTCCATAACCATAACAAACTGAGATCTACAGATACGAGCTTCGAATACATAAACTACTTACAAGTCCTCTATCTTGATCATTATCCTTCAAGCTAGAAAATTACATTAAAATTTTTCATAGCCCCCTATAGCCAGGTAAGACTAAAAACTGTAGCAGGTTCGTCATTTCCCTGAGACAGAGTGTTGCCTCAGTTTGTTGAACGCACCAACGCTATTGTGCGTCAGATGCCAACTAGTTATCCAGTTACAATAAGCATAACATCGCGTGATTGAAGGAGGCTGTTTTTGGTCTTTCAATACCTGCGTTAACCTCTGCTTTTCGTCGATAAGGGAATATCCTGGAATGCTCGCCTTTCCGAGAGAATCGAGTTTTGCCTCGCTACATCCGTTACTGAAACTAATCGCCAACTGATGATCATTTATAATTCGGTTTTAACAATGGGAACTAATATGTCAAATTGGTCAACGGTAATGAGCGGTGCAAAAGTAGATGCGAATGATCGGATTAGCAGTCTAATATCTACTCGAAATTCATGGAATTCGAAAGCCAAGATTAATCGATGTATAATCTATATTATTCTGAGTATAGAAGAGGCTACATAGATCATGGCATTGCTTTGTGCATTTCACAGCGCCTACATAGTCTTTTAGATTTGCTATTTAATCCTCTTGTATTAGCTTTTATAAGATAATGCGGTATTTCTGATTTCTCAATTATTTTCCGGTAGATTATTAATGAATGCATTGTCTATTTTTGAACTTTTTAGTGTATAAGTGGAGTCACACTATTTACTAGCATAAATTATTTAGCAAGTACAGTCTACTATTGTTCATTCGGTAAAAATCGTAAAAGCCACTTCTTTTTACTCACATTATTCTTCGTTTTTCTTATGTGAATGACTGCGTCGTATTGTTAAAAATATAACTTACCTTTGAAAAGTTAATTATATATTAAACATATATTCTTCTAGAATATTTATATACGTAGAAGAATTATCTGACGAAAGGAAGAAACATGAAATAACTATCTACATAGATTTAAAACATATTAAATTATATACTAATTAAGAAAGTGAAAACAAATATAGAACATTTTATTTATTTTTTTTATTTTAAGATTATCTTTTTGAGGTGCAAATTTTTTTTTTCAAATGTTCGTGATAGTATTTATTCTTACTGGAAAGATTTAAGAAAAGCTCTACAATATTATACTACAGGAAACTTTGAAGATAGTAGCCTTATGGTATAAGCAGTGATTCTGTCATTATCTAGCGGTATCGCTTGCTTTTCCCTCTTGAAAGATGAAATCTTCTCAGTTTGTAAATAGACTAAAAAATTGTCGCATACTATTTTGTATTTTCTACATTACCAATAATTTTACTTTTTTTGAAAGGCAGTGCGTGATTCCCATCCGCGAGTCTACAAAGTAATTTTTTGAAAAAATTATAAAAATTGTGAGAAATTCCATTTCTAAAGTTATAAAAACATGAATAATAAAATTTTTAATTTTTAGTGAATAATTTAGTTATTTATCTAGTGTTTTTTTTAATTTTGAAACTAAAAAAAAAAATGTTTTCAAAATTCTGTGAAAAACGAGAAAAAAATGAAATTTTCATGAACAAACTGTTTTTAATACTATACGTGCTTTCTATAACTAATAAATAATTGATTTATTGTACGTAAATTATTTATTTTCTTTCCTCGTTTGACAAAAAATTCAGGTTTATTTTCTTATGACACGCCCTGTATTCAATAATTTTCTGTTTTAAGGAAACTTGATAAAGGTATTACCGCTTTATAGCATGATAATTTTATAATTCTAAACTTAACAAAAACTAATAAATATAAAGATTCAACTCTTTAGACATGCATCGATCATCACTGCAGCATTTTTGTTTCATTATTCTTAGCTTTTCATTTATTTTTATTTCTTTTTAGTTATAAGCAAAACCATCGTTGAACTAACTGACTCTAAGAATAAATAAAAAATCTAAAATAACTTTTTAATTAACGTTGCATTCGTTCTTCTCGATTTACATTTCTGATGAGCTTGAGTATTGTCTTTCAACGAACCTGTTCTACGCCATTCTGTTGCTGAATTGTAAATAATGCCCTTACTTGTATCATGATTGGAACTATAGGGGGTTTGTAATAAATAAAATAAATAAATAAATAAATATATATTAACTTCTCTTAAAAAGTGTTTAATAACTTTTATTAAATATCTTAATCGGAAAAACAACGTTATTAAGAATTTTTTTTATTTCTCAACATAATCCCCTCCGAGGCTGATATATTTTTCATATCGACGTTCTAGTCTAGTAATGCCATATTTATAGACTGATTTGTCAAGCTCCTCAAAATACCCATTTACAGCTTCGATTACTTCTTCATTGTCCGCAAATCTCTTACCACCAAGCCATTTTTTGAGGTTAGAAAACAGATAATAGTCACTCGGGGCTAAGTCTGGAGAGTAGGGAGGGTGCGGCATCAATTCAAACTTCAGATCGTTGATTTTAGCTATCGCAACGATTGACGTGTGCGCTGGTGCGTTATGGTGATGAAACAAGATTTTTTTCTTCGCTAGATGAGGTCGTTTAATTTTCACTTCGTGGCTCAAACGTTGTAGTAAGTCTGCGTAGTATTGACCAGTGATAGTTTTACCCTTTTGAAGGTAATCAATGTATATAATACCTCTTGCATCCCAAAAAACAGTAGCCATAACCTTGTTCGCCGCAAAATTGTTTTTGCCTTCTTTGGAGTTGGTTCCCCTAGTCCAATTCACTGTTTAGACTGTTGTTTGATTTCAGAAGTAAAGTGGTGTACCCAAGTTTCGTCAACGGTTATGAATCGATGCAGAAATTCGTTTGGATTACGTTTATACAACGCCAAATTGACGTTAGAAATGTTCTTTCGAATCAATTTTTGGTCGACTGTTAGCAAACGCGGCACCCATCTTGCACAGAGCTTTTCCATATACAAATGTTGGTGCAAAATATTTTGTACACGTTCATATGACATCTTACAAGTCTCAGCTATTTCACTTTTAATCGCACTTTTAATCTGCGGTCTTTCAGCGCTATTTGATGGATTTTTTCGATCATATCTGGAGTTGTGACTCGGAAATCCACTGCCTAACGGTTGCATATGATGGGGAGGATGTCCTCAGTGTTGAGTCCATCTCTTCTTTAATTTCCTTCGGCGTTAACCCCTTCAAATAAAAATATTTGATGACAGCACGATTTTCCAGCTTTTTCATTTTTACGAAAAAAAAAACAGAGTCGAACTTGTTCAGCGTGCTGTCAAACCTAAACTAACATGGCGATCTGATTGAAACTATAGCTACAAGCTATCTAAGGATGGTCTATAGAACGCCACCTCAAGGTAGGCCTAGTGGTGCCATCTCTTGGTCAGGCCGGAAACTTATCAATCTACCCTCGTATATATATATGAGATATAATATTAGTGAAAGTATTGAACATAAAAAAAATTGTAAACATTAATTAGAACAGACCAAAATGAAACGTTTAAATTGTATAAATTTAAATGTAATAGTGTATTTCTTGCTATTGGCGATACTTTATAGTTTATTATATTGTACGCTATCAAAAATAGATCATAAAGACATTAGCTTTGTGTCTGTTGGACATTCATGTGAAATAAATCTCACGAACAGGAAGTTATACATTTAACGAGCAAAAAAACAGGCTTTCTCGTACGAAGTGGAGGGTTTTTAGAGTAAGAAAACGTTTTCCGCCTTATGAACATGACGGGATGTATCGCACGCCGTTATTTAGACGTCGACGTTCAGTAAATTTTTTGTTCATTTCTCATTTCTCATCTTAAATTTTAATCTTTATTGATTAATTGAGATTATAAATGTTATGTACTGATTTGATATTTAGGCTGATGATATTAATATACTTTTTAGTAATGGGAAACATTAAATTTACATTGGAAATATAATTTTAATAGGCTATAATATAATTGTAATTGTAGTATTTTGTTATTTCATTATATAATTGTAATTATATAATTATATAATTGTTTCTGTAAGTATATTGGTTGACACTAATATATTTGCAGAAAAACTTATGTATTCGTATAAAAAGTAAACAACTTAAATGAGCATTGTTTTGTAATACTGTGAATAAATAATATAACTTATGAATAAAATTAAACTCGATAACTTTAATTTTAATTATAAAATTTCTTTTTCTGTTCCAGGTGAGTAGATATACCGTAAATATACCGTTCTCCTATGTACGGCAATATATGATCGTACAATACCGACGACGCAGTAAGTTTTAAGCTTTTGCTATTTTAAATGTATTTATGTAACTCCTAAAATGTATAAGCGTAAATTATTTTATCCAAAAAAAGTGTTCCCAGAGTAGGAAAGCCATGTCGAAAGAAAGACTTTTAGGCGGGCGATTAACGAGATAAGCCCCACGGGCACATGAGCGGAAGAAATGGATATTCGCAGGGCGAAAGTAAAGTTCCGGCCTCTTTCCAAATCCTGTGGCTTTCTATCTTATCTTTTTCCCCATCATCTTTGAGCCAACCGTATAGTTGTCAATATTTTCTCGCGCTCGCGGTTCCGCAACAGTGATTGTGTTCGATTAGCTCGGGTCTGTTCTGCAACCCCCACCACCCCCCGCCGCGACAACATGACGAGGTATTTAACTTTGACGCGAACGCAAATTTAACGCGAGAGCGGTTGCAAATTTTGCGTTAAGGCAACATCGCCCATCGTAATCTACGAGGAAAGGAGGCCGCAACGCGCCGCCCATTCCGACTCTTTGCGAACAGCGATCGCTCCGATAATCTTTCATGGCAGTTTTGGCTTGCGCCCGCCCCTCACATCACTTACCTCTGTATTCTTGTTCCAAGATTCGATTGTATTATAATATAACGTATTTAGGAACTAGGAACTTTAGCCTCGCGATCGTGCAGTCGGGCGCGGACTATGCGAGAATAAAGAGAGAGCGAAAGAGAGAGAGAGAGAGAGAGAGAGAGAGAGAGAGAGAGCGAGCGAAGAGGGGCAGCCGCGCCTGGCGACATCACTGAGGAAAGCAGGTCAAGCGACGAGACGCTGCCTGCCAGCCTCCCTCTCCTCGTTTTATGGAAATTTTACTTCAAATACTTCCGGGCTTTGTTCGTTTCACGCGGGGGTTTTAACATTTTCTGCGCATGTATGCGCATTATGCGTGTATGCTTCTATTCTTGCGCGACGCGTGACATTTCGACGCTGCAACGAAATTCTCAGTTTTCAATCTGCTCTCTTCTCAAAGTTTAGCTCTGAACTGAACCAAGGAACTCTACCTATATCTAACGCTTCGACGATAGTTGACAATTTTTTCGGGATCAAACTCTTTAGCATTGAATAAGAATAATAAGAATTTTTTTCAGTATTATTGTTACAGTTTAAAAATATATTATATACGTACAATTTATTACAAGTATACATTTTGAATTGATTTTTCCTAGTCAATACTTCAGAGTTAGTATATGAAAAATTTACTATAAAATAACGCAGATACTTTACTAAACCCGTCAAAAAAGTAGTTCAAGTATTAATAAAAACTTATCACCAATTTTTTTAAATATAATATATTCGAAAAGCATATAGCTAGACCTTTACTAAATTAGGAATTGGAAAAAAAATTACTTGCTCTTCTAGCGCGTTTATGGCCAATTTTTTTCTTTTAATCCGTAAGCCGAATGCAATTTTTTAGAATTCATTTTTCAAAAAGTATAGACAAGCAATAGGAAAAGCGAGGAGACAAGTAAATTAAAATAAAAGGCTGTATCAAGGCAACCAACTTAATTCTGGAATTCGGAAAACAAACGTGTATTCTTCCCGCACGAGTCCACCCTCTGAAAACTAGGTCGTCTTGTGTTTCTTATCTATGAAAATTTTCGCAGAGTCCGCTCCTTGTTCTTATAGCACCAAGTGCTAAAAGCGATATATATATATATATATATATATATATATATATATATATATATATATATTAGGTATATTTTTTGCAAGTCGGCACTTATTGAGATGTCGCCCCATCCTTGACGCAGCCCTGTATCTCGCTTGTTCTCCTTCGACGCACCCCCTCCCTCTTCACCGGCTGTGTTTTCGCGGAATTGACGCCTGGACAACTTTTCGGTCTCTCGTCTGTGTTTTTATTATCGATTGCAATTTTCTTACGACTGGCGCTGCTCGCACGCTATTATAATAACGCTCGTCTCGATGTTATAGAAGAAAACACCAATGAAGAAAAGCAGCATCCACAGGTCTTCAGAAATAGTCGCAAATTTTGTTTCGATAAATTTATGGAAAATTATACATTAATAATAATCATATTATTAAGTAATAAATTTCATCCAATTTACTTTCTTTAATTAATTTTATTATTTGAAAAAATTAAATTTAATATTTTCAAATTTTAGACTAATTAAGGAATTAATTTTGTTGATAAAAATAGATGAAATTGTAAGGTTAGCTATTTATTTTAAAACGTCCTGAAAATATCTACCATTTAAAACTTTGATAAGTAGAATAACTTAATTTATTCCAAAGTATTCAAAAAGTAAACTTGAATATTTATAGATATTATTATATATAAAGATTAATAGATATATTGTATACAGATCCGTATGCCGGTAACACAGAAAAAGGAAAGATGTGTAAAAATTTTTTTGCCACAAACAAACTTACATTTTCTTTATAGCCATCGTTTCAAATAATTTTTTTAAATCAATTCAGTTAATTAAACAAAAAAGATTTTTTTGTTTATAAATAACAAATAATTTAGCATATTATGATTTTTTGATTCTTTTCATATGGCATAGTGTTTAGAATTTTTACGCTCGTAGTATCGCAGACTGCACATTATCAAAAATTCGATTTTATGCATAATTTTATATGAGCATTTAAAAAAAAACCTGTGACTATTCTGAAATTTTTATTAGTGTTTGATTCAAGCTCCATTGACTGAAGTATAATTAAACTCATTTCTAAAACAAAAACTTAGTTGTTGGAAATATTGGCATACACGCCGCTTTTCCAGAAACATATATATGCAATGATACGATATATATCTGAAAACTTCAATACTCTAATTATATTGCACAAGGGAAATTCAAAGTCACCGGAGAACCAAATACTTCTATCTGAATAAAATTCGTTAACGATAATAAAAAAATAAATAACTTGCCTTCTTATGCTCATGGCCCTTCCTTATAAATATTTTTCTATTAAAATTTCTTAGCTATTTAGATATTTTTTTAATCTGTCCTGACATTCCAACCTCCTTTTTTATTGAAAAATACTATTCAAGAGTTCTTATCTCACTAAATTCAACTGTATATTCTATTGTGCACTAATAAAAGATTTTCGTTATTTATTAAAAAATTTAATAAAAATTAATTAATAAATAAAAAATGCTTCTGCATATATAAGTCAAACTTTATTACCTCTATAGTAAAGACAATGGACGAATGAATAATTGTTTTACATGGTTGCGAAGTACACTAGTTATTACTATTTTTTAACACCTCTCTTTATTTTAATAAACTAGAAATTTTTAAATAAAAAAATTAAGAACGATTAAAAAATGTGTAAATAACGAAGAAAATTTAATATAAATAATGTTATTTGGGCCATTGGCACAATAAATAGGTAAGGTACTCAATTTTTTATGATGTGTAATGTATTTATTTAAGCTGGAAGCAATAGGTTTTCCAGGGACTGTAGACTTTTTCCCTCTTCTTCAACTCTTCCCATTGTCAGTGTCTTTCACAGTGGAGGGTTTCTACGTGTGGAATTTCTAATTGATATTTCACTGACTTTAGAATAGCACAATGAATTCCTGTTCTATAGTCCAAAGCTTACGGAGCTTTGTAAATCCAATTAAACCGTGAACTTTTTACTCTCTTCGATTCATTCTATGAAGTATTCATGCAAAAGATCAAAAGATATGAAATATTAGATGCAGCGAAGTAAAGGGACTGCTTATGTATAGCACGCGCGTCAAACGTGTGCCGCGCCACATTGTCAATAAAATTTTCCCGGCAAAGGAACATCTTTATGAGCATGGTGTAAGACTGCTCAAAGATGACTCGTAGGTGACAATAATGAAATGCCGAAGTTGGAAATGCATTTATACGAGAACGCCGAGTGGGATATGTGGAGAAGCTCCGAATAGTTACTTGACGCCGCATATGCGTATAGCCGGGCGTTATATGTAGACTTTTTTTTCCAGGAACTGTAATGCAAGGCCCAAATTCCACGTCATCATTCATTCAAAAGATCGTGGCGGTCGTTTTCGCGGGACGCCGTGACGTGTTACATCATGCGTGTATTCTTGCTTCTTCTATCGTTTGCCCGCCGTACTCTTTTAACCGCGCGACAGCGTTGCAGAAACTCCGAGGCCTGGCCGCCTGTCACTTTACCAACGCACTGCTCCGTCGCGCCAAATTTATGCTACTTTCCAAAGGGAGCGCAAACGAAAGTTTTATATTATATTATATATATATATATATATATATATATATATATGTGTGTGTGTGTGTGTGTGTGTGTGTGTGTGTGTGTGTGTGTGTGTGTGTGTGTGTTGATTTCCGACGATAAAAACTTTATTGCGCGCTTTTTATTTTGTAACTTTTGAGTTCTTCTCCATTTCCCCTCCTTTGCGCTTTGAATAAAAAGTCTCGAATTTCAAATTTTTACGCCATTCTCCGTCTTTTTTTTCGCCCTCGCTCTAGCTGGAGGTTAAGAACTCCTGCATAAATTCGAAACGCCGAGATGAACTTCGTTATTTTTACGCTATTTCGGTTCTTTTGTGTATGCCACTGCCAGATTGAAAGGGAGGCTTGTTGTAAATATTGGTTTGGAATGCATCCTGATGAATATATACGCGTGTATTTTGCGATAATTGAAAGAGAAGCCCTTTCAAGAGGATCATAACGTCGCTACCGATACAAGTGTCATTTATTTATTGGCGAATCTCTCCCTGGGTTACGTTGACAGGCAAGAGGGTACGTGACAATTGAGGTGATACCGAACGATCGTTAAGAAATGTATATACTTTCATCGGAATATTATTGCATTTCCTTTCTAAAAATACGTTAATAATAACGATGTTGGATTGCGATGCAGTTAAGACCTTTAGGAATTCAACTGTAGGCCGGTGAATATTCGAATAAGTATTTCAAGACGAAAGATTAAAATCTATAAAAATATATAAAAATATTATTAATATTTTTGTTATAGTCATGAATGAACAAAAAAACATCTTTCGTATTGATCTAATAAATGTATTCATACTTTGATTGTGTAGTGGAAGGACATAATTCCTGAAAATAATAAAAAATAAATCGATATTATTTCCAACTTGAAAACGCATAAAGCGTATGCCAGTCATTGAAACGATTCCAGCCGAGTTTGCCATTAATATTGAAGAAACATCCGAATCGAGCCATTTTCTTATTTTTTTAATAAAATAGGAAAAAGTAACTATTTATTCTATGCCAATCAAAAGCCGGTAAAATTGCGAAATTTCCCATTCGCGCCATTCTTTTAATTGCCCATCCACATTCGACCAGATGAGCTGAGCATTGCGCTATATAAATATACTCACGTATACGCACGAAACGGCGAGTCCCGAACGTGATCCGATACGCGCGAGGGCGCTGCTCGCCCTGCACCCCCTCCTCTTTACCTCACCGCGTCATGGATAGTATTACGGACGCTCGCAAGATCCTATTTCCTTTTTATCGGCGATTTCACGAAACGTAAAATTGGCGGGGAGGCGCCCTCCGTGGTGATCTGCCCGCGCGCTTTAAAGCTCCCAGTTCTGCCCGCCCCCGCCAGCCACCTCACCCCCTCATCGCCGGGGGCCCCTCATCTCGTTGACTTCATTTATTTCGCAGCGCAAAGCCGGTCTCGCGCGAGAGCTCCGAAGGGGAAACGAGATAAAGATTGGGGAAGCGCCAAGGGCGAGGCTGGGACGAGAGAGATAGAGCGATAGCTAGAGGACAGGGGCGCGGGGAGGGAGGAGAATCGGAAACAAAGCCAGGGAGGTTCGAGGGCATTCAAAACTTTTCTCGAGATTAAGCGGAACGGCGCGGTCCAGCGCGGCACGGCGGCTGGTCTCCCGAAATCGCGAGAGGACGTCGAATCCTCGTTTCTTTCTGTTCCTCCTGGAGTGCGTTACGACGTCGTTCTGCGCGCATCATGTTCCCCTTTTCGTGTTTTATCCTCTGTTCGGCGCCGAAAGCAAAGTCTGAATCGAAAAAGTAACAAAACTTTTCGCCGGGAAAAAGAGTCTTCCTAGAAGATTTTATGCGTGTCAGCGAGAGAATAGTGCGTGATCGGGATTTTTTGATTTGCACTTGGACAGTTTTAGTTGCGAGTTTGATTTATTATATTGATTACGGTTGATCGAGGTGTTATTTCAATATTTTTTGGGAGTATCCAAGAATGATTATTGACAGATGCGTATATTTTCGAGGGAATTAATCAAGAAAATTTTGATAAACTGTTGATATTAAAAATAAAATTATAAATAAAATATAATAAATATAATAAAATATAGTAAAATATATTATGAAAATAACACGCGATGAAACTTAACACAATTCACAATTACAGAATAAGATAGTGCAAACCAATTCCCGCAACGAAAATACCACATTCCATTTTTATGTATTTCCAAGTCCCATGTGGATCATTAAGTGATTTCGAATTATTAAAATATGAATCACTTAAATAATGTCTTATATGTATTTTTTAAAGATTTTAGTTCAAATTTAATATTTTACATATTTATCCATCTGTGAATGTGTTACTGACTTTAGTGAATTTGATTTTTATTTATTTGATTATACTCGCAAATAAATGAAATAAGTTAACTTTGTGTCTGTAAAAAGTATGGAACGTCTAAATTCGAAAAATTTAGAATATGCTAATTTTGTATATGCTAATTTTTACTAGTACCATTTCAAATATGCTAGTTTTCGTGGGGAACATGAATATACGAGGATCGGTTAATAAGTCTTTGATTAAAAGTATCCAATTTTAGTAAGTAGCATTCCTCAATTCGCATCTTAAAAAGTTGAAGCAATAAAATTGTAGAATAAAATTTTACCAACTAGTCGAGTTAACAGGAGTGTGGAAAGGTTTCCTCATTTCAAATGTTTTTCATTCGCAAATGAAAAAAATATCTGCAAAATGAGAGTTTTTTGTCTCTGTTGAGAATTAACGCAACTGGGATATAACTCGAAAAAGTTTCTCTGCAGTTTAGTATGAGTATGAATAAAAATGTATATACATCGCACTTTTGAGGTTAAAAAACAGTCAGCACAGTAGATTGTTATAGGTGAATGGACTCCAAGGAAGTGAAAATCGATTAATAAGATGGAAAGGTTTTTATCTACTATAGCTTGGGATTTAAAACCGGCTCAACGGGCAATGCAGATCCTTCAAATGAGGCGGCTATCGCTCATGCAAATGCTTCTTTTAATTTATAACCATGCTTTTCTTAAGAAATTAGATAGAACATTTAGCAAGAATATAGTTCAGCCAAATATACTATTGTTGTACCTTTTTCTAAAGTCAAACTTCTATGTACTATCAATGTGAATTCTAAATCTACTTCTAAATCTACTATCAATGAGAATTTTTTATATGAAAAATTAAGGTTATATTAATGCAGCAAATTACATGCATAATAAGATGAATATAATTTGTTATTAATAACGATATAATTGAAAAAGTTTTTGAACTAATGAATAGATTATTAAAGACGGTAACTAGCATTTTATAGCAACGTCTGCTACAAATTTTAGAAATAAACTAACATCGTATATCTAAAATCAAATCCGGACATTCTGAAATATTCATCGATGGATTGACCGGCTGCTGGCTTATACGTCGTACGAAATGAAATATTCACGTCAGTCATGTATCGAGTCACGTTCGCGTCAAATATTCAGAAAGTTCATTTGGCACGACCAGCATTCGACGAGAACCAAAGGATCCCAACGCGACGCACAATGCGCGCAATTATACGGGATATGCGACCAGCCGAGCGGACCTGTGCCGCGCATTTCTGCTAGTGCTTCAAATCGAACGGACGCCTCGTGCAGTATTTTAATAGATTCTTGTTTTGCGATGCGCGAACGCGTGCGCAAGCGTGCTCGAGGGCGGGGAAACGACATGCGCGTGTTAAGGGTGGTTGGTAGTCACGGGGTTAGTAAATTCCTCCCCCCCCCCATCACCACCTCTGTCAACCGCGACCTCTAACACTCCATCTTCCCCTCCCCGTTCTCCGTGACTATCTCTATGGCCTGGCCTCGTAAAAATTTTGAAAAAACGACCGCCCTACGAATTCGCGAGATATTGCGAAAGTCGCGCGAGCTCGGATAATGCGGGAGGAAGGCAGAGAGCATTGATAGTGAGAGAGCAGTGCGAAATGAAAGAAAGTAACGGCGAGGAATAGTCGCCGGGACTTTTTTAAATCCATACCACGTCCTTGTTTTCGCGGAGAGAGAGAAAGAGAGAGAGAGAGAGAGAGAGAGAGAGAGAGAGAGAGAGAGAGAGAGAATGAGAGAGAGAGAGAGAGAGAGAATGAGGACTTTTCTTAGTTGCAGGAGGTATGGGTAGGAGCGGGCAGGGGAGAAAACAAAACTTTCTTAGAGATCCGGCTTTAAGTGTGCGACAAAGAAAGGATGGTAAAAAGGAGACTTTCCTCGGACCTTTTTCCTTTTTCCTTCTTCCCTCTCTCACTTTTAGTGATTAAGAGCTTACTTAAATTCTGCTCGGTCTAAAAAAAGTGCGCCCGGTTAGAAATTTTAACAAGCCCTCTCCGTTAAATAAAATTAAGGCATAGTAAATTCACTTTTTAATTAGATTTCAACTTCTTAAGCGTAAAATGTTAAAATTTTATGTTTATAATGTTATGAGCTTGCACTACTTTGTTGATTATATCATGTGATTAATAAGATATTACAATACAATATAGTGAAAGTTTAGAATATAAAAAAGAGCCTTAATAGAGAGACTTTTACCAATGTAAATTATGTACGCTTCATTTTAAATACTACAAGAACAAAAAAAGATCTATTACAAAAGCAATAAAGATTTCTACTTAGCATAAATAGATATGCTGGATGTAGAAACGAATCAAAGTAGTCAAATAAAGTATTCCAATTTCTGTAGATCAAATATACGTCTAGATTAAAAGAGAATCGCTTCTGTCACTGACGTTAATTGCCTTCATTAATCACTAGTCAGTCAGATGGGCTTGGCAAGAAAGACGTCGTGCAGCCCCCTTGTAAAACATCGACCTTACACGTTCGGAAAAAAGCGAGAGGTCCCTTATGGCCAGGACAGAGCATGAGCGTAGGATGCGAGGAGAGGAAAAAAAAAAAACAAATTATCATATTTTCAAAGAAACCGAATATTCATGCATTAACAATGAAAGTTTTCCAAAGCTCGGCACTGAACTTGCAGAACTTTTTGTGCCCTGCTTTTTTCGTTAATTTTGACTTTTTTCTTAAGAGTTTTAAAATCTTCCCCACGTTGATATCGTTAACATGTTCTTTGTTGTTTGTTTACTTCTTTTTTTTTTTAATTTTGTTTCAAGAAATTTCCATTTTTCGCCTATTAAAACTGAAAACTCAAATAAGAATAGAATTTCAAGAGGAATAAAATTATAATCCTGTTTTAGACTTAAATACACTTCCTATTGAAATACAAAACGAAAGATATTTTATGCACACTTTAAATTAAAATAAAATTCTTTCAACATAAAGAAGTAAATCAAATTATTAATTTTAATAAGCTAAGTCTAGTCCTACTTCTAAAGAAAGATTAATATATAGTCGACTTAATACCTCACAATAAATCACATAGTTTAGCTTTTAGACTATAAATTTGAGGAAACAAGTTTTGAGCTTCAGAAGTTCCCCAAATCCTAACAGTATAAACAATTAATGTATTATAATTATTCCTCCAGTATTATAATTATTTTCGGCATAGTGCAGAGTTCTCTAAGATAAATGTTTGACTTGATGTAGCGAGAAGATTTGTGGCCTCATTTGCGAAAGTCTCGAGTCTTCTGCCTGCGTTGTAAAAGACAGTTATCAGCTTCATAATGATGTGACGCGACTGCTAATTAGGAAAAGACGAATATCGTGTGTGCGCGCATTGCCGGAATAAGTCGCCCCCTTATACTCAGTTCGTCTTATGCCTAAAAGCATACCATTGTAATGAGCTGAATCATTATCAAACTTGGGAATTCAAATGGATTTTCATTTATATTTCCAAGGATTTCTTTTATCAATAACATACGTCCTTGTATAATTTTTACATATATAATATAATTTAATATTATAGATATACTTATATTTAAACTTACAATGTTCAAAACTAATAATATACAAAAAACAAATACTTGTAGAGCACAATCTATTTAGATTTTTACTTTTTTCTGTGTTCATTCATGGTATTTTCTTTATGTATCATGATATTTTGAAGATTTGATGAAATCCAGAAATTTCATAATTCCTTTCGAAGCGTTTAAGCAAGACTCCTTTGTTGCGGCTCGATTAGATTCCTAAGATCCTTACATTCTATAACTATAGGTTCTTCGCACTGGTATATTTTTTTAATACAGCATATCTTTAACATTAATCTGTTTTCTTTTTAAATGTTTTAATTCAGTGGTTTCTTTCTGGCCAAATACAGTAATCTTTATCACTATTGTGTAGATCCTTCAACAACGTCCAGTAATTTAATTACGTATTGTTCGATCGATTATCATTCTAGAATTTATGTTTTTGAAAATAAGTTGTTTGTATCACCGTAATTGATCGTATGCCATTGTGTTTATTTTTATGTGCTTGCGTATGTATTTTTTTCTTAGTTGATCGTTCTACAGGGGGAGGAGTTGTACACTTATTCTTGAGCTTGAGAAAATAGTTTCTGCAAGAAATAGTTTTTCCGAAGTTATAATTTTTACATATTGATATATACTCCTAAATACGTATTTACTAAAAATTTTCTATATTTCAGACGAATTAAATAGTACTCTCGAATATCAATTTCCTCTCTAACCATTTCTAAAACATTGCATTTTTCCATTAATTAAAGTACAAGTATGGAATTACATAATTTGATTTTTGCTTTCTTTCTATTTTGTAAGATTTCTATATTCTGCAACAATTCATTTTTTTTTTGAACTCTGGATTGCATAGTATAAATTGTAAGAAGTAAACAAGCACAAATTAATCAATCACAAATTCGAATAAAATATCATTTATTATAGTAATATAAACCTATCATTTGATGTTCAAAAGATGAACTTATTTCTCGTAAATTAAGCTCCATCCAAATGTTAGTAAATATTTGACCATAGTGTCCTAAGTTAAATCAGCAAATTTCAGCGTGAAATGACGAATTCCTCGCAGTAGAGTAGAGTAAATCAGTTTACTTACTTGATTCAAAGTTCTATGTAATTTATATTCATCGAGGCAGCAACTTTAATATGTATAACAGTCTTGAAATTGTTTTGGAAGAAGAATTTTCTAAATTAATACTGTCCGAAAGATTTTAAAAAGTAAGTATTCCAATAATAAATATTATGAAGAATAATAATTAATAATATTTCGGTGCAGAACATAATTATGATTATTATAAATAAATATGATAAAATATTAATCCTTTGGAAGTTTATTGCTGTAACACACTTTATTGGTTGTTTGCGTGAACGGCACGATGACCACATTCCAAAATTAGTACTGACTATAAAGCTGCTGTAATTGTTATTTTAGAATGAAGACTCATAAGCCATTATTATGAAGTTTTAAGCCGAAATTGATTCTCAACTTTGAGTTATAAAAAATATCATAACAGAATTTTAAATGATTTTTGATTATTTACTTTAAAGATATTTTAAATTTAATATTGTCTATTTTCTTAATTTTATTACTTACCAACACCAGAAATTATAAATAGAAGCGTTACATTAAAATACTTTTTTATTGACTTGCCGAGAACGTTTATTATAAAATATTACCCCAAAATTTCATTTCTAGTGAAATAAAACTCTTTAAAAAAAGTCACGGAATGGCTGACAGAATTGCGATCGTTCTACTTACATAAAATGAACATATTCATTTTAACTAAAGATTTAAAACTAGCTAATAGACTGTGATTATGTTATTAGTTTAAAGTAAAAAATTCGGTGACATATTGAAATAAATATTATGAAATTGGTATAATTTTACATTTAATTGAATATTGTGATACTAATAGCCTGAAATCAATTCCAAAAAAATATTCCAAATAGCACTGTTGATAAACATCAGATTCCTTCCATCACTGAATAACATATCTTAGGCATATATGTATATATATATATATATATATATATATATATATATATATATTTATGTATTTATTTATTTAATGTCTCGAGAAAAATTCAAGTAAATAGTACACGTACTTGATTTCTAGAAGCGCCATCAGATGATATTATTCATTCTTCTTTCCCCCTCTTTCACTCGCTCTTCCTTCTTCATAGAATTCACTGCAATAAATTCATTGACGTTGACACTAATATGAGTAATGATATTAGATAGATTCGAGAACTTGCTCCTGTTGATTAATTTGAAGTATATAAAACATAATTGCTTTTTTAATGTATGATGTGTTGAACTCGCATTGACTTGGTTTAGCTTTTGGGCTATGTATCTTGTTATTCACAACGAATACTATTGTAATGTAAATGATACAGCATTTTCTTTTATTATAAAGTCATTTCAAAATGTCAAAGATTACCAAATTCTAGTAATCCTTCTGTACTCGAGGCTGAAGGAACTGTAAACATCGAGTTAATTGCCTACTGTAAGCTATAATCGAATTAAAGTCATCTGATAGTATCGCTACTTACATATCTGATTTCATAATAATTCAACTTATATAATTAAGTATAAAAATCTGAACATGAATCGGAATTATTTGAAGAAATATTTAATAAAGAATGGACATGTTAACATATGTATAAGCTAAAAATTTAATAAACAATGAAAAATTTCGCTAATATCTGTATACATTTTTATTTCTATATAAAATTATTATTTTACGTACTTTCTAAGATACTGATTCATTTTATCAAGAGTTTCCGATAAGATGTTGCATCAAGTCCTTACATTTGATTGTTCTTTTTTGTGTTTCCATAAAGCTAAGACATCCAATAATTACATAATATTTCTAAAATTCCTATAGTAACTATTACTATTCGGTTCCCTTGTAGTATTATCCCTTGACATTCTTCAATTATATATTTGATTGATTCCTTACTATTTTTAGATATCCAAAAAAATTCTTTTCAGCATGTCTCTAGAATTCACTTATATTTTTCATTGCTTTTCGAAAATATCTAAATTTTTCTTTTGTCCTTTATATCATGTCTTTCCTATTCCATATGTTCTTGGCCAAATTGTGGAGACATATGCTTCTCATTTCTTGAATATATTTTGAGATATGAATATACATTGATTTATCGAGGTAACAGAAACCGAGATATATATTAATTCCATTATGATACAAAATAGAATAAAAATTAATATCAACATTATTTTATATTGATATACATTATGTAATTTATATATATATATATATATATATATATATATATATATATATATAATTTTTTATCACTATACGGGTTTGAAACTGATAACAATAACTTATTTATAATATAAATATCTATATTATTCTAATAAGATATTGTTTAATAATGATTAATTTAATTTGGAGAGTCCAAATAGAAATTTCAAAATTCTCGTTACTTTTTGAACACACCTCGTACTATGTGTAATCGAATCTTTCATGTAAAATTTAAGCAATGTTGAATAAATAAGAAAATGAATGGCTTTTCTATTATTTTAATTTGTTTATTATCCTATCTATGTATTTAAATAAAGAAAAAAGATTCGTATGTTTGAATTCAGTACATTCGTAACTATGCGATCGCATTTATAAAGAAACAAGTACATAGCATTTGACAGAACTAGCCGCAACCCTAAGTTTGTTACAGAAACAAAATTCAATAACAACCGATTTTAAAATACTATGCTGGTTCATTTTGGAATCCCTTGCATAACAGCAAAATAGACCAAATAACCCTGCTATCCAAGTTTATCGAATCCGTGCACGCATTGGACCACGGGCTATGTAATCGTCGGTCATTAAGAAAATTACTCGCTCTGCATTTTCGCAGTTACGATCCTTCCTAATTATTCATGATCAAAAATTCAGAGGGAAAAAAAACCACGGCGAGCACCACTTCGATATAGCACAACACGAGCTCGGCACGCAAGGGATTCTCGAACGGACGGCTCTTAATAATTTCGTCGTGCTCGAAAAGCCCTTCGCATACTTAGGCCATTGGAATTTTCGAATAATCTCGTCCGAGGTAACGACGAGAGAAGGGGAACAATATGGCCACGAGACAACGTACCGAGCGAGCGGGCTCCGAGAGGCTAGCGCGGCAAGGATCAGCGCGCAGCGGCTCGCATTACGCCGACAGAGCGGTAGTTGGTGTTTACCAAGGACTTTTTTCGGCTTACTGACGCGCGCCTTGTTCTTTTCAGCCAGCCCCCCCCCCTTCCCACAACCACCGCCATAAGAATGACTCATGCGAGTAATCTGCTTAAGCGCTTTGTTGGCGCGTCCGCGCTCTTTTTTCTTTTTTTACGCGCGTATCCTCCATCCCTGTCGCGAGGGAGGGAGCGCTTGGGCGCTTTTTTCACCGAGATTTTTCGCCCTCCCTTCGCGAGGACCCGAGCTCGCCGGCGCGTCGCGGTAATTACGGCGAGCGACGTCATCGGACAGCGGCGACAACAGCGACGGTGAAAATGTACGCGAGACACTGGCAGAGAGAAGCTAACGGCGAATTCTCGGCGTCTGTCCTCTCCCTCTTGCTCGTAATTCAAATAGACGTAATTAACAGACGCATATATCACTGATACACCATCGGTAACTCGTGCGTGGCATACGAGCTCGAGGCAATTCCACGATTTCGACTTAATGATAGAATTCAACGCGATGCGGGTCTAGGGCGTGGATCGATCGGTTATCATTGTCACGATTAAAAATTATCGAATTGTTCTGGACGATTCTCATTCAATAATATCTTAGTGTATAGAAACATAGAGACAGCATGCATCGTTAAAAAATTGAGGATAACTTACGATTCTGTCTCTGTCTCTCTCTCTCTCTCTCTCTCACACACACACACACACACACACACACTATATTTTCGATTTATATGAAGACTCCCCATAGTTCCTCCGCGAGATCGAATTGAGAGAAAGACTCATTTCTTGCGCCTGCTATACATTTTTTAACACTCGACACTATTAATACTATCGCGCAATAATAACGTCGGTGCATGATATATGTTCGTCTTCCCGCGCGAGGCTTTATAACATGTCATATATATAACGCAAGTGCTGTAGCGTGATATATATATATATATATATATATATATATATATATATATATATATATCGTACGAGTACACCGCGAGAAAATACCGCAGTGGGAATCTCGCGAAGATTATTTTTCTCGGAGCAAGTTTATCTTATATACTTGCAGCGAGGAGCTATATCTGAGGCTATTTTTATATATGTCAAAAAATTTACAGAATCTTGCTCTTTGCTGCGAATGTAAATAAATTGTATGTGTATATATATATATATAGAAACACTCGGATGAAATGACATTAATATATTTACTATTTTTTACGATAATTTTGAGGCGGACTTGCGGATGATATTGATACTATGTTATATGCATTTATTTGAAATGCATCGACTTCGCGCAGGCACTTATTTTTGCTCTTTCTTATACTTTATTTGTCGCTCTTCATTATTGCTCGTATATAGATATATACGTTTCAATCCAAGCTTACGCGGATCCTCTTCAGATACAATTTTAATTCATTTTATGTTATGTAAATTATACACATATACATATATATATATATATATATAAATTTATGAATTATTTTTTCTCTCTCTCTCTTTTTATTCTTTTTAATTTTAATCAGCCCGTCTTGTCGTATCGGGCGGTTGAGGCGGCGCGCGCGAGCGCGCGCGACCTTCAGGTACGTGCGCGACGAGAGAAGCCTTGGCGATGTGCTACGGGGAGGGAAACCTACGCATATTATGCTGATCGCGCACGCTTCATTACCGGCATGCATATAAATATTGGGAGAAAAAGCGCCGAGATTTTTCAGGAGGAAAACATATTTCACCGTTCGTTTAGGCATTCCCATTGATATGCGTGCGTGTGTGTGTATGCGCGAGTGATTTAATGTATTATATACGTATCTCATCGTCATTCTTGAAAATACTTTTATTTTGCTCTCCGATTGATTTATATAATTCAAAATATAAACGTACAATGCGTTTGCCATGGTTATTGAGTTGAAAAAAAGAATTCCAAGTGAAAATAAATATTTAATCGTCGTCTTAAAATATAATAATGCGATTAATACAGTTGGATGATAGAAAAAGATTGTATCGAATTCAAGCAATTAAATTCAATTAATCAAAGACATCTTCGAATTCAGAGGTAACATTTGCTCTTGGATCCAATAATTCTTTGGTCGATAGGCGGTGGCTGAATATTTATATTCGAATGAATTTGTAATTCTTTGCCAGTGTGGCAAAAGTGGGCAAAAGTCGACCGTAATACAATGGTATTCGCAGAAGGACATGAGTTTTATAATTGCCTGCAGGAATGGATTTTCTTTATTTCCATTAATTATTAATTTTACAATGTAAATTGAAATTAAATATTTATACCAATTCTCCTAACTAAGTATATAGGTTTTGAAATATTAAGAATTTATTTATTGAATTTGAAAGAGGAAAAGATTAGTTTATTTAAGGAAATCTTTATTTGATTCAATCGAATAATTTATCAATTTTAAACCATTACACGCTATAACAAAATAATTCTATCTATATATAGAGAAAAAGGATTCGAATAAATATCTATTGGAATTTGCACAATTTTTTTTCAGTTTCAAAAATATAGATAATTAATCTCATTTATTTCGTCAGCTTTTTATTCAATATACACAAAGACTAGGACCTTTTTTGGTGTGCATAAAAAATCATCAGGCGCACATTTATATTATTCTATATATACTGCATTATGCAAGAAAATCATCAAGCGCACAGACGTAATGCTTAACGATGCTGTCTTGCTTCTACTGTATGTATACTATATATATAAATGTACTACTTAATACATTAGAGAAGTATATAATTATATCAAATTCAAAATTAGATAAGAAATCAAGCGTACACGAGACACGTTCGATTTATCGATTAATTCTGTGCAATTTAAAGGAATTTTATACATTATATAATACAGCGTTATATATGAATAAATTAACAAACGGACAATATGTAAATGCATTAGTCTATATATAGCAATAATGGTATTATCTGCCCAGCACAAAGAATTTGTTAATGCATTAAGCGATTGTCTAAATAGATGTGTGTATGTGTGTGCGTCTCTCTCTCTCTCTCTCTCTCTCTCTCTCTCTCTCTACCTCTCTCTCTACCTCTCTCTTTCTCTAATTAATTACCGTGATTGCGTGAAGTAATACACCAATCACTGCTCTTGAGCAATAACAGAGAAATGTTGTAAAGTCATTTATAGCCCTCTCGCTCAGTACGAAACTACCTCCCGTTTCTCCATTTAACATGCCAGTTCCAGATCTATATGCTCTAAGAAGAATATCGACCCGTTATTCGAGCTTCGATGATACGCGACATTCCCCGAGCGCCATACCCGTGTTCAAAATACTTCATGTGCTTTAATTTTTTTATTCCACCTCGAAAGAGCGGGAAATTAAATTTTTTTAGAGCTCTTTCTTCGTGTCGCTTCCGTGCGGAACCAAAACGTGACGGCCGGTAATGATAAAATTAGTCACCTCATTTTTCATGTTTTATTTTAAATCTTTTACAGCTGCTTGCTGTGCGAACAAATCGTCCGATTCACTCCGTTAATTTATGCCACTAAGGCGCAATTTTCTTTATTTATTTTGTTTCAACAATATTGGTCTATTACAAAATAAAATATCATAATTGATTTCTAGTGCACATAATGATATATTTATACTAATATAATGATAAGAATAAAATGTATATCCGCGTTTTCCTTACAATGCAGAGATGAAATTATTTTTCATTCATAAGTATACATTTAGTATTTGAAGAAATTCTAAATTTATCCCCAAATAAACCAACTTACGCAGCGTAAATACATACACATGACAAGCAACAAGCACTAAGGGGAGCGAGACTCTGCTCTACAGATTTCTAATGATTTTCACTAGTATGGAAATGCATCAACAAGACTGAGAATATGCACCAGAGATATTTTATAATTACAAATCATAAATATTAAGCGATATTTATTCGTTTGCTAAATACTATTTATTGATGTATACACGTATTAATAATTAAATTTCTTCTTTGTTTCTGAAGTAATGAATGTTTTGCAATTTGTTAAATTTTAATCAATAACCACATAAATAAAAATTATTTATAACGTTAATTTTGTCCTAATTTTAGAGATTAAATACTAGAATACTAGTAAAAACTGTCTGCTTTAGAAGAAATTTTATTATACTGTAATTACAGATTAGAAAATTAATATCTATACATTCGTTTTTTATACTATTACTGTCTATCAACATTTTCAACTACATAGATTATATTAAAAAGTTACTAAAATCTGTAATAATATGGTATTAATTTGAATCGATGATCTAGAAAATAATTGATTTAATAATCACTATCCATAACTTCAACAAATATTTATATTTCATACTGGGTAAAGTAATAAATATATAATTTACATAAGCGAATAAATGCATCAAAGACAGAATTTAGATTTAGAGCATCTTTTAACGAATTCCTGTTTGTGATGGATATTAATATAGTGTTTTATAATCAAAAGAGTTCTTATTTTGTTTATAAAAGTAAACTGTTAATTTTGAGATTTATTGACTCTTTTGTTGAACTTAAATTTCGCTTCCAAATAATAATACAATAATACAATTAGTAAGGCTGATACATTGTTGTTACAAATCATTTATTAATATTTGTTGAAATAATCAATATTATTATAATGATTAATTATAATTAAAAATTTTATTTATGTCGATTGTTCTGAATTAAATTAATAAATATTTTTATCGGTCTTACAGTCTTTATAATACAATATATTAACTAAAATAATGACAGTCAGACTGTCCTATTCATCCCTGAAGAATCTGAAATAGAACTTATTACTATAATAAATGATATGAAAAATTAAAAATTAAAAATTAAAATAAAATTAATAGTAAAATAAAAAATAAAATAATAAATACAATAAAAATAATAAAATCAATATTCTTTGTTAGTGAAGGACAACCTGACTGACCTCACCATCTTAAATTTAGAATCACTTTTGGTGTCCGACGTTTCGAACCACTACGATTTATCCTCAGGAACTAAACTAAAATGAAAAACGCAGCATGCTACTTTATATACTCCATCCCCGCTCCAAATTTCTTGATATAGCATTTATAAGACCCCCACATTCTTAACTTAAATGCGAAATACAAATTTTATATTAATAAGGAATGATAAGTGTTGAATATTTTCAAGAGTTTCTCTTTTATATTTATTTTCAATACCTTGTTGAAAATATCTATATTTGCAAAATCGAAAAAATGTAACAAGCTTCAACTATGTCCTTTTAGCCCGGATGTATATTCATATGTAAATATTCATACAATTTAAGGAGGTTGGTGGCAGTCAGATTGTCCTTTACTAACAAACAATATTGTTTTTTTTATTTTTATTTTATTTACTGGTTTGTTTTATATGTTATTTTATGATTAATTTTTAATTTTTGATATAATTTATTGTATTAGTAAGTTCTATTTACGATTCTTCGGGGTAAATATAAACAAGGACAGTCTGACTATCATTATTTTAGTTAATATATGATATTATAAAGACTGTAAGACCGCTAAAAATATTTATTAATATAATGATGAATATAATTAATGTAATCAATATAATATTGTTAGCATAATTAATATTGCTCTTATAATGAATACATAAATAATATTGTTAATGTAATCAATATAATATCCTTAGTATAATTAATTTATAAATTCCGAAATATATTAACAGAAAAAGTATTGTATAATGAAATGAAAAATCCATTCATTGAAATTTCATTTTAAAATTTGATCCGGTTTTTATTACTAAAACATACATCTGTAAGTGAAGTATGATTTTGCTCTTTTAGATTTCAAAAATTTATTTTTTAATTAATCATTATTTTATTTACAAACTAATTTGTATATTGTTTTAGTACTAAACGATTTCTATACGTGTATTGACCTAAATTAAATTTTAAACATTTACTTCCCATATAATTTTGTTATTATTAAACATCGGCCTACGTTGAATATTCTGTAAAATAATTGTAAAAATTATAAACATAGCTAAAACAATATATTTTGTAAAAAAAATTATGGAGGACAAAGGCTACATGGATTTATACAGGTAAAACTCCTCTTATTATGAATCCATATTAAATTTATGTATAATATATCAGTAGAAACATAATACAAACTATTTTATTCGAGTAAAATGACCTCATTTCCACTCTCCTCTATTTAAAACCTCAAAAAATCTGTGGAGTACATTTACAAAATTACCAAACGGAATTTTTTCGAAAGAAAATTTTTCCGAGAAACCTCAATGAGCAAAGAACAACAAAAGCTATAGATGTGGTTAAAAATGTTTTTTTTTACGAAAAAACATAATCCTACCTATCGACGATTATTTTTATAGTTATATTTCTTAATATAATATATATATAATATATATAATATATATTATTTTTACAGATGTAAGGGAATTTCTCCTTCCCCAAACCTGATATCGATTCAAAGGCATAAACAGTCAAAAATAAATCAGCATGATAAAACATCATCAGAGGGATTCGTTATATCTTTGTTAAGATATTACAAATTAGAAAAATGTTTATCAGCATCTAAATTACACAAATACCTCATGGAGATGGGAAAGATTAACAGAATTGCTTTTTAAAACATCGTGGAAACATCGTAACATTTAACGATGACATACAAGAGAGAATTAAAGGGTAAAATTTTTTAAAGCCACAAAGACCCGCCGAAAAGTATGCTAAAAAAATCCCATTAAAAGGATGCGATAAAGGCTTTATCTCGATGTAAATATTACCCGCTCATAATGCCAGGGCTTACTTTTTAGCGCGCGTGCATTCCCGGTGTTTTTCCTTCCCTCTCTTCGCCCTGAGCCCATACCTTCATTCCCCTGCCTCCCGTTGCCACTACTTCCGCACATCTGTTATCGTTCCGGCCGCCGGGAATAATTGTAATTACGTTAACCCCGGGCGGACGTTTCCGTATATTCCGCGCACCGCCGCTGAATGGCGCCCGAGCTTCTGGCGACGTCAGTCTCAGAGGGGAGTTTCCGCGGTCAGACGTCCAGTAATTCGGATATATACTCTTGCTCGTGACGTTCGGCCGAGGCGAGCGAACGGTCCGATCGTAAATATAAAAAGCGGCGTGTGGCTATGCGGCTGTTCGCATTTCGCGTTAACGAGATAATGGCGATAGATTGATAATAGAGAATATTGAGCCGAATTTTTTCATATGTTTGATTCTCTGAATGCAATATTATGAAAATGTCTGTAAAAACTACAGATGCAAAAATATCTAGGAATCTTTTCCGATCATTAGTTAGAACCCTTCATGCTACTTCAAGAATTATTTCTCAACCGAAGCAAAGTCCTAAATATCTATACCATATTCTTTAACAAAAGTCTATCGCATTTTAGATTATTTTTATTTATTAAATACATATATGTATTGATATAAAATTCATTACTTGATTGCAGCTTATAGTCTCACATGAAGATAACGTTTTATTCAATTTTTCAATGATTAATAATATTCAAAGAGCGACGTGATAAAATTAAAATGTATAAAAGGCATATTCGTATTTATTTCATAATTTAAATTCTGGAAGTGTCTCTAGTATTTGCATTTTAATTTCTTTTGGTTTATTTTCAATAAATTCACATGATTGACAGTTTCTGATACGATAAAACAGAAAAATAACTAAAAAATACATTTTACATTGATTGAATCCACTTCAATTAGTATTTATAAACTTGAAATAATTTAAACACCTTTTTATATTTATTAATGTTTTTCAAATGAATTATTGGATTTATATTATAAATAAATCGTATAAGCTTATTTTCCTCAAAAAGAGAATCGAGTTATCGAATTTAATTAGCTGAATCATCTATTTATTAATTATTAATACGCTTAAGAAAATTCAAATTATACACGTTAATTACATTTGTGTTCAAATGATATATATATATATATGTGTGTGTATGTGTGTGTGTGTGTGTGCCAGTTTCATTTGTAAGAATATTTCGCTATGAAGTAAAATCCATTATAAAGCCTGAAACAGTAAAAAAAATGTTAATTATATTTGTCTAATGAATATTCCGCACAAAAAAAAGCTTAACATTCCAAAGATGATTAAAAGGTGTTGATTATACAAACGTCCTCACTTCGTGTCACGTGTTAATTTACTAATAGAGAGGAGGCTGGGGACACCGTGGGCCTATACCTCGTGGGAAAAGTTTATCAATAATCGTGTTAAAATCAAAAGACCGCGCGGAGTCGACGAGTCGGGATAATTAGTTCGGAAAGGGGGAATACGGGCACGCCTGGCGCTCCGCAGCCGTGTACGATATACGAATTGGCCCGCGAACAAAGTTAACTCGGGGAGCTCGGGCGCGACCCAGGTGGTACACATACGTTGTGTATACATATATATAGTACGGCTTTTGGCAGAGATTCTGCAAGCCCGTGCGACTCTCGGCTCCTCTCTCTCTCTCTCTTCCTCTCTCTCTGTCTCTCTCTCTCTCTCTCTCTCTCTCTCTCTCTCTCTCTCTCTCTCTCTCTTTTCCAAGCACGCAGCCGTAACGGACTTAATTAAGCATCGACGGTGCGAGAAGTGGAGGGGGAGAGGGCAGGCGGTCGCTGTAAACGGCACGCGCGCCGCCTGGACGCCGAATGGAACGAAGCTGCTAATTGCATCCTTATGAATGCGCGCCCCGCGCAACGCGCTGCTACGCGATGCGCGCGAATCGCGGGAAGATTCGCGTGCATCCCGTGCCATGGGTTATGACGGCTGTTCTTTCGCCTGCGGCGCCTCTCGTTGCTACCCCTCCCTCGCCCCCGCCCATGACACCCACCTCCACCGTCTCCGTCATGCGACCCCTTTCGCCCGCGTTGGGCGCGAACGCCGTGGAAATCTAACCAAAGGGTAGTCTAATTGCTCGCTTTTTTCTCGCGCTAACGAGAACAACGAGCAGCACTCCAGGTGCTGTGTACTTTTTTTTCTGAAATTTTCGGGACACTTCTTGCACAGCAATTAGATTTTCAGTGCTCAAATGCTAGTTTTACAAAACGCTTTTTGTTGAAAGTGACTCATTCCTTTCCACGCTAATGTTCTAATGGATATTTGCTTATTTGCTATAAAGTCTCCTTGATTAATATATATATTTATGTAGAAAAAGATTAAACATAATTTTTTAGGATTACTAGAATGACGTTAATACTCATACTATTACAAAATAATATTTAAATAATTCCTTTTGTTAACTGCAAATACGAGTTAAATAAATAATAAAGTAATTTAATTTTATGCCGTTGCAGTGTTTTCTTCCGAGAAACTTAAGTACTCGATCAAGTGAACAATTAATCAGTTGTGAAGAGTGAACCCAGTCAATATATTAATATAAATATGTAAGTAGTAAGATGCGTACCGAGTGACAGGTGCAGCTTGTAAAAAAATAGCCTGTACCAGCATCATTTCTCATATATAACAGGCATAAAATCGTTGAATTCATATTTAAATTTATCTTATTTTATTTTCAAAATAATACTTTAAATATATCAGTCAATATCGACTTTCCTATTTAAATTGCAATTTACCAGATTGCACATGTGAAGAAAATAATTACCTAGATTATATAGCTTTATGTGTGTTGGCCTATGCTACACTTAAAAGAAACAAATTACTTCTACTTATTGTATAATAAAATCAGATTATCCAAACCATTCTATTGCATTCCATCTAAAAAAAGAGAACAATGAAATTATTTTGGTTCTCTATTCAGCATTCTTAAGAATGTGGTTCGATTTGGATTATTCTCTGTGTTCCGATAACAGAGTCCTTGAGGAGGCTTATTTGCCGGGTGAATCCTGCGAATACAAGAATCACGAAAAGAAGCACTTACGTCGATATCGACCGTAATGGTTTAGCGACGCCCGCCGCGCCACCCAGATGGGCATGGGAGCTTCAAATGGGAGGTCATAAAGTCAAGATTGAAAGCTCCCTCGTCGAGATTATATATATGCGGAGTACAACATACCCCATATACAACTGTAATCGTAGTTGACCACGTTGATATTCGGTAGGAAAGGCTGGTTTTTTACCTTTACCTGCTGACACGAAAGGTAATGCGTACTAGAATTAATAAAACGATTTTCCACTATGCGCCTATGATGATTGGTCAAAAATAATACGTCAAGTTATACATTGCCCTAAGCAGGATCCGCGATCGAAGAGACGGCACTGAATTTGTAATTATACTGTTTGCGCGATCAACGCGATGAGGACGACTTTTCCTGGCGAATATTGGAATAAACTCCATTGTCTTCTGAGAATATTACAAAAATGAACGATTTTTCCTAAGCTAAAAAATATAGCGAAACAGTTACAATTACAACAAGGATTAAACAATGAAACAGTGAAAAAATGAAATAAAACATGAATTGGGATCAGTAATATTTTAGGAGAAACTCTAAAGATAGTTTTCTAAACTATCTGTATGTTATAGTTCAGGATTTTAGTAAATCAGAAAATCTATACATCGACGATGAACGCTGCAACGCATAATTTTTATACGATATCTTCTCATCGTGAAAATATCAAACGATAAACACAGACTATGTATATAATGAACTTTGGACTGTGTATTGTAGTCATGTTATTTTTAAATTTAAAATTTTATAAAATTACACATTAAATGGAAATATAAAGAACTAAAATGAATTTCAAATATTTAAAACTAAACAAAAATGGTAAATAATAGAAATAAATCTAACATTAATGCTTCAACAAGTAGATATAAGTTATACTAAGCTATTAATGAAATAAAAGACTTCGCATAAAGATCTTTAAAAAATTGAAAAAGTCTTTTACTGCAGTAAAAAAAAACTAAGTAAAAAAGCGTATATTTTTGCCTGATCATGTAATTGTATATCTGAGAAAATCGGACTCCTTTTCTCAGTCCTATCATACATGTGTAAGTTTATTTCAGATGCACACTGTTCGAGCACATGGGATTCAATCGCGTATATTAGATCGACTACTAAAGTCCTTTACGAGTACGAACGCGGCACAACGAAAAAGGAAGGAGCGCTGACTCAGTGGTAGAATTTGCGCAATAGAAATATATTCCCTCCTCTATATACATAATCAGATCCCATATAAGAAAGAAGAAATATAATATAATTCAATACGAACTCATCGCGACCTCCACGCTGAAAAAGAAGGATACTTAGAACGAGTAATTTCATTACTTTACTTGAATTACTCTTCAATAGTAACGTTATAAAAACAAATCTACCAGTGTTTTATACCTTTTCCTTAATGTAATGAAGCAATTCGTTTTTTTGAAATATCGAGAAGAATACTTATCACAAGAATATAAAGCTTGCGATAAACGAATAACCTAATCGTTGTGATATATCAAATTCTTTTCTCTGAAGTAACTCATTTCTTCAACATTTTTTTTTTTGGATTCTCAAAACGCACAAAAAATTTAATCAAAAATACAATAAAATTTCTGATTTTTGAAAAAAAAATGTAGAATGAAGGACGTTAAATAAACTATGTTTGAGGTACAGTTAAAAAATGCAAGGTATTTCAATCTAGAAATTCAAACGAAAAAGAATAATGGATAATGTTTTGTCTTCTCAAAGCCGACATTTATCGCAGACAAATTGTATGATTAAGTATATACAGACTTATATTTTGAATAATAATTTTCACATGATCATTATAAATGAAGTTTTGAAGTTAGTTTACTCTTCACGACTATTTTGTGTAAAGAATGCTAGTTTCCTAGTTCTATAGAACGAGAAAACTTTTCATCAAGCAAATTTTATAGTCGAGTAAATACAGAAGATTTCTGCCGTCGGTTTTCGGTCGTCCTTTTCGCCCATTTTGGATGATTCAGTATATGAAAAAGCAAGCAAATACATGCTCCGTGTAAATTGGAAGTGGACTTTATTGACGTAAATTGCTTAAAATTAAAAATGTTGACCGATAATTTTAATCGAAGTTCAACGAAAATCTTCTTCGTGTACTGAATAGGAATGACATAAAGTTTTACTAATAAATGGTAAAAATAATTCTGAAATGATAACTTTTCTTATAAATACATCGCTATTATCCCTGTTGCTAATTAAGACTAACACGAAAATCCAGCTAAAGCGAGATATGTAAACTTTATTATTCATGTACTCGTTCGTTTAAATTCAGAACTCGTTTGTAATGAAAAAAAAGAATATACTATTTTTTACATTCTAATTTATAGTCTACAAGATTTAATTTAACGGTTATTAATAAAAGTATAGAAGATAAATTAATGGTTTCTACTTATCAGTCATATATATACTTACTTTATCTGAATACACAACTTTTTGCAAACTAAAGCGAATGCGGAAAGAGCTTTTAAGGCAAATGCTGAAAAGCCACCATTAAGAAGCAAACTAAAAATAAATATATAAATAAAGTCACTGAGATAAGCACGTATGGAGTATTTAATTTAGTATAAATGTTTATGCGAACGAAGCAGACGAAAATAGCGGAATGAAAGTTTACATTACGTAGCTTCTGAAAACTAGCAGTATCAACTATTTTAAGCATCAACTTATACCAGAACAGCTTCTAGTTTAATTAACTAGACGGAGCACGGAGTAGGCTACTTTTCAAGATAAACTTCCCAGAAACGAGTGGAGAGGATGAGGGAGCGTGATAGAGATAGAGATAGAGAGAGAGAGACAGACCGAGAGGGAGTGAGAGGGTAAGGGTATGAGAGAGCGAGCGAGGGTATGGCACATTTGCATCTATAGATGAAGCGCATCTCAGCATCAGTTTAAAACGTAAATATGCTTCTAACGTTCTAACTTTAAAATTATCTGACTTCTTAGCCGAGTCGGATTAGAACTTTTTCATCCCAACCTCTCTAGAATTGTTGCTTTTCTTCTTTTTATGTATATGATTAATTTCTATTATATCAACTAAAATATTTTACGTATATTTTAAGTATAATATTTATGTGATCTATGTAAAAATTTTCATAATTCAGTAAATGGAAATATGTTGGAATAAAAAGGGTATCCCTGACTTGATCGTTTTTGCAACGCATACTTTCCCACTGAGCTACCCACCCATGCCATGACTCGCTTCGTTCCAACTTCTGCTCATATGACAGATATGCTGACACTATACTTTCACATGATACGTGACAAAATAGCTACATAAGGAATAATTCAACACATTATTGTATGCACAGTAGAAGTATGAATCTAGAAACGATTTTTTCGAACTAAAACTCAAACTTTTGTATACTATTTCGGAAACCTAGTTCGTTTGTTTTTATGTACCATTTAATATGTAACATTAGAAAGATATGAGAAATCACCATAATATATCAATTTATAGCAATTTAATGATAAGTTAAAATTTATAACTATACTTCTCCTCATAGACCCATACAAATCAAAGAAAAAAAGAGAAGCATTTCTTTAAATTTTATACATATAGACTTGCCGATAGTCAATGACAGGTTGGAACTTAAATGCTTAATAGCATACAAAGGTACCCTTTAAAGCACGATACTTTCGAGAGAATTATATATTTCGATTAGATTTATTTATACAATTTAAATAATGAAGAAGTATAACAATAACAAACTATTTACGTTTCTGATTTTTAATCAAAAAAGAATCCGCATGAAGAATCAATATGTCGCTACGTGAAATAATCAAATTCCAAAAAATAAATCTAAGTGGTAATACCTGTTATTATAATGCTTCAATGGATTACAATATAAGAACTGATTAAACAATTTAAAACCTATTATTTAATAATAAATATTTTTCATTATGAAAAGGTACTGGAATCACTAAAGATATATGTATATATATATTTTTTTTCCTGTGTAACTTATTTTATACAAAAAAAAATTTTCTGATATCAAGTAAAGATTTATTTGTTTTATATCAAGTAAATCATTTTCTTAAATTAAGAAAATATTCACTGAATTTAAGACAACGTTGTTTCATTTAAATGGGCTCTTCTTGCATGAAATAAATACTTCGTTCATTTAAGAAGATACTTTCTCAATTTAAGAAAATAATTTACTTGGTAGAAAACAAGAAAATATTTACTTGACAATAAACATTTTTTCAATGTATTAGTAGATGAGATGAATAATTGATTCACTTGTTCAATCTTTTTTTATAAATTGACAGTCATGATAAATTATACAGAATGTTTAGAATAGTGGTTGGTCAATACAATATAATACATTTTTTATCTAGTCAATACCATTTAACTAGCTATAATTTTAACGAAAAAGTAATTTCAAAATCGTAATTATCTAAACTTTATCTGTTACAGCGATGTATTATATATTAAAATAAATTATATTCTCATAATATCTAACTAAAAAAGCAACTTTTGTACATATCGTACATTAGACCACATTAAAATCCAGATATAAGGTACACTTGCTGAGAATTAAAATTGGAGCAAGCTCAGACAACGAAATCCGCAGTTTATACGGAGGCAGTCGCAATTTCGGACCAAGTTGATTCACCGAATATTTCTCTCCGTTCGTAATTATACGCCCAGACGCGACAATGCGCCCCCTGTCCCCATTGTGCGTGCGACTCTGGGCTGAAATTTAAATGCCGCGCGGAATGCTAGCCGATACGCGGCTTAGATTAAAAAAAATTTATAATTCTGCGATGCATCGACGCGAGCGTATGACCGGGTCGAAACAAAGGCACCGAGACACGGACAAAAATTAAGCCGGAGTAGCGCGCAAAAATTGCTTTCCGCGTTACGGTGCGCATGAATCGCGCGATCTAGGTGTGGAAATTGCATTATATATATATATGTATATATATAGATGTGCGCGTGCGTGATTTATCGATCCCCTGCCGGTCGCTATTCGCGAGCTATGCTTATGATCATGGAGCGGTTACGTCTCCGAGAGATTGGCGGCTTTTTTTCGGGCGCGGCAGCCATCCGTTTATTTGAAAATTAATTGAAAAAAATCCGCAAATAATCATCTATGCATATGTGTATGTATGTATATCATTCTGGAGCTCTGACAACGCAATTAAGTGTCACGAATACGACGAGCGGCACGGCGTGTATACATATATATTGACACGCGACACGACTACGAGAGCGCAAGCGTAGTTGGGAGACAGTGCGGTGCGGGCGTTACGAACCCCAGCGAACGGCCTTCATAAATTTAATTGCGCGTAACGTCACTCGCGACTCTTCCCACCCTCCTTCTGGCTCGTTGGTGCGAGCGCCGTCTCTGCCCCCTCCCCCTCAAAAACACAAACCCCGCGGCTCCGGCACGTTCACCTAATGCAATATATCTCTTGAGATGATAATATTATTGTTTCCGATGTGTACATACAGCCGGCTATGGAATTTCCCGGTACGGCAATTCGCACCTATATGTACACATACGCGACAAGCCGCTTCTGATATGCGTGTGTATATATCACACGGTTGAAGATGTCTTTCTCTCTCTCTCTCTCTCTCTCTGTACATTTCTCTCTATCTCTCTCAACCGTGCTTCGCTCATGCCCGCGCACTTTGACGACCAACAGGGTTCAAAGCGGATGCGCATTTTACCGAGACGTGGTTCTCCTTGGCGCGCTCGGCGCTTTCGTCGTTGAGCCTCTCAAGCTTGTCGTTCATTCGCTCGGGATGCCGCAGACTTGAAGTGTGTATTTCTTCCCCCAATACACGATGGCACAAGAATCTTAAGTATCGAGTTAATTAGATTTTCATGATTCCGTGGGAGAGTCATAAAAAACAATTTTTTATAGGAATAAAACTATATCTATCTTTGAATATTTTAACGAAGAATTAAAATTTTACATACGTAAATCTATTTAAAATAGATTTATTCTCCATATATCAACGTATCAAAAAGTACCATTTCGCAATATTTCCTTCTAATATAGTATTTGAGAGTATTTGTGATTAATATTAGTGAGTAGAATTAATAGACCTCCTTTGACAAATACAGTCTCGTACGTATGAAAAAAGCATATTGTAAGAAAAGAAAGTTATACCATATTGTTGAGATCATTTATATGTCTGGACGATGGAACGTAATACTATTACTCATATATACAATAGTATATATATATATATATATATATATATATATATATATATATATTATCGTTTCGGGGATTGGCCCTCTTGCGGTGAAACAGGCCGCGCTAGAGAGCGCGGGAGGCAGAGTTGACGGAGCCGCTGGTCAGTGCACACGCGTTTGAACTCGTTCGCGACGATATATTATATTGGATAAACTGCGGCCTTCTAGTTTTAGGTGTGCGTTTTAGATAGTGCGTGCGTTACTGTTTCGAACAATTGTAGGTTTGTGTTGGGATCGGTGCCCCGTTCGTGTGTGACGACGTGACTCGGTCCAGGGCGAGCTCGACGCGCGGCAATGGCTTTGTTGCTCGACACCTCTGCGTTGGTTCCCCGAGACGTCGGGCGCGCTTGGTGACGGTCAAGGACCATTTGCGAGCTCCCCGTGCCTGGCTTAGCCACGTACTGGTGGTGTAAGTTCGCGGCTTGGATTTTGATTAGGCTGATCGCACTTCTGAACGGTGCGGCTTTCGAATTGTGTCAAATTGCGTAGGCGCAAGTTATTAGGTAAGAGAGATCTCTCATAAGTTCGCGGAATTATCCATGGTTAATTCAGTACTAACTGTATACAGAAAATTTATTATTAAGTTATCCTTGTTATCAATATATAGGTTACGTTATTTTAAGTTTCTTCTATTTGTATGATTAAAGATTAAATAATAATATTTAAGTTAATATCTTAATAAAGATTCCTCTTGTTACGGCTTTTCCCTCAACACCGTGAGGGTTTTTACGCCGAAGCAAGAGTATTTATTGTTCCGCGAATTGTGCATTTCTTTGTTGTTAAACCTTTCACTCATTCATCGTTTCCTTAATACAAGTCATGTAAACTTATATCATTGTATACAATATGAACACATATATATAGTACTGATATAACTAATATTAACTTCATGAATATTTGTACAAAGTTAAATTAATATCTTTTTATAGATACCTATGTAGTTCTAAAGTTTAAGTGCTTTTTGAGTATTCTCATCAACATTTAAAGTGTATTTCATGTTTAATTGTTGCTAGAAACTATTTTAGAAGTCTGGTAAAACTCTTCATTTTCTCTTGACGATTACGAAAAACTCTTTAACGGTTAATTTTATTAGGAAAACAGATTTCGTAAACAGATATTTTCCAGAAATATGTGTAAAATTTGTAATTATAGGCATTTTTCGTATAGTCAATTCATATTAAATTCAAGCTCAAAACCATCTTTTTGATAATAATTAGATACGTGATTTATTGGATTTCTATAAACTTCTATATACATATGCATAATTATACATTTTTTGATTTGTTTTTTTTTTTAATATGTATATTCCATTAACTTAATTATGAATGGAAGCATGATAAACATAAATATCACTAAACAAATATATTTCTTGATTTTAGATTTAGAGAAATATTGTAAAATATTTTAAGAGTGTGATAAATATACTAAAAGACTTATATAACTGTTTAAAGACTATATGGTGATATGCAAATTTTAAACAGGTATAATCTCAAATAGCGAACCAGCTACTGATTGACGATGGTTTAGTATCTTTTAAACTACAGTATTAATAAAAATATTGACTTACGTAAATATTAAATAATACTTAAATATTCACTTAAGAAATCGTGTTATTTTTTAAGACGCGAATAATTGAAACAAATATCTCATTTTATCTTAAAATAATTCCAGAATAATTAAATAAGTTAACTTAAAAACAATTTAAATTCTAAAAACGTAAAAGAATACAACACGTTATGTAATAATCGTTACGTTCCTCAATACGAGTATGAAATGCCTGAAAAGTGCAATCATTTAAAATAATTTGTAGTTAAACGAAACTTTCGTAAGATAAGAGATGCGTTATAGTTATGTACGGGGTATCCAGCAGAATAGAATAGGTATATAAAACAGAAATTTTATGTTGTCATATAGTTTTGTTAATTTCTGACAAACTTTTTGATTATTTTCAAATTAAAATAGCATGTGTATTTATTATAATTGAGCTATAAAGCTCAAAAGTGTAAAGTATTTTTTCGAATACCAACTTCATTTCCAATAAAAATTTCGTCTATTGCTTCTTTAAAGGCAATCAGACTCATAATCATTCAAAAACGAATCATTTGTATTGAATTTATATTTAATAATTATCATTCTTAATTTTATTCTTCAACTGAATTGTATTTCAAATTTTGGTAATTACCTTTAGTTCAATTTGTTAAAGATGTTATTTCATTTGAATTTTGTGATTCTTTTCTGTAATAAAATTTTGTTATAATATTGTATAATCTATTTTACGTCATAATTTTTATGGTACATAAAATTAATCTGATATATAAAAAAGCAAATAGGACAGCAGTCGTCTATGGTGTCATTAACAATTGGTAAAGCAAATAGATTTTACTAATAGTAACCCTCACAATAGCTACATACAGACAATCACCATCATTCATTGGGCAATAGAATGGGGATTAATATTTTCTTTTTTTTCTAACGATCCTTGGAATAAATCTCGATCTATGATACATTTATCCTCTAATTATATAAATTGTGATATTGATAAATTATTAAATCCTTGATAAATCCATCAATTAATGTGTATTCTAGTGAATGTTAAGGTAAAGAAAGTTCGACATAAGATGAGCTATCCGAATATTACGCAATCCGACAGAAAAATTAATAACACATTTCCTACGTTATTTATTTAATCCGTTTCTTTTTAATTAAGCCAAAGTACGTGAATAAAATCATTATTTACTATAATCTATAATTTTATTTAATTAAATATCAATATCCGTGATTAATCTTTAATTCAGAGTATTTCAAAAAATTATAAAAAAAAAAGTATAAAAAATCTACAATTTCGACGGTTCTGACCATACGTATCTTAATGCATTTATTTATTTTAATACACCCACCATCATAAGCTTAATATTTCACAATTCTAACAATCTATTATATTACTGAAAATAAATTTGTAATCGTTTAGCAACAATATTCGTTCCTTATACTTTAACATACATTTATAGCAAATATAGTTTAATTAAAAATTTACCCATTAGAAATGAATACTTATTAATTAAAACTTCGCTGATAGTAATGTCGCAACAACTTTTCCTTGTGACTGCGTTGACTAAAAAATTGATTTTTAAACAATTTAAAATTTTTAAATATTTTTCCAATGAACGTATATAAAATGATGAATTTGCGCTTCAAAAACTTTCTCTGTCAAACTATCAGGCACTATATAATGAAACCAATTAAAATTTCATTTTCACGCGCGCCCGCAAGCACACACACACACACACATACACACATACATAATATAATATAATTATTCCACTGCCACTTTCATTCCAATTTTGCAGGTGGTCACCTATGGTATATAGACGCAGACCGCTCCCGTTCGCTCCCGTCGACAAATTGTCGGTCCACGGTGTCCGTACGTCGGCAGTTTCTCGATGAGCCGCAGCGGATTTTTGATCAGATTTGGCCAAGCTTAGCGGCGAGTCGGTACGCGCTACGCAGTTTTTCTATAATTGCCTTCGCATCGCGTCGGGATGCGAACTTTAATTAATTATAAGCCACTGGCACATCAGCCCGAAAGTGGCTAAAGTGTCGCTCTACAGTTTCGGAATAATTTTCAGTAGCGCGAAAGAAATTCATACATAATGTATAATCTAAGGTCGACGTACCTGAAATAAAACTCCACCGGTTGCATTTACCTTTTGCTAATGGCATGCTGAGAGGTACTTATAAAAGTTAATGCGTTCCAAGCGTATATGCACAATTGTCCAAAGATAAAGGATGTAGGTGGCGAGAGGGGGTGGGAGGGTGAAAATGTTAGAGAGAAATGGGAAAAATAATGTAAAATCTTTTAATGTATATAATCTATATTGTTGACACTTGTAACACGCCTATTCTGAAAGCTGAAAGCAGACTGAGTAATACAAGCACCGCACTCTATCTTTACAGAGCCCTTCTTCAAACGGTCGTCAAGTTTTTTGCAATTAACGATAAGCTACATAACGCAAACAACGCGGGTCTCCAGAAGTTTCAGCTTGGGTCTTCTGGCCCGAATTCATGAGTTTGCGATGGGATCTTTGTATTATTTTCCATTTGCTTTATAGAAACCCTGCGTCTTCATAATGCTCAAGTTTTTTCTAAAGTAATTCAATACAGTTTTACAAGTAAAGTAGAGATTCTAGAAATTCAGATTTCCATAATTATAGAATTTTGTGAGCATTGCACCGATGGATCGAAATTTATACATGCCTTAATGTAATGGAAAATGATTTGCCGTGCCTTCTAATTTTGTAGAATCATACTTCAGCTATCAAAAATAGTATCGAGATTTTCCCTAAAACAAGTTGAACACTCAAAAATTGAGCTTTCGCAAACATTAGAGTTTTGCACTCATGGTAACGGTTAATTTTTCGTGCACAGCCTACTAATGAAGAAAATGGTAGATTCCAAGTACAGTAATCATAAAAAAAATTCGTCGTAAGATTTCAAAACTTAAACCAGAAATTGCAAATTAGTTTAAGTTGTCTACGAAAGATATCTTTTTCATTCTCTCCGTTTTTAATAAATAAGCGTCTCTTCATATTTATTTTTTATTTTTATAAATTTCTATATTAACATTTTAAGAAATTAACCGTTTCTATATCCATATATACATATATATGCATTATATATATATATATATATATATATATATATATATATATATATATATATATATATATATTAATAACAAGGGTGAAAAAGCCAGTATTATTATGGTCATTTATAAATTTTGTTTTGAAATAACTTCAAATCAATCGGCCAGTAGATTGATCAAGACGATCGAAAAAATTTAATTTTTTTAGGAAAATTACTGAATTAACTTCGAATAAAGACGATAAATTCACTTGCTCGTACTACTCTTAAAAAATGTTAATGACGTAATCATCATCCATCCCCTAAAGAAGGAAGACCTTTAAATTCAGAATAATTTATTTCTTTTAATTTTTATAAAATAACGCTTTATTGATTCTTGGAAATTTCGTATAAAGGATATTTCATTATCAGATTGAATTTATTTTGCTTTTCAATGTAAAATTAAAAAGATTTGCAATTGTCGAATGTGTAATAAAATGAGCGAAGATACGTTCTCCACACTAAAACAATGTCAACTAATGGAATTCAGTGTAAATTTAATTAATTACTAATGAAATTTACAATGTCTGTACACTGGCGATCAATAAATAATGGGTCGGTAATTATGCCTTCATTAATTCAAATTTAGTCAGAATTTCATATATTACTTTAAGGTCGGTAGAAATTGTAAACATCAAGTAAATTTGATCGAAAAATTACGTAAGATTCCAGCTCACTGCACATGATGAAGAATCTACGATGCGTAACACGGAGGGAGAGCCAAAATAAATCAAAATCGTGCCTATGCGTAATTTCTAGACGTCCCTGAACGAGCCGATAAAAGGCGCTAGCGCGAGAACTCTCAACTGCGCGAATCGTTCGAAGGCGCATTTGCGGCGTCCCGACCGATCATCCCTCTTTCCTACCGCGCCAAACTATCAAGCATCCTCCGTAATCAAAGGCTTCGGGGTGCAGTCCGCACAAGCCGCCTCGTCCGCCGCCACTGCACGCAGCCTCGCGCGAAAGCATCGATTACGCCGACAGGGCGCGCGACCGAACAAAAGTCATTTTCAGTTTGTGACTCTCGCGTTATTTCGACTCTCGCGCCAATTTCCCAAAGTTGCCTGCTGCAATTTCGACATCGCCGTTCCCCACCTTCCCCCTCTATGCTTTATTCGATGGATAGGAGAAACTTGGTTAAGCTCCCCGCTAATTTCCTCCTCGGCGGTCGAAGCTGGGTCGACGGCCGGAGCGTCGCGGAGAGACGTAAGAGCGTCACATATATATATATATATATATATATATATATATATATATATATATATACACGCTTTCTCTACGAAGTTTCGTGCCGATCGTTTCGTAAACGCGTTGGTGCACGAGTCCAATATTTATGGGAGGCTTCGCAAAGAGGCCTGGGATTTCGCGCGGATCTGCACGTGCGCTGGATCTTAGAGAGCCTTTCGTGCCTCCGTCACTCAGTGCTAATTGCTTTATAAACATTGAAGCATAGAGAATGCGTGGAATTTCTTTTCCTTTATAAAATTTTTTTTTGGAATGAACTCTTTGGCTCGAGAGTTCAGAAATATTAATTCCCGTTATAAAATAATTATACAAAATTGTCTATTTATACGTTAAATTCATTCCGATTTTTGCTTTGTTAATGTTGTCAATGAGTGAAGGATTTTGAAGATTTTCCGTATTGATGTAATCCTCTAGTATCTAGCGCTAATTATCTTTACTTATTTTGCGAGGCAGATTTTCCTCTAATCCAAGAAAATTTTAATGAAAACTTTATAATCCAGCAGTCTTGATATAGCACATCTCGCAGAGCATCTTAAGTTTAATGGTTATGACTCGGTTTTTGCACAGTGTGAAAAATATAGTATAGAAATATAAAGGTCTTGAATGTTTGAAAGCTGCGTCGAAAGTCTTCTAACGAATTATAGTATGTTATTCATTGCGTATTGTTGTTGCGTAACAAAACAAAATTCCGCAGATCGCATTCACGTGATCAATTTTCAATATACGAGAAATATTGTCTCGTATGTGAAATATTGTCACGAGAATTCTTCATTTAGGAACTTCCTTCATATGACTATTGCATTTTATGAAAAAAAACTTTGTATTTTTAACGATAGAATTGAAACTGTTCGTTCCAAAAATTATATGAATTTTTGTCATATGTAAAATTATTTGTGAAATCGATAAGACTAAAATATATTATTCTTAATGTTAAATATTCCGATTCAACGTTGATATATGGGAAACTTATTATCGTAGAATTGAAATATCAAATATATAAGTCTAAATTTAAATATATGATATAGGCAATTTAATACAAACGAAATGTTTAATTCAATTGATTAATACTTTTAATATGTCTTTTTTTAAAGCGTCTTTAAGGAAACACTTCGTGGTCCAGTTACAACTTAAAACCCATCAAGATTTCACAAAAACTTTCAAAATTTCTCCCAAAGAAGAATATTCCAAAAACCAGACTATATATACTCTTAATTGTGAGCAATTCGGCGTTTCCATAAAACGACCCTATTTTCCTTTCGCACCGGCGAGCTTCGTGCCAAAGTGCGATATAAAAGCCTCCGGCGAGGTAAATGAAAAATTCGCGATTCACGGTCGCTCTGCACATCCGACGAAAGACCGATGCGGACGCGGAAGCGACAGAGAAGCGGCAAATACAAAAGCTGCACGATAGAGACAGATAGATAAATAGATAGGAAGATAGATAGATAGAGAGAGAGAGAGAGAGAGAGAGAGAGAGAGAGAGAGAGAGAGAGAGAGAGAGAGAGAGAGAGAGAGAGAAGAGAAATCGAGATAGAGTGAGAGAGAGAAGTATGTTTAGAGAACTACCGGCTGTGAATACCCTCACGTCCAATTTTTGTAGCGATATAGGTGCGCTTTAGAAAATCGCAGTCAGTATCAGACGCCATTTCATTGTTGGCTCGCACTGCTGACCCATAATGCAATTGTAGAACTGTTAGTCTGAACAGTCGATTATTCATTAGGCACACCACCTTTGCCAATGGAAAGTAAGTTCTTGAAAATGGCGGCTGATGGCAAAGGGGGAAAGGACAAGAAAATTGTCTCAAACTAAAGGATGCCGGAAAAAATGAATTCATCCTAATCGTGAAGTACGATGCATGACTGCTTTTTATTATAGTTTCGTATAATTTTGAGATTTCATTTGCGTCAAAATTTATTTAGGAAAAATTTGTACTGTTTTCACAAAAAGCTTACTTTATATAAGCCCATCATGACTTCAAATTACTATTAAATTTTTTTTTCAATTTAAACGGTATATCTTAATATTCTGTTTCCACGTTTGTAAAATGCGATTGCAATCGATAGATCCATCTTTAATATCTTCATTTTTAACAGGAATTATATTATTTTTTTTTTCTCATTAAGCTACTTTATCAAGTAATATTTAAAAATTTAATTAGTAGTTAAAAATTATTGTATAACCGTTTTTTATTACCGAGTTCGCAGACATTTTTTTTATTAAACATATTTCTTGGTTCAGAATTATCGAAGAAATATTTAAACACTTTAAATTTAATAAATAACAATTATTTACTAAAAAAAGTATTACACTCATACTCAATAGCATAGCTTTTTACCAAAGTTATATTTAGATTACTTTACAGTATAATAGCCATGTTTTAGCTTGTACTTGTTTAATTTCTATTAGGAAGTCTGTCACGAGTCTTTAAATACAAAACTAAGTCTACTACTGCATTTCGAATGGGTCAAATTAATCCATAATATCATTTTTTATTA
Source organism: Sycobia sp. Sy_11 (assembly GCA_018907035.1). Taxonomy (NCBI): domain Eukaryota; kingdom Metazoa; phylum Arthropoda; class Insecta; order Hymenoptera; family Epichrysomallidae; genus Sycobia; species Sycobia sp. Sy_11. The sequence continues at coordinate 4,650,170 of JACCIC010000024.1, read as the reverse complement.
TATTAAATTAAGCATTCATACTCTAAATAGATTTTTTTTTCATTTTCATTCATTTTTTTTTCATTCATGACTTTTTAAAAATTACAATTTGTGTTGATCTATCGTGAGTATATTTGTGTTTTTCTGAGGCTTCAGTACTGAGAAACAATTTTTTTTTGTAATTAAAACTGTCGCTTAATATTAATGTAATAGCAATCTTTTATAGTCAGAAAATACAGTTTATATTAATCTATTTTTTATAGTTCTTTAATAATTGTTTAAATAAGATAGCTAATGGATTAACGAATTGATAATTTACTACTAGGCTATTATATCTATAGAAATTGATAATCTATTCAAGATACATATAAGAGCTGCGACTATTAAGTAACGAGACTGGCGCTGCTACAGAAAAAGTACGTATGCACCAAAGGTTAACGACTGTCCACTGTTTACCTGAAGCTGGCCCTTTCGAAAACGATGCCTACCTTCTACAGAAAGATCAGTCAAGCCTTGGTTTTGGTGCGTACAGGGGCCGTTTCTTTGTTTTGCTGGAAAAATTATCCATGTCAACCTCGAAAAACTGCAACTGAAACTTTATTAAATTTATTAAAACAATATAGCTATGAATTGTTCCGCGCTTATGTGTATTTCAGTGATTAAAGCGTTTTCAAGATGTCCGAGAGGTTGTTGAAGAGCATTCACGCTGGGCTTGCCCGTTCACATCAAAATGAATGAACATATAGAAAAAGTATACGTGCGGTTGGTGAATCTATAGGAATGGAGAAATAATGTGTGCGACAAATTTCACATGAAAACGACAAATCATAGCTCCTCCAACAAGACAATTTGCCGACTAGTCAAGTAAAGCGTCCCAATATTAGACAAGCCTTATTGTTTACCAGATCTTACATCCTGTGACTTCTACCTTTTTTCTTCACTAAAAGGAACAAGATTTGAGTCTGTTGAAGCTGTAAATGGAAAACCAATGCGCATCCTAAAGAAACTCGCAGAAAAAGAGATCCAGCACTGTTTCGAATAACAAAATATTCACATGGAGCAATGCAAGAATAGAAGAGTGTTATAAATTAAAAATCATTATATATATATATATATATATATATATATATATATATATATAAAATATAAATTTGAAATTCAATATAAATTTGAAATAATACAATCCTAGCGGAAAAAGAACAAAAAGTAATAAATAACTCTAGTTAGTCGTGTAACAAATTACAGATTCTAGTTTTCTATGTTAAGCGAATGTAAGTTTAATGGTCGCTAGCTCCGCACTTTCGTCTATACGGTGTTGTGAAATTTTTTTCGACCTCACAATGTCCCGTCGAAAACTATATCGGGCCCGTTGCAATTAATCGCAGCTATCAAGTTTCGAATTAATGGCGAAATTTCGGGGCGAGGCCTTCGGCCAAAGGCAGTTGATAATTCACGCGAGGCTTTCCTAATTCGTAATTAGCAGTAGCTGCAACTAATTTGATTTGCATTTATTCGTCGGCACAACCGGAAACTATGCCAATTACGGTTAACTCGACGACAGCCAAATATATATATATATATATATATATATATATATATATATATATATATGGACGAATTGGGAGGTGAAGGTAAAAAGCGAAAGGGGGGCAGGGTACTCCTGCGAGCAGAGGCCCGATACTACAATAGGCGATCGTTGTATAGATAAACAGATCTCCCCATTCGCGAGCGAGAGGCCTACAATGTTATTGGGGGAGGGGGGGTCACACGAGGCACATCTCGGGAGCGCGAGTGGTCCAACGAATGTCGCACCCCCTGTACGCGCAGCCGCTTTGGTGATTAAGCTCCGCGAAGGGTTTGAGAAACAGCGCGGTGGCGCCTAATTATCTCGGAGGTGGAGGGGTCGCAGAAATTTATAGGTTCCAGGAGCTCTGCTCGCGCGACCGCGCTCGGGGATAAAGTTGTTGGGCCAGGGGGGGGGGGTGAATTTGGTTGTCGGCAACACGGGCGCGGACGCACAATGACCGTTTGATTGCGCGGCTAACTTTTTCCCTCGCGTGCTGTATTTTTGCAAGGGAAGCATTGTGAAACTTTTCCATGCAATAATTTGTAAAACCTTGAAATGCGCGAATTTGCAATATTGAACGTGAAAGCTAAGTCCCTATAACAGAAAAGATTTCATAATTAATTTTCTTACCTAGAATTTTCGAATTGAACGTGTAAGAAGCTGCAGTATTAAATATTCAAATATTCAGATAGTGGTTAATACATTAATAATTAATTGGTTGTTTTGGTTCAAAAAGGCGAATTACCTTAGTATGAATTTCAGAAGCTAAACGGGCTATATAAAAGTTACTTTTCTTTTTATTAAATTACATTTTTTAATTAAACAATTTTTATATTAACCTTTTATAAAATCAAAATAAAATTTGATATGAATATATTTCAATCCATCAATACGTCTATATATACACGTATATCCAATACATAAATGTGTGTATTTCATCTTTTGGAACACATACATTTTTATTTGTTTATTCTTATACCATCTTTGGTATGATGAAAACCGTGACCGGATAACCATTTGGTTTTCAAAAGCTGTAGATCCGAAATTTATGCTTTATTTTAGCAAAATTTGGGTATTTTCAATATGAAAGTTTCTATAAAAAGATATAGAAAACTAATAGCTTTAAAACAAAGCTTTTACATCCGGTCCAATAAGGCTGCGTAGCGAAACTTCTCGAGAGATCGACACTCTGCCTTTTGTGGCTTATCGCTAAATTCGAGAAACCTGATAGCCGAGGGAGCGGCGAGCCTATAGAAGGTCGAGCGCGTATATTTATGATTCATTATGCTACTGGTACTTCTATGAGGTGCGTTTGCGATAGTTTCCAAATTATTAAAAATTATTATACAATTTTTACTTGATCTGGTTGTTATTTTATTGCTAAGTTTATTGTTAGATTATTTTAGCCTTCTATAAATAATAAATCAAAAAATACTTGAAACTAAATATTGGACAGTATCGTAAAAGGATGTAAACATATGAGTCCGCGGGGTCTTATTACGATCTGTGTCTTTGCTGCCCTGCGTGGTAAATGATTTATGAATTTATTGTTTAGATGCCTGATATTTTTATATAGGTTTTAAGCTTCTCACAAGGTCTTGCAAAGTTTTCTTTATCGAGTACTGTAGTTAGTCTTGCGTTATCCTTTCGTTTGAACAGACATCTTTTCTTTCCTCGTTTGAAATAAAGTTTATGTTAAAAGATTATTTCGTGTATCTTTATTTTAACATTCCACCTATTATATATAATAAAAATTCCATATTTATTAAATTTAATCCCATTTGTTTATTGATTATAAATATTATCATAGTAAAAATTCTAATATTGAATTTTAACAATTAAACTTTAGCAAAACTTAGGTTTCAATTTACCCGAAGCTTAGCTAGAGACCAGTATCTCTCAACAAATACCATTATTCAATTTAACACTTTCTAATCTAACACCATATCAGATTATATCTAAACCTCTTACTTTGTATAAAATATTCTATATCGCTTCTACTATAGAACATATTTTAAACGGATATTTGTATTTTCCATTATCTTTAGACTCGTTCGCTAACTCGAATCACTCTTACGCATTCACGGAATCAAATCGCTAGCAAACTTTTATAACGCAAAATGATGAAAAGAAGGAAATTTATTGTGCTCGGCTTCTTTGCTAAAGGATTTTTTCGCCTACTACATACACCCCAGATAATACGTACATAAGCCGTCATGCCGTAGTTTAAAATCCATTCAAAAGAGCGAATCACGAACGTGGGCTTCTACCGTATCAAAATAATTTTTTCCAGCTTATTTTATTCCACGCATGTGTGCGTGTGTGTGTATGTGTGTGTGTGTGTGTGTGTGTGTGTGCGCGCGCGCGCGCGCGCGTGCGTGCATGTGTTTGCATTTGTATATTACAGAAACCAAGCACAAAATAAGAAAGCGCCGTGAGCTCCCTGCATTTTATTCGGCCCGTGCTCTGTGTAGCCGAACCCTCCACATGCCCCCCCCCCCAACTCACCCCTTCGTGGCCCATGCACGAGGCATTCGCAAATAGAAAATTCAATTTTCCCCAGCCCGCCGCTAGCCCGTGCTATCCGGCGCCCTCTCCACAGTAGTGCCACTAGCACGATCTTTCAATCTCTCTCTCTCTCTCTCTCTCTCTCTCTCTCTCTCTCACTTTCTCTCTCCTTCTCTATCCCTTTACTTTTTATTACTTTATTATACCCTATCCCCATCTAACTCTCCGGTTTCCGCGTGTTTTTTTAACAGACGCGTCAAAATTGTACGGGCGCGCGCCCAGAGAGCGATAGGATGCCAAAAATAAAACAAAACTGACCGAAAGAAATCAGCGCTGAAAATCCGGGGCTGTAAACGAAATTACCCGGAAAAAGGCTCTTGAAAGGCGGCCGTCACGTCGCGCACATCTAGATTGTAAAAACGAGACCAGGGCGCCCGACTGCACACTTACATACACACACACACACACACATATATATATATATATATATATATATATATATCCGAGTTTGCGTACATCCGAACTTTTGCAGTTGCGGCTACGTGGTTTCTGCATTGACGCACCTTGGATTGACCGAGCCCAAGCGTTACTGTCGAGAAGATCGAGGACAATGTCGGCTTTATTTACTTCGCGAAAGGCATGTCACACGAATGCCAAGTCTGTCATATATAGTGCACGACTAGCTCGAGTCGAGCTCCTCGCGTTCTCTCTTTTATCGGAATCACTCGCTCGCGTGAGGCGCGATATCGCGTAATTTCGTTACAGGCGCGTCTTGCGATCCGGGAGCTACAGTTCAGATGAAATTAGATCGTATCGAGCGTCTAGACATTCTGGATTCACGGTCGAATATGTTTGGATGCTGCGGATTTCGTTCGCATTTCATTCGAATGTTGACGAAACTTTGAGCGAAGATACCAAGAGCGCGAAATTTCAAATAATATTACTTGAAAAGACGTAATTCAAAATTCAAATTAAGAATATAAAGTACAATTCACATTAAATCTCGCTTATTTTTACCACCCAAATTTAAAATTTTGTCTGTCGATCCAGCGGCGCATTTCTGCATTAGCACTTACTAAAAACAGATTGCGATATTTCCAGTATGTAAGAAATCATCTTAATTTTCCCATAGATAAAAGAAAACCAACGATTTTAATATTTTTATATAAATCAATGAGATATATTTTCTTTTATAAGAAGAATCTTCGATGTTTTCACCATAAATAAACGTAGAACAGAGCTTTATACTCTCGCCACTTTAGCACAATTAGTGTCATTATAAACAACTCAAACTATACATGCTCAATAAGGACAAGGCGTAGATTCATAAACGCATTTCATAATTTATACAATTACACAATGATAGATAACTGCAGAAGCGACTATGAAACTTATTCTGTATCAAATGGCTTCTATATGAACTGCAAATATTTACCTTATACGTATTAATGGAGTATGTAATACGGAGTACATATTAAAATTTTTTTAAGTTATAATATCAATCTCTAACTTGTACATTTATAGTCTAATAGTTAAAGACTACGATTTTTAGTGATAGAATGAGTTTATTTTTCGAAAAAATCTCCTTGGATATCAATGCAGTTGATCCATTGAAGTCGAAGAAGCGAAGTTCCTGTAAACATTTATAAATGTAGGATGAATTTCCTTAGAGATTAATCCATTCGAAAAGAATAATTTTAAGGCTGCATTAGATTCAAGATTATCCATTTTAACGAATAAGACGAACTCAGACAGCGAAGAAAATCGTGTAACGAAACTATATAACAGAGCAACTTGAGACTTATCATACAAACTAATGAAACCTAGGTCGAGACACGAAACGCATTTTTTTCTGATTGGTGTGTCATCTTTCCATCATGATCAAAACTTCCAAACTTTCGTTCAATTAACGACAACTTTTAATGCTCGAAAATAAAGAACTCTGATTTGAAATCAGGCAAACAACGCTAGTTAGTTTAAATTGATAGTAACTTAAATTGATTTTTACAACCAATTTATTTCATTTATACTGTCCATTTTTATTATTGATGAACGTTTACTCTTAGGAACGGCACTGTATGCAACATTTAAAGGAAGTAAAGTTTGTACTTACCATGATGAGAATGATTGTTCGAATTTACGTCAATAGAACTAAGAAAATAATGTACGATATTTAAATCTGTGTATTTAATAAAGATAAATTTTATATTATTTAACACACTAAATTAATAAACTCGTTGTACATACAATTATAATAATACTGATGAACAATGAACATATTATCTATTCTGATTGTAAATCTCCTGCGAGTCTTTAAATTCGAGAGTGGTCCCACTAATATTTAATATTATTAATATATTACAATAATAATATTACAATAGAAGGAGAGGTACTCGCTACTCTGTGCTGAGTTCCCAAAGCTACGCTCACGTCCCAAAGCCAACGGGCACGGATATCACCGGGAGCACTCTTCACAGTTCCCGATCGGATTCTCCACTCCGGCATTCCTTGATGCACTGCTTCCATCAGTTAAACAGCTGCATATGAAGCGTACGGCCCTGTCCCTTATGGAGGGACCTATAAAGAGCTTTGTCAGGTGTGCTCGCTCTCTCTCTCTCTCTCTCTCTCTCTCTCTCTCTCTCTCTCTCTCTCTCTCTCTCTCTCTCCCTCTCCCTCTCTTCTGAGAAGTTCTTCGTGGCATTTAATTTTTCTCATGATAAATAATTGATATCCAGGAAACGAGAAAGAAAAAAAGAGAGAGAGACAGTGAGAGAGAAGAGAGAGGGAGGGAAAGAATATGAGGAGAAGATGACGGACTTACCTCACCCATCACATTTCCTAACCTTACATTAACTTTCAAAGATAGCAATAGCGTGTAATTATGGGACGTAGTATACTTTGGATTAATACCTCTGATAAAGCGAAAGCTAGGTGTGGCCTGAAATGTGTATGTAGCAAAACTTTAGATTAATTATACATGAATCAGTGACACAATTTAATAAGTAATCTACTAGGTGCGCGTTGTATTCTTTCATCTGTCAATATTACGAAACGGATTTCGAGGCTGACAGTTTCCAACTCACCCGATTGATCAAAGAAAGTATATATATATATATATATATATATATATATATATATATATATATATATATATAAAGACTCTGAAGAAGCCTCAAGTCGCTTCGGCGCATCCCATCTCACCCGGAGACTTTCTAGATCCTCTCAGCCCACCCCTAAGACTCCCACACACGACCTCCGTATACGCGACGAGACAAGTTGATAACGGAATCGCTTTGCCGTAATTCCTTATGAGATTTCCGAAGCGCTGGAGCCAAAGATACTGGCGTTACATTGGCAACTGGCAACCAGCCAGCGGCTACCAAAGCTTGGCTCCTTCTTAACCTGATGAACTTATGTTTATTTTTATTCTTTCTTTCACTCCCAGTTTGTCCTAAGCCATTGAATAATCATATTGTTTGTTAGTAAATTCAATTATAATCTATTATCATTATGAATTAATGTGATATTTTCGAATTGATATCTGGCATTGATTTTCTAAAAGATAGTGATAAAACTTTGGTAGATCCAATTTAATTTTTTTTACCAAAACCATTAACTGAATCTTCCTGATCAAATTCGTTTTGTGTATTCGCCAAGTAGTTAGCTCAAGTAAGTGACTCTATGAAATTCCATCAACTGAATATACTTTATTTAATTTAGATGTTTCAGTAAAGAAATTTTAGTTCATCAACTTAAAATTAAGATTTATAAATTAATCTTTGATCAAGAAATAAACTAGAATCTACTAGTGAGTACAAATTTTCTATAAATTTAGATAATACTGATTTTTGTACATTACTACATATGTAACTTGTACAGAAGAAAAACAGAGATAATACATTTATTATGATCCTAGTAAACGTTCGTTCTGGTACTGTAATTTTCTTTACAATATGAATTTAGTAAAAGCAATGTATCATTACACAATGTTTTATATTCTTTTCTTCTCGAGTACAATGATACAGAGAATTCTAATGAAAGCAACAGCAACGATATTCAGGAAGATGCATCAGTTTAATTATCTATCCTTTGAGCATAATAAAAAGATTGTACTCCCTTGTTTTCCGCAAGTGCAATTGAATTTTTAAACAGGGTTATAAATTGTTGCGCTACGTAACACCCGTTTCCAAAACAGATATGCGCTCCGCTTCCTATATTCTACTTTCCCGCTGGCTCCTCTTCGCTTTTTTTCTCCAACGCGGAAAGAGGAGTTATCCGGTGGATATTTCTCGCGAGCCGCACGAGTGGCCTTAAACCATAGCAGGACTTTGAAGAATAATAGCCCCGTAAATTCTAGAAAGATGTATTATCAAGAAAAAATAGTAAGGAGCATAATAATTTTTGTTTCCGATAGAAAAATCTTAATTATTTGTCTAACCATGTCAAGTTTCTTATCAAAATAATTACGTGACATTGTCATTTATTAATATAAAGATAAACTGCACCCTCCAACATACATAGTGAGCTTCTGCTAAATTCCCACGCCCTCGTAATTTATATGAACCACGTCAAGACTTACATTTTCCACTCTACCGCAACCTTTCGAGAAGGCTGGTTTAGAAATAATTCTTATGAAAAACTTATTTAAAACTTATGAAACTCATAATTTTTAAGAATCTTAATTTAGTTATATAATTAATGTTTACGATGAACTTGCTATCAAATAACAATGGCTGTACTTGATCAAAAACGTCATCTTTTATTTCGTTAGTTCAATATTTATAAATTTTATTGTTTATCTGTGGATACAATTAGATTTTGATATTATCTATAAATCTTCAGTATTTGTGATATATTTACCTATAATTTATACATTTTACGTTCTGTGTGATATTTTAGATACTTCACATGTCCATTACTAATGGATAATTTGTAGAATTATTTATGTAGTTTACATTTATTATTTATACGGTTACAGTTTTCTTTCCATTCCATTTTTTAATTTTTAGTTATAAAAGTCTCTTTCAGTTTTAATTAGATTTAGTAATTTATTGTTTTGACAAGTTTTTATTAATATTCTGTAATTGTTATGGTATGATTCTAGAATTCTATAATTCTTCTATGTTTTGGAGTACTACTTTTGGAGTTCTATACTTTGGAATACTACTAATGAAATTAGTAGTTCTTTGCAGGAATCACAATTTATCCAGACGGATAATTTTTTTACTTTTATATCTCGATCTTTTAGGTTATAAATCCAGGAGTCAGGAACTTAAACGTTGTATACATAAATAAATTCTGGTAAATCAAATAAACTTTAGGGCAAGTATTTCAGGTACGCTAACAATGCTGTGGCTAATTAAAGTACATGGCGACTATACTTATAGTAAGACTGTAGTTAGTGCATTTTTATAAGAGTAATTTATTGTTAATGGATTAAAATTTTTTGAGAAATAAGTACGATTTTTATCTTTTTTTATTCTTATTCTTTTAATTCATGCTTGTTTGCACTCATACTTGTTAATGAATATTTTATATAGCATTTTTACAATACCCTTTAAGACAGAACAAAATATGTACCTAAGATAAATATCAAGGAAGTCTGTCGAAAACATTTATTAGATATTGAAATCCGTATTACTTCAATCTATTAGATTTAAATGTGAAGGAATTTTGAATAAAGTATAATATTCAGTTAAAAAAGTTACAGTTCAATAAAAATATCTTTCAGTTATAAATATGCAAATCAATATAATTTTATGGTGTCTACTTAGTAAAATCATGCAGTTAGAAATAATTCGAAGACAAAATACGTTGATTAAGAGAAGAACTTTGGAGGATTAACACTGGATTATCGATCTTCGATAATCCTATGCGGCCTTGGACAAAGCCTGAAAAAATGCAAATTCTCGCTATATAAAGCGAAACACATAGCCTGTAATCTGACTTTAATGCCTTTGAGTAAAGTTCGATAATGTTCGAAATTAATTTTATTGAAACAATAAACCAGCTAATCCAATAAAAAAATAAATTAAACATGTGTACTGCGTTTAGTTTCTCACTTTCTCCGAGACTAAGATTGTTGGTAATAATACTTCAATTAAACCGATATACTTTACATTATTAATAAATGTTATTTCAATGTGAACAATTGATTCTACAGTGGAGTCAAAGATTAACAGGAGTACTTAATCCTACTGTTATCGTAATTATAAATTAATGCTTGTTGATAAAATGTAAATAAATTATTAGATCAACTTTTTTTCTTTATAGTTTAAACCAAAGTTTAAACTATCCGAAATAGTATATTTACCAAAGTTTAAACTATCCGAAATAGTTCTTTTCAGCACTACAAAATTAACAATTAAATATTATTATTATTTTTATTACTAATAAAATTCTTACTACTTAAATTTTTAATTCTAAATAAAAATAACTAATTAATCTTAATAAATGTTACTATAATGCAAAATAATTTTTTTCTATTTGAATGGTAAAGTTGAAATTACACTTTTTCCAATCAATAATAAAACAATTTTTAAATTTTTAATAAATCTTTTGATATATATTTTGATATTTAAGTGTTCTTGTGTTAACAATATTAGTACAACGACCGTAACACGATGGATATAAGCGCTGCCTGAGTAAACGAAACGACTTTATAGACTTCTTTTTTCTACGTGACAAATATGACATTTTCATTATATAGTCGACACCTACAGAATAGCAGTGATTTGTTCCCATATGTCCGGGCAGCTCTTTTGTCTTTATTGACGAGTATTATGTTTTCATAGAGTTTAATTTAAATTTGATGGTAAGAACTATTCTGCTATATTTTTCTTATTTTGACATATATACATGTATATACATGTATATATATATATATATATATATATATATATATATATATATATATATCCATAATCTTCTACTCTCAACATTTTATTTATTAAAAATACTTTTTCATTTATATCTATGATGTTATTAACAAGTATATATAGGTAGATAAGTTTTATGTTGTTGATATTAAAAATATGACTGAAATTTTTAAAGTTAAAATTATTCCAAAATTCTAGTGTAGATCGGTGTAGAGCAAATTTGGTCGCACTATAGACGGTTAAGATATCAATTGAAGCGTGCCTCTCGAAAGCTTTCATACTGGATGATCAGCTAATCAGATAATTATATAATCGCTATTTTAATTTATATATAGCAGACATGTAGTGCAGATTTCTTATTTAAAAAAAGATTCCTCTATCAGATATGTTCACTTAACCATAATTAAACTCTTCTAATTTAATTGTTAAAAGGCTTGAATTGACACAATCGAGTTCTTCAAACTACTGGATGTAGATGAGTGGCATTTTAAAAGATTACCGTTGCAAAAAGCTCCTTGATCCCTATGCTATATCTTGTAAAATGTTTACAACGTTTCAGATAAAAAAGTATTAAAACTAACTATCAAAACATTGAATTTGTTGCAAAAAAATCGATTGGAACAACATAGACAAAGCTATCAATAAATATTCTCTCTGTCTCTCTTTCAAAGCTCATCATTGTTGAGAGTATCCTTTTTTATCCATAGGAATTTTAAAAAAGGCAATAATATATTTAATCCATTTGCGCCGGGAGCAAAAAATTCTATTCGAATACTGCCCCCCTCCCGCTTGGAGATCGAAAGGCTATCGAGCGAAGAAAAAGGGCTGGAGATGGGAACGAGAATAAGCACAGAGTCGAAGGCACACCCGTATCCTATTCAGGTATAGATGCCTATTATATACACAGCCCCGCAGTAAATATAACGAGAGTTCATTATCCGGCCGCCTCGCGTGTCGCTGTTGCGTGCTCGGCACGCCGTACGTGCAATGCAGCGCGGCGTGGAGGAAAAGAGGGGCCGCTGCGTCCTGGCTTTTCGAATTTTCAAATTCAAAGGCGCGCTGCGCCCACGTAATAAGCGGATGGGGGTGAGAGAAGGGTTGGGCGCAGGGGTGTAGAGTACGCCAGTAGCACCCTTCGCCGCCTGCTAATCACCCGTTCTCGCGCATTGATTTTTGCGATTGAAGTGAAAGCCTCGCGCGTATGGCAGCAGGTAGATAACTGTATGCAGTACGAGCTCGGGGATCTAAATAGCCGCAGAGAAGTGACGGTGGTAGGGAGAGCGAAGAAGGAAAATAGGGGAGGCCTCTCGTCCGTTATGACCATTATAGGGGCATCCGTTATAGTACTTTTCACAAACACCGTGCTTGCAAATCCTACAAGAAAGAATAATTGCTTTCGCCGCGGGTGCAGGGGTTGGGGGTACGATGGCTGAGTTGAACATCCTAGCACCTGATGTACGGGCTCGCGTTCAGCCCTTTTCCTGAGGCGACGCACGTACACGACTATAGTATATATACACTACATATATCTTTCTTTCTCTCTGTGCCTGTGTGTACATGCCTGCGTGAATGTGCGCGGCCTTTATGATATTAGACGTGCGAAAGAAAGTCCTGAACGTGGCAGCTTGACGTCGCTCGATTTTTCATGTGCGTAAGTTGAAAAGCAAAATGCGATATGGGCCGTAGCGTGCTGATCGCTGACGGATTAGTCGCTGAATATCGATCGATGTTTACTTGTCTTCAGGATTAGTATACGAAAGAATAAAACTCGATTTTTGAATTAACGGGAAACTTAATCATCGATATTTTCAAACCTTTAGAGAGGGGGGGCGACACAAATTAAGGGAAATCAAACAAAATATCTGTCCGACGTGTCTCTGATGGTAAATTTATTATAACGAATCTCGCATTCATTATTTACTGATAGTTTTACATCCCTCTAATTGACATCATCAATCTCTCAAACTATAGAAATTTACAATAATAAATCAGTTACTTTACGATAAGAATTTTTGTCACTGCGTTGATTTAATAAACCACCTGCAATTACTTACCTCAGGTTTTTTTTGAAGATAAATGTCAGATCTATCTTGTAACAATTTGTTCTGTCCTATGGAGAAAAACGACAAAGTAGCACCAGATCCGGTTAATAAATCGACAAGTCTGAGGAGATGAAATTGATTGCCAGACAATTTGATATTATGCCGTAAATTTAACGTACTTTTAGAAATTAAACTTCCGAAGCAATTTTATCAGCAATTTTGCTCAACGATCAGAAATGAAAGTATTTTACATAAATCAATATGATATGAAAAACAAGTTGAACAGCAACAGCATCAATTGTTTCAACCCAAACTTAAGTTTGAGTCGTGAATCTCAATCTACGTGCGAAACGCTATGTCCCGAAGAAAGCCGAGGGGTAAGTGAATGATAATGCGTCGTCTAAAATAGCGTTCCTTGACTATTCTGTACCTACACCATTGCACTCATTATTAGTTATAATCGACTGTTCGGTATGGCCGAATTAAGAATTATTCATATGGTTCCTAGTTACCATTCAGAGAGTCTCATTCTTATCATTTTCTGTCACTCAATTGCGTTTATAATTGTAAAGAAAATCACTATGATCCTTTTTGCAGAATCTCAATCGCCTTTGTATCAAACCTCTAATGCCAGGTATTTATCTAAAGACAAGATTTCTTCTCCTTAATTCCATCGTCGACAAGAAAAGCACGTTCTCTCTCTTTCGCTTTCTTTCTTTCTCTCTTTTTCTTTTTCTTTCTCTCTGAAAACTATGATAAGTAGGAATACACGATTCATTTCAATCTCTTGACTTTTGTAGTTTTCTACGATACTTGCTCCACTCATTCAAGATTAATTTCTGTTACAAATGATTTTGGATCTCCATCTAACTAGATAAACGTAAGTACGAATGTCAAGGCTAGCTATTGAATCCCATGACAAAAGTTACTGAATATGTAATATTTGGAAGTTAGTCTTCAATCAATACATTGCCTCAATGCTATATATCAGATGTATATTAGAATGCTATTGTTTATGTACCTAGCAGGATACGATGCTGTGGCTAAAACAACATAGTAGGGTAGACCATGTTAATACTACGAGCACCAAGTACATTCAGCAAATTCGTCTATACATATTCTCAGCTTTGTGTTACTGTACTGTAAACATCATATCATCTTATTAATTACATAATACAGAGCAAGTATATTGTTTCGTATTGCCTACAGTTTCAGCGATTTCAAGCTATTGAACTTCTTGTTCACCGTGTCATAATCTAAACTTAGGAAATAACACTGCACGATTTTTTTGTTCACAAAACACAAGCATAACTATATGACAAATAAAGATAATTGTGTGAAATTTGGCACAGATAAATCCAACAGTACTACTAACTTAAAAATAGAAATATTTGTCCGAATCGATCAACCCGGGAAGTTTGAACTGAAAAGTCTTACTGATATTTGAACAGAGTAGTATACATAAATCTCTTATTTTTAATTTATCTAGTTTGAAATTAATATTGCATTAATTCTTTTCTGTAAGACATCATTAATATCTGTTACATAGGTTGTGTTTATGATTTCATTCAAAGTTTAATATTAATGAAATCATAGATTGTATTTTGTAATAATGCTAATATACTACATGTTGCGCTTTTTTATAACTTTGAGATATATTCTATTAGAGTTTTTAGTCCATAGTGGTTGGCCCATTTTAGGTGCATAGTGTTCTATACAGGAACTTTTACCATTTAATATTTAGTTAAATGGATCATTATACGTGCTTTATAGTTACATCGTCAACATATGTCCTATGCAGACTATCTCCAAATTTTGCCTGGGATGAATTCTCAGAGGGAATGCTTCGAGTGGAATAAGCGGGAATATGGCTGACATATGAAATATATTTTTTTCGTATGTATGCACGTACTTCACTAAATATACAAAATCGTCGAGTGTGAGTATCTGGAACACATATATACTTTGTTGTCTAGATACAATAGTAAGTTTATTATTCACTAACAAACACATATACAGTGGTATCGTTTAATACCCTCTGACGAGGTGGAAGGATTAAGCTATGTTATGATTTTACATATCATCTTTCTTGGATAGCCTAATATACCAAATATGATATTATCTATTTTATAACTGCGACACATACGCTTCGATTAATATCGAACACATTCTGTTAGGTATAATATCGCTGTATCAAGTTCTCGTGAATTATTTCCTGTAAGTACAGTACTTAATAATCGATATACAATTAATAACGTGAATATGCAATTCTCAAATTGTTCAACAGTTCTTGACAACAGTAATAGCTACTGTAAATTAAATGGATTTTAAAAAATGCTGCTAAACATTATCGGTTCTAAAATTTACTATTTACAAACTATTTTAATAATAATTGTCTTTAACTTTTCGAAATTGACGGGGAAAGAATTTGAATACTAAGAAAATTAGTAGACTTTGTAATACATTATATAATATATAATAATGTATGATATTCTGTAGTACTCTTTAATTTTAAGAAATTATTCGAATCATATTTTTGGAAAACAAAAGTTGAAGAGACGAATAAAAAAATCTGTTAATAAAGAGTTATTTAAGACACTTTGACATAACCTCGTAATAATCAATTTATTAAAATAGGTCCGCAAAAAATGAGTTGAAGACAGAATCTTATACTAATTATGTTATAATAAAGTAATTATATGTTATAAAAAATACTTTTGGCTATTTAAAAAATCCTGCTACAATTGTGTAAAAATGTTGCCGGCTTTTTAAAACACCATAAAATATTTTCATTTTTATCAAAATCGACGAGTGAGATCCCTTATTTCTACAACAAATTCTTTCCATCTTCCGACCACATTTTTGTCGACGTGTACAATTATTCTAATATTAAATTATTCATCTTTTTCCAAAATAATATAACAATACAAATTCAATGAAAGATGTTCTCGGTATTGAATTAACGCTTTCCCTCTACAGTGTAATCCTGATTTCTATTCTATTTCAACACAGTACGGGTGCGTGCAGAAGTTTAAAATAACAAATTGCATGCTATAGTGATATATAATCGTGAGAATGAAAGAAAATTCATGTAGAACCGTTGAATAATGGGAACCATACGCATATATATATGGAATGTGGCGCCAAACGCCGTCCGCCTTCTTCCCTATCCTCTGTTGACATTCAGCAACTTTTCCATGTAATGTGTCCTGCAAGATCGGATGATACCTCTTCTATCGAGCTCAACGTTGGGCTTCAGTCCTTCAGGCTATACATGTCAAAATACCGTCGGAGAGAAGTCGTAGCTGAACAATAGTCCACTTGCAGGTAATTATTCTCGTTCCATTCTTTACATCCCATTCCCTCATCTCCGTCTCCCCCTTGTCACATCACCGACTGTATTATTCCTCCACAGCATCCGGAGCGCTGAAACGGCCTCGTCCTTGCTGTCTGATGCATAATAGTATCCTCTTGAAAGCGCGAATCATTGAAAAGTACACGCCCAAAGACATCGAGTGGAAAGGGGAGGTAGAAGTAGTCGGTGAAATCAGAAGCCTCGCAACTGACTTGAATCGCAATTGCCCGCTCGCATTAAATATCGTGGCTGCAGCGTGCCAAACTTTTTGTGTATCCAATTCTCAGAAAATCGCGTGACGACCACAGAATGCACCGATGCATCGGGTGCTGTATTCCGCGGGCAACTATAATCTACTATACAATTCGTATTCGAATATTAATTTTCGATTAGCATTTGAAGATTTCCTATTGCAAATAGAACTGGTACGATTTCTTCAATATTAATCTGTGAGCGCAATGAATATTCAGCACTTATAAGCAATATTGGCCTTTTATTACTTTTATGGTGTCCACATCTGTGTGAACATATATAGTGTCCTAGATATAGGTAATGTATACATAGCAGCAGGTCTGAAATAAGTCCAAAACGTTGAAGATACATAGATAATATGGATTTTCAAATTTTACCAATGATTGTTTTGATTTTGTGTGTCAATATTCAACAATAAATAAGCAAACACTGAATTCACTTCTCACCAATAAAACTTTAACGCTTCTCTGACATCGACGCGCACACACACACACACACACACACACACACACACACACACACACACACACACACACACACATATTCTTTATATATATATATATATATATATATATATATATATATATATATATATATATACATTATATCATATCATATACTAATTTATAAAGACAAAGCGTGTTTTTGTTTGTACGCGATAACGGAAAAAACTACTGAACCGATTATTCTGAAATTTGACATATAGATTCTATACTATCTTGGAAAGGACATAGGCTATGTTTTTTTCTTGAAAATCATTTTACTTTTAACAATAAAGTAAGTTAACAGTTTTAGTGGTCAGTTTCACTAGCGGCCACTAGGTGGCTCCTTGAATCACGAACATCAATTCAATGTAGTCGGCTTAAAGTATGAATACTTTAAGACCAGCTCAAGTGAATGTTCATATCCAACTTTGCGATTCCTACCATAAAGAAGGTGTGACGTTAGTCGGTATTACCTTTTTTGTTCTTCAGGTTAATCTTGACACTACTCTCGCACTTTATGGATATCTTTTGATTTTGTAAATTTTATTTTCTTTTACGTAGGAAAATCTCTCTCTCTCTCTCTCTCTCTCTCTCTCTCTCTCTCTCTCTCTCTCTCTCTCTCTCTCTCTCTCTCTCTCTCTCTCTCTCTCTCTCTCTCTCTCTCTCTCTCTCTCTCTCTCTCTCTCTCTCTCTCTCTCTCTCTCTCTCTCTCTCTCTCTCTCTGTCTGTCTGTCCGTCTGTCTTTTTCCTTCTCATATAAAATGGTTCTGTATGCCAAATCATACTGAATATAGTTTGTGACGACAAATTATATTTTTATTTTTATATATTCTATTAACTTCAGAATTGTGTTAAGAAACTATGTTCTTTTTAGTTTGAACAAAAGAAATGATAGGAAAATAGGGTTCTTTATCAACAACCTCGAAACTATGAATATATATATATATATATATATATAAAATATATCGTCGCTTCTGCATAAAAGAGCAATATTATCGATTGTCTGCTTAAAAAATATCCTGTTCGGATACTAACATTTTGCTTTAATTTCAGTTGGCATCACAACGAAAAAAATTCACCGTATTTAATTGAAAAAACGGAAATATACGATATATATATATATATATATATATATATATATATATAGTATGTATATTATATATACACATTTTAAATACGGTTGCTATTGAAAAATATTGTATTGGCGTGTACGGGCGGTTGATTACGATACCCTGTTGCCTCAAGACGATTTCTATAGGCAGTTGTGTATTCGGATGATAGAGTGCAATGTCCAAGTGTCGCTGGGCGATTTCTACGGCGGTTATTGTCTTTAATTGATAGAAAACAAGATCCAGGTATGAGAAAATCAATTTCTATGGGAAGATTCGTGTTGGGACGATAAAATATGGTATCTAGGTCTTTCCAAACGACTTCTACGGGGAGTATTGTGTATAGTCGTTAGGAAGTAATGTCTAGCTTTCTCGAGACTACTTATACTGGGACTATCGTGTTTAGTTGTTCGACAACTTCTACGGGGAGTTTCGCGTTTGGATGATAGAATGCGATTTTCAGGTGTTATGGAACGACTTCTTCGGGGAATTTCGTTTTCGGTCGGTAGTAGACGATTTCTATGGGGAGTATCGTGTTTAGTTGAAAGAAAACTATGTTCAGGTATGTTGGGACGACTTCTACGGGGAGTTTCCTGTTCGGATGATAGAATGCGATTTCCAGAATTGTTTATGAAATCGGTTAAATTAATATCTCGGACGAAGCCGAGATGGGGGATGCTAGTTATTTATATGGTCATTACGCTTAGTTTTCAGTGTAACCTTTTATAAGTGATTTGAATGTTACAACAATACCATATGCAATGGAATAGCCCCCAAGCGATCACCAACTGACGTGCGGTCTGTCGTGGCGTGGGATTTACAAGAAAGAGCTAAAATATACACATGCCACACCATCACTTATTAGTTTCCAATAATGATTGGAGTTAAATTAAAGTCTCTTGTGGACTTGCAAAATATTCGAAAGAGAACGTATAATCGGCGCCTTGTCTGACGATTTACCGAGATCAAAAAGAATTATACAACGCTTGCTTTTAGCATAAGCATCAATTCTGCTTTACACCTCATTCATAAAGGGCAACTAACTTCATGGTGAGCCTTTGAAGGGAGTTCATTTGCCATACATAATTCAAGTTTGATGTAAGCAGTTGTAGAAATTTCATTTACTGTGTAGTTTTACTAATTCTATATTAGTTTTAAAACTCGGAAATGCACTTGTGACCTATGTGCTTATTATTTCATTAATTAACCCATTCCATAAAAATTAATCACTTTTGCAAATATAAAATTTTCCACTTATGTAAATATAGTATGATACTATGAACATTTAGATTTGAAACATACAGTACGTACATTATATTCTAGAAGAAATTTGTCAACTCATAGCACATGGAGATGTTTCGGAAAAATTGTGGAACATTAATATGTAAAATTATATTCGTGATTCTTACACCCTGCGGTGTTGATAAATTTCGGCAAAAGGGTATTTATAGAACACTGCTCCTCGTTTCTGCCTCCATAGTATTTTTCTCCAATTGTTTATCGAATTTGCATGGGAGTCTGCGCTAGTTTTCTCCTTTCCGACGCCTGCTAAGGCTATATTGAAATTAATGATGTTATGATTGGCTGACCAACATTGGCATATAATACAATATCAATTCGCTGCTTCACAAAATCCATAATTATAATATCTACATATAAACATTACTCTTTTACGTCAATATAATACGTCATTCAATCACCTCCAGGACATTTTCTATATTCTTTATTGGATGCATATTTAATTATAGAAAATAGGATAGTGCTTTTGCAGTTCTAATTAGTTTTTGATTTATTGTGCACAAACCGTGAGGGTTAATGAATTGCAGCAAATCGCTTGGTGGAGTCCGAATTTATCGAGCAGATTTGATTTACTTAACCCTAATGGGAATATTAAATATGGTTCCGTGCATTAACGTAGAGGCTCGAATAATTGGAAATTGCCAAAGAAATTAATCAATCAAATTAAATAGATTCGAATAAATTGCGGTTTATTAGAATTACGCGAAAGCGTTAACGCATTATCGCTATTTGATATTAGTCAGCTCTGTGCTGCGCAATTTTCCACTGTTCTTCTCTCCACCTTTTGCCAAGATACGAAAAAATAAATGGGAAAAAATTGCAGTAACGAATAAGGAACAAAAAGGTTAATAGGACCATAAGCAAACTATCCGCGGGAAATTATTAGATTAACATTAGGTAACACTGGCCAGCGTAAAAAAGCTACCACCCACGCGACGGGATTTTTATTACTGCAAAACCACTTTAGGAAAGCTCGGGAAAACCCGTAAAGTGCAATTTGGCGCGGTGGTATTTCGACATTCGCTCCCCGCCTCCCCTTTTACCCTCGCCGGGCGCACTGAATTTTATCTGTCTTATCAGAACTGCCGCTGCACGTATAAGACTACGGCTGATATTGTAGCTGTTGGCGCATATATTTCTGCGGTCCGGCAATTAAGCTACAGCACGTCCAGAGCTCCTGTAGCGCCGAGCAGAACTCCGCAGTATAGCGAGGAAGAACGGGTGGGGCGAGGTGGACAGAGGGAAAGGGGAGAGGAGAAAATTCAGAGTGGAATTCCGTGTTGCATTAACGTTTGGTAATGCAAGCTATGTGAAGAAGCAGCATGTGAGCTTTGGAGAGTACGATGCAAGAGAGAGGGAAAGAAAGAGATAGGAGGGGAATAAGGGGAAAGTAGAAGAGCAGAGAGAGAAAGTGAGCAGAGCAGTGATCGGCGGACTAGAGCAGAGCTATAGTGAACCAGAGGAGGGGGTGGTATGGAAGAACGGCGCAAGAGTGAAATTGGAGGGCGAGGGGACGAGAAAAGTGGGAACGAGAAGGGAAAAGCGACCAAGTGTTCCCGGGCTATTTTCCTGGTGCGCCGCACTCTCTTCTTAATTGGTCACTCGTGCTGCGGCATTCGAGACACGATATTATACGTAATCTTGCTCGTCGTCCGCGCGCGCGCGCGAGCGCTGCAAAGAGTGCGTCGCGGTGCCGGGCTGCTGCCCGGGAATCGCTCTCGTTGCGCCCCCACCCTCTTCAATCCTGCGCACATAGCTCGCGGGTGAGTGAGAGAACCGGCGTATTTTCGAGAAAAACGCAGGGAAGCTAAGAAAAGAATTTCCCACCCCTTGCCATCCACTCACTACTGCAAGAGAGCTTTTCTGCGCTCCCCCCTCTCTCTCTCACTCCCTCTCACTCTCTGCCCCTCTCTATCTTTCAATCTGTCTCTCAGTCTGTCTCTCAATGTCTCCTTTTCTCTTTCTCTGAATCTCTCTACCAATCTCCTTCTCTCTTTTTCTCTCGCTCTCTGCCTCGAATATACAGGGAGACTTATACGTAGAAGAAAAGTGACGCCCTCCATGATACGACAGTATTTTTATATAATGCACGGGCGTGCGAATCTAAACAGCCGCGAGGGATCGCTCGAACGTACCGAAGGCGAGCTTCTTGCGCGACGGTGCCAATTCACAAAACCCTCGTTCATCGAGAGAAAATATTATGTCAGGTCGGTGCGTTACTTACGTAACGCGCATCACCATACATACAGTAAACTCACATCCACGCAATGCGGAGCGTCATCGTTTGCAAATTTTTACTCGGGGCACAACAGCGTGATTTATTTTGCCTCGTTTACCGAGCTGATATTTCAGTACTTCTTTTTTTCATTTACTCTCCTTTGGGTCTCGACACAACGAAGGCAAACTCTTCTACATATAATTTTTCTCCGTTGGTCAAATAAATGTTCAAATAGATCGTAAAACCGCTATATATGGCATTTCTCTGCACGGCGCAAAGTTCGCGACAATAAAGCTCTCGTTCATACCGCACGGGCATTACTACTGCGGGCAGGGCCGCGTTGGCATAAAACGTTCAGCTCTTAAATGAAACACGCATATACGGGCAAGCACGCACGCACGAACACATGGTCGCTCGTCGGGTTCGCGTATAATTGGACTGATCTGAAATTGATTTACGCGATTTCAATGGTGGGAAAATGTAACGGAATATATATTGTACGAAAAATTTTAAACCTGGCGACATGTTCTTATTATTTTGCACAATGCGTTATTTCAGTATTACATATTCTTTACAATGTGCAATACAAAATTTTAAATATGCACGTTTAATTTCATTTATAAAGCTTGCGCGAATAGCAAGTTTCCGTATTTCTTAAAATATTCGTTCAATTTGAAGCAAAATGGCGGAGCTGATGTAAAATACTTTATTTTACAAATTCTCGATAAGGAAAATATAAGAATTGTAATGTTATATGTTTTAATTTAAATTAAACTTACTTAATTTAGATATATTTCTAAGAATATATTTTTTCTCACTTGGGTGATTCCACAGATTAAACGATGTACAACATCAATACATTTATAATTATAAATATTAATTTATTTGTTAGACTTACTTATTTTAAAAAAGGTTTCAAACAGAGACAAAGAGACATGCAAAAAAAATACATTCTTAAAAGTTAAATCATCCGTGGGTGAACATTTAGTCTAATTCTTCTCTTAAAAATGTCTTAAATTATCAGCAACTCCAAAGCAATTTAAACTTAAATTAACATTTTCTTGAGGATTAGCACCGAATGAAGAGATGGCGAGGTTATCGAATGCGAACTGGGGCCGCGAATTCTCACTATTCATTTCGAGTATCACATTTGGAAAGGATAAGAGGATGCTCAGGCCGATTAACGCTCTTGGAGTCACTAAAACGTAGAATCATTAGAATTTTTTTCCTATTATATAATAAATTTTTGACATCCATATATATATATAATTAAAATACCATTGCAATATTATCGTATTTAAAAAACTCAAACTTTTATGGAAATAAATTATCAATTATAATTTATAAAGAATATTATTGTACATTTTGAAATTAGTAAAGGGCAATAAATTTTTATCATTTTGATTTCACGTTACATTATTTTTGGAAAGACTTCGGAATGTATAATAATTTTTGAACACTAAATGGTAATACTAGTTCTGTACGTGAATACAAGCCTTTCGATTTGCATATCAGTACGACACTTCACGAGAAAATTCAGCGTTGAGACCTATTGTTTCGTTCGAGAATCATCGCGCGCATTCTTTTTACGAAATAACTTCGTTCGTATAAATTTAGCTGTTTAGCGGGTATTGCGGCGTTTGCCAGAGGGAGAATGGACGCGCGCGCGCGTGTTGATTCGAAACTCTGACTTCCGCCAGGTTGATGGGAGGGGGGAAGAGAGTTTTGACCGCAGCTCTCGCCGAACAAAGTCCGAGATGCATTTTAGTTCCCATATACCTATCTGCACAGCTCTCACTCTCTCTCTCTCTCTCTCTCTCTCTCTCTCTCTCTCTCTCTCTATATATATATATATATATATATATATATATATATATATATATATATATAAGGCTTTAAGTTGAATGGAATAGCAAACAAAACTATGCACTCGGAGTCGGGGCTTGACCTCGGGGTTGACGTTTCGACCCTGAAGTGGCTGCGCGGCTGTCGCCTGTCACCCCGTCCGACCTCCCAGCAGGACCCGAGTTCGGGTTAAATACTCGTCGTCAAGCGTTAGCCTAATTGTACGCCTGATTTCTAAACAGTAATGACAAGAGTGCCGTTTTTAATCAACGATATAACACCTAAGTCTGGTAGTTTTATTCTGTTTTATGGCGATGGATTCCATCTCGTTATTTCGGAAATACGTCGCATTTTCGATTATTAGAAGAATATATATAGAAATGTTGAGCGTATTGCCCTATTCGTTTCTCTGGTAGTCGATCAGCAGAATTTCATTCGATTTTTTTAATGTCGCAACATCGTGTGCAAATCAACAAAATCAAGTGCCAATTATTATACTTATAGTGAGAATCTCTCTTAACAGCTCCTTCATAATATACATGTTATTTATAGTTATAAGAAAGTTATACGAAAAAATTTTTATAATATTAAATATCACAATAACGTTTAAATTCACATCGGAAACTTATGTCACACTCTATTCTTATATAGCAATATTTTTCGCCACTTTCAGTTTGTGAGATGAAGTTTGGGAATAGAGTAATTGAATCTTCACAAAGCAAAATAATATTAATTAAGAAGCAAGTGAAAGCGTACGATAGCTCGACAGCTAGAGCGAAGGAATAGTGATTCGGTGGTGTGAGTTCAAGTCCTGGTCTCAGACGATTAACAACAACATCATCGTAACAATTCCTTTTGTAAATCCTGTACAACGCTAAAAAATGCTTTGCTTACAAACACATCGTAGACTTCCGTTGGTAATTAACATCAACAGTAGGAATTAAAAATAGAGTGACGTTAAATAACATAAGATAAGAAGCACGTAAATTTTTTTAAGGAATTAATATACATTTGTAATTGTTCGAGTAGCTATTTTTATCCAACGAGGTTTCAAAACAGCTAAAACTATAAGCTTATAGATTAACAATTTACAATTTTTTAACGAGACAATTATTAATTTATTAATTCTCCATGCGTAAAGTTACAAATATATCGCGTGGCCCACCCTCCGGCCGATGATTGAATTCAGATATATAAACATGATTATTACCAATGAATTTTTAATTTTTTTATGTATATTATTCTTAAATTTGGTTAAATTTATAGATCTAATCAAGCGATGTAAAATACATTATTCGATACTACATGCTTTTATCGAATACATTGCTATTATTTTCATCATCCTCCATTTTTAATTATTAATGCTTAATTCTTGATTGTAACTGATTTTAAAATACAAACCATAAAAAGATTGTATTAGTACATTATAAAATAAATGAAAGTAAAATATATCTACGATAATACTAATAAATGTAAAGTTTTTAAATGGAATTTTTTATTAGAAAATCTTAAAACAAATTGAATCGTTAGAAAGTAATTAAGTATCATAAAAAAACGTATTTTAAATTAGCGCTGCAACCCGATTTTATATATATATATATATATATATATATATATATATATATATATATATATATATATATATATCGTCAATGAAAAACTGTTATGGATTTTATAATGGAAAACAGCTGCAAATAATTATGAATAAAAATTTTATTTTTTCAGGCTACAATATAAATGAATAATTTGTTTGATATTTGAAATTTCATAGTATAAAGATGAGGAAAAAAAATGTGCATAGATAATTGTGAATATTGAGTATTTTGTTTTAAAAAACTACGTAGCGGTTAGATATTTTATTGAAAAAACTAATATTTTTCAACAAATTGCATTTTATAAAAGCATGCTTAAAAGTTTTTTGGTAGATTATTATTTCACTTTTTAATCATAAGGTTAAAAGATTAGTATATATGTATATATATATATATATATATATATATATATATTTATTTATTTATTTATTTATTTCTTTATTTATTAAAAGAAAAGATTTTAAAAAAAAATTTCCGGATTTAATATGAAGTTTGTTTTATTATTTCAATATAACTAATAAACTGACCAAAAAACTTATGCGGGTAATCGCATTTTCGATAAATCTAAAAAATCTTATACATAGCATTAAGAGATGCAAGTAATGCAAGGATGAGAAGAGCCCTCGCAAACGAAATCATATTTGTTTATGGAATTTTAAACGCGCTCCCGTTGGGGCCTTGATAAAGTCGAAAATGCACCGCTCCCGCGAGGCACCTACATATAGCCGGCGCTCCGCTCGAGCGAGCGCGAAAGCTCCCCGAAATTCTAGCATCGGAAATGATTTCTTTTGTCAAGACGAACGAGCGAAGGGGGGAAAGAGGGGCGGGGGACGCAGCGGCGAAGACGAAGAGCGCCCGACTGCCGCGCACGTAATATTTTACATTTCCAAGCGCCCTCGGCGTCTCCTGCAGGAAGGCAGCGCTTTATAAAGCGCCTCTTTAAGTACATAGCACTATAGGAAGGAGCAGCTCCGGCCTCGTCGCGTCCTCGCCCTCGATAAGTCCGGGTTGCCGCTGGCTCGAGGAAGCACGCAGTCCCCCATTTCCGCGCATAATCGGTCACGGGGCCCAGAACTATAAAATGCAGCGTTAGTGGCTGTCGCAATGATAAATATGCATGTGTTGGAATTCTCCGTTCCCTTTTGCTCTGTTCGTTTACCCGATGCTCGCCCCTCCCTTCCCCGTACCGCTTTCCCGATATCGTCGCTTTATCCGAGAGACACAGGCACTGGTCTCCCTCGCCTCTTGACCCGTAACTCTTCTCGCAAACTTGATACATGTATATAGGCGTTTCCACGTACGTGGGTATACGTGTCTTCGGATGTGTATGTTGGTATGTTTCTGTGCGCGCCAGGTTATTTTCCTTATTTTTCTTCCCTTTCTTCACCCCGATCGGCGTGGGTATCCGTAAGAAGAACAACTCTCTGTTTTTCCGGACTCTTCTAGATTTCTTGAACTTCTTCCCCTATGAACCTTCTATTCATCCCGATTCGATCCCGTCCTCTTTTCCACGCTTCTCTTCTCGTTCTTCGAACACCGAAACCCACCCCGACTGGTTCGCGAATTTTTTCTTGAAATTTCTTCGGCACTTTGGTATTTAAGAACGAGAGAATCAGCCTCGGTATCTCTTCATCTTTAACGTCCCGATGTCTACTTGATCTTGAAATGGAATGAGAAGGGGCGAGCAATGTGTACGCTGGCTGTAAAAATCACTGAACGCATGCTCTCTACACATATATTCAACGTTTTTAAATCTGAATCTGCCATTCTGTGATTTCTACGAACTCGCCATAGTCGATTATACTCGATTCCATCTACACCTCGACCAGCCGTACATTATGCAAGCAAAAACGGAAAATCGAAATTCAGATTGTGTGGCCTGACCGTAACCGCAGCATTTCAATGAATCCTCCATAGGTTCGAGAAAAGTTGAAAGTCTGCAGGGATCCGAGATTTTGCAAATTTTACCCTTAATTTCTTAATAAAAAGTAATGTTTCACAGTAACCAGAGTAATTTCAAAGGGAAATCTTTAATGGAAAAATAAGTACTGCAGAGAGATTGGAGCTTCAGCATTTCTTGCAACTTGAAAATTGTTGACCTCAAGTTTAAGTTTAACCTCTCTTCTCAACTGTAAAGTTGGCTTTATTATATCTATTATTTTTAAGTAGTATTAACTTAATTTTATCATTTTTACTTTTTATCCCTCTGAAATAATGCAGTTTATTTTAGAAATGTAATATGAGTGACATGACCGACATGAAAGGATTTTCAATTTGATTGCAGGTGCGAGCAGCATAAAGAACTTAAAGATAACAGTGCCAGAGCGAGTGCGCGTTGGTGATTCCGCTATACTGACGTGCAGTTACGATCTCGAGGATGCCCAGCTGTATACCATAAAATGGTATTTGGACGACGCAGAGTTCTACAGTTATGTGCCTCTGAAAGATCCACCACACAACACATATGAATCTAGTCAAATTCAAGTTAATGTAAGTTCAATAGCAACGTTTTAATATGCATCAATATACTACTTTCAATTGATATTTATTTTAAATTTATAGAGTGTAAAATAACTATAAATTATAAGCTAACAATACAAATTCCAACTAATATTTTTATCTAAAATAAGAGGTATAATTTAAGTTTTTGAATTTTGAAAATTATAACTTTCGAACTCTTAATAAATAAATTAATCTTAAACAATTAAATCTATTTCTTATATTACTATACTATTATACAACTCTAAACGAATTACCACGATTACTGAATTTTTAATTTTTATTTTAATAGTCTTAAAGCTATTCTATTTGTTTTTCTCATAATCATTTAAGAATTCAACTTAGATGTATACAATGTAATAAGGAGAATACACCCCTGAATTAAGTTCTATTTTCTTCCACGGCTGCAATCTTTCAGGACTAAATAATGAATAACTGCTATTTTATTATTTGTACGCTTAATGGAATGTTTTATTATAAGTACTGCATGAATCTTCAATGCCGAATATAGGATTTCAAAATTCAAACTTAATCCAGAGTGCTTTTAATCTGAGTAGAGTAATTCACATGAAGCATATTTAAAAATTAGAAATGTTTCTTATTTACTTTTGCTGTCGTATCCACTTATATGATCTCAGTAGTGTATTATATTGCATACATCATTTTGGAGGTTATTAATCAAGAGATATAATTTATAATTGTCTAATACTAAATAAAACGTACAATCTGACACCTATTAAAGGTTCGGATTATTCTAAAATTATATTATAGTCGATCAATCAAGCTGAATCAGCTCTGAATAAATTAGCCCAAAACAACGAGATTTATATCTTGCTACTAATAATACTCATCTATACATGTATACTCACAGAAGACACAAAAATAAAAAGAAAACACACCAGTTAATACAGCTACGTTAATACAACTAAACTAGACTAAACTGTACTAGATATCAAATTATCGAGAAATGCGTTATGTATACATTCATGATGAAGAAAGATATATTGCTGTAGAAGCAAATGTTACGAAGAAACGATTTCGTGCAAATACTAACTCCCAAGGTTCGAGGTGATCCGCAGATTTTCTCTGTGTCTTGACGCTTAAATAGACTATATATTTTTATGGAAATCCATGTACATTCGTATAAACGAAAAACTATTCATTTATATTTTAACAAAATTTCGTGTCTATACACAATAAAACATTACGGGTCACATTAAACATAAGCAGTTAAGAATAAATTCAACGACAAATCTCTGTATTTCCTCTAATCTAATCGAATTTTATTAAACATAGCTGGTGTCTGAACGTAAGATATTCTCCGAGGCGGTCATCAGAAAAACATTCACATATACTTTATCACTTTTTTGCAATTGTACAGTATGGGTTACGATACAATACGGTTTACGATAAATATCAGCATAGTCTGAATTCGGTTAAAGGTATTTTTAGTCTGAAGTTAAAGTCGTACTTGAGCTCTTGGAATTACTTTAGAAAGGTTTTTCAATTAATTTACAATTTTTTTCTATTGATTAACATAAATTATTTTTCGCTAAAAAACTACAAACTGTAATCCTTAACATGAATATTTTAATTGCTGTTTATGTGAATTGGTGATTTACACTTAAGTGAGCAAAGTATAACAATTTTTTAAGAAAAATTGAGATATATTCTTTGCATCAAATATAGAGAAATTCATAAATCGTGATATGTACTTTGATTGATAACTAAGCGATCGATAACGATTCTTTGATAAAAAGAGTTTTGGGAAAGAAAGCCTTTTTTAACATAACCGCAGTTTATATGCAAACTGTACATACTGGAACTTCCAATCAGCTAGTATATTTTTTTGATCTATTGATCTCGCAAGACCGTCTACCATGTTTTGACTTTCATAGTCAATGTTTGGTTTGAAGTATTACTATGTAGAATAACATTGGAAATAAAGCGATCGTTACTTTGATTAATGAACCCTTATTGGCAACTTAAATATGCTATATGAGCGCTTATCGATCGCGAACAGAACTAACAAATATGGCGGCAAAACGTATACCAAAAGCATTGTGTATTGTGCTAAAAATTCGAAGTTTGTTATAGATAAAGCAAAAACTACTCAATT
Organism: Sycobia sp. Sy_11; assembly: GCA_018907035.1. Classification (NCBI taxonomy): domain Eukaryota; kingdom Metazoa; phylum Arthropoda; class Insecta; order Hymenoptera; family Epichrysomallidae; genus Sycobia; species Sycobia sp. Sy_11. The sequence goes on along the minus strand of JACCIC010000024.1, from coordinate 4,620,423 downwards.
AGTTAAAACTAGAGCATAAAAAGTGTTAAAGTAGAGTCAAGAGTTTTAAACATGTAACATGTAATTTTCTTTACTTGATCGAAAGGGTATTGCAAAGGGATATTGCCATCATTTTATAAAAATGTTAACACTTTAAGTTTTCATTGTATGCCTAAATCTGAAAAATTGATTTTGTGATTTTGAAATGGTGAACAATCATAAAGAGTGGACCAAAAAAATAAAATTTATTGAAATTCAAAAATTCAAGAAACTAAAATTTATTGCTCATATGATAATTATGTTGCTAAACAAAATGCATGTATTAATATTATTAAGAAAAATCAATTTAATTGAACAATTATTTTTATTTAATTGCTTTAATTATTGTAATGTGTTTAATTAAATTAAAAGACAAACAATTAAATTGCATTTATTGCAATTTTTTAATACTTGTTAAAATTAGATAATATTAGTAATTTTTATTGTACAATTTTGATGATTTTTAGCATAATGTATTTACAATACATAAAAATATTTCAGTGATTTTCATTTTATTATAAAAATTGGCTCAGATCATTCGAGTGTAGAAGGTGCATTTAACAGCATTTTTTGGGAGAGACTTTCTTTACAAGAAACGATTAATGTAAGATGTTAAATAAATTGAAAAACAATTTAGTAGATTACAATAAACATTTAGTTTTTCTTTATTAATCAAATATTTCAGTGCAATAATATATTGTTCATTTATTTGGAAGAAACTATTATTAACTAGAACTATTATTTGTTTAAAAAATGTTTATTTCAAATCAATTACTGATTGCTTTATACTGATCGTCATTTGTTTGACGTCATAAAGTAGCTTTGATTGAACTAAATACCATCGTGCAGCATTTCACTCTCAAATTCTTGTATATTACTACTTTTTTATTACAATAGACCAACCTTTATGAATCTGACGAGAAATACGCAAACCAAAAAGTTGGAAAAGTTTTATTTTACCACTCATTTGCACATCTATACTCAGACTGAAAAGCGACAGGCTTTGAAAGTATAGTTGCTTCAGGTAAGATCGCTAAACTTAATGGTTTACAAAAGATACCATGGGGTTAAAAAGCAGAATAAAAGAGAGAAGGAAAGAACGAGAGAGAGAGAGAGAGAGAGAGATAGAGAGAAAGAGAGAGTGAGAGAGAGGGAGGGAGAAAGAGAGAGATGTAAAGGGAGAGGAATGGATGCGAAGAAGGTTAAAAGTGTAGGCGGAAAACGAGAGTTCATTTGTTGAAAGCTTTAGGACAAAGCTTCATGAGCCCAGTTACATGAAACTTAGTGCGAAATAAGAAGATAGAACGTGCGGCGAGCGGACAGGTGGAACAGAAAGATGGAAACGGACCGCGGGATAAGAAAGCGCCTGCGACTCTTTATGGGGAGGAGGTGTCCAAAAATTTATTGAGCTCTTTAATCACTAGTGCTCAAGGAATATCGAGTCAGTATAATAAACTGCAGATCTATGCATGGCTCTTCCAACTTATGGATATCTTTTTTCTTCATCTTGAAAGAAACAGAGAAGTTTTTTTGTTCTATTCAGAACAATTTTCTGTTGATGTAACGGAATTTCACTGCATTGCATGTAAAAACTTGGTATAAATGAAACACCTGTTTATTTAAAAAATACGAGTTTTTTTCAGAACTTAGAAATATGACTGTATATTTAATTTTTCCTCTTATCTTCCGATTACTGTACAATCTCAACTGAATTCTGTCAATGTGTACAAACTCCCAATTTCTTTTCAATATAGAATCAAGAACAACTCAGCTTATTACAGTTTTTGGTACAGTTTTTGAATGTAAGTAAATTCCATCCCAGAACTGAAGATTATGCAAAAGATTGTTTTATTTAATAAAAATAATTAAATTATCGTTCTAATAATTCCACACCAAAATATTCAAAAGCTTTAAAATTTAATAATGATAAGTGTCGATTTGAATCTACTTTCATTTTATTTTCTTAATAACATAATCTTCGAAAAAACGAAATTATACTCCAATTAAAGAAATGACTTTAGTGAACGATTGTAAGACCACCGTAAAAGTAAAAAAAGATAAAACTTCATTTACTTATACCTTTAGTTAACAGTGAATTGTAAATGAAACTAATCACTTTACTGCAACAAGAAATTTTCGTTAAGAATTTAAAGTACTGTGTATCCTTTTTGAGGCTCATTCTTTCTTATGTAATTACAGTTTTAATGATTTGTACTCTAAAGAAACTTTGTATACATTCTGTACATACAAAAAAAATATGAAATGCAAAAGTAAACAAAATTGAATTCCAATATGAAAATATATCATAGTTTGAAGCTATTTTTCTAATCTGTTAATAAATTATAATATATACATAAAAAGTAAAAAATAAAATGCGTTATTTATTATTGAACACTCGTGATATAATAGCAGGAGATTGTTGTAATTCGTTCATCCTTTGAATGATTTTAATTATTACTTAATAATTATTTAGGCTTTAAATATATAGATTCGTTAAAATTTTGTGTTCACCATTTGGAATTTATTTTTTAAAAAATGTAATGTTGAATGATTTAGAGATCCCAAGTTAGAAGAAAGTTAAACAGAGTTAGAAGAGCTCGTGTGAACAAACGTAAAAAGAATTTCGTAGAAAATTTGAAGTAACAGAAAAAGAAAGAATTCAATGTGCGGACATAATTGGGTGAAAGTAGTAGCTACGAAGTAGAGGCGGGTATAATACGACCGACTAAAGCTCCCGAAGAACTTGAGTATATATATATATATATATATATATATATATATATATATATATATATAATAGTACTAACATGGAGGTTTTAGCAAAGTGTGAGAACCGGCTGCGCCTTGTCCGCAGGATGACACTTTTTGCGCATCGTTTTTGCTGCAACGCAGGCGCCATGTACGACGCTCCTTGACCCACACCCCTCCTTCTCGTCCCTCCTACTTCCCGCGGATTTAACCGGGATGCCCTCGTCGACGGTTAAGATCGATGCGACTGATTTACGACCTTTATCTTTTCTTTAATTTCTAACGTTTTTACGCGTTTTTATTCGACAAATTGCCTTGATAATAACGAGATTTTCTGATCCGGTTTAACGCCAAGTTGTACGATTTCAGTTAACTCTACGAGACTTTCCGCATGGATTCGCCTTTTCTATCAGTTTTTAATATGATTAGACAACATTAAACAAAGATGTTGTCAAAGTATCTAGAAAGAGCAACCAACATTTGAAAAATTTGCAAAAGTAGCGAAAAAATCCTTTGACCAGTTGCGAAAAAATCGCAACGGAATTTCTTAAGCCAAGCTTATTAAGTTCTAATACTTACCGATACCATCAAGTTCTAAAAAATGATTGAAATACAGATTATATGCATATCTGCATATATACAGATTATATAAAGATAAGTATTTAAATATTGTAAAAGATCCACTTGTATTATTTAATTTTTCAAAAACAGAATATACCAGCGAAGAAATTCACATACATAAATCTAGAAACAGTGGTTTCCTAACAATGATTTTTTAGTAAAATTAATGAGTATCGAAAATCGTATTTTTAAGTTTTTATAAAATTGAAGAGATTTAGTAAATAGTAAAAATCTTTAACATTAAATGTTATAATAATGTATTTTTTAGTTTATAAATTCAATATTTGTTTAGTTTCTTTAAAGTTTTAAACCATCAAAAAAAATTATTCTTCAAAATTTTAATAAACCTTCAGAATGCAAAAAAATGGAAAAACTTAAAATATTATACTCCTGGTTTTTCATCGCATTTCCTTAAAAATTTATTGATCAAGATTCATTTGGAAAGAGTGATGTACTTCTTAGCGATAGAATAAGTAGCGATACTTTTGCAAATTCATCGTACGCAATGAAGATTTGATCACTATATTGTTCACTTACAATACTTCGAAACATGTAAACACATACAGAGAACGTACACTTGTCGACATAATTTTTTTAGCCCCTCACCAACATATTTATTTCATATAATTCATCAGAGATAGCACTAGGAGTTATTGCAGTAATCCTACACTCGTCGCGAAGATATGCTCATAAATAGTATAAGGAACGCATAAGGAATACAAGAGGAAGGAAAAAAATATCTGCAATTCAGTTGCGCTCTTAACCCCCTCCTCTCCTCCACCAACCGTGCTTTCCTCCCCAGCATTTTGTCCGCCGTTCCTTTTTGTTGGAAAAGTCTCGTAAACCAAGACAAGTGGAACCTCCGCCTCTTCTTCTTCCCTACCCCTGCTAGTACTCTTTCTCGGACTATTTCGAAATCTTCCAAGCACTGCAAGAAGCTTGAAGCAGCTCTCTCGGTATAGCGAATAGACTGCGAGGCGGAGGCGCAGGCAGGGGCGGATTACCCGTACCAAACTGGCTACGTCACGCTGTGAAGCGGTTTCATAGATCTAGCTCAGAATACAATTGATGAAGTTCAATTTTTGAGTAATCGAATAAATAATTCTCTCAGTGAATGCTTATAAAATTATCTTTAAAAAAATCTTAAAATACCCAGTGTAGAAATTTATTCTCGAATCTAACTAGTATCGGGTGAGTTTTCCTTATCAAATGTTCGGACCCAGAAGGGAAATCTAGCCTGATCCTAGTTCCGATTTGTCCCACTTTTAATAGCATTTTTAATAGGGAACGAGCTTGGATTTTGGTAGGTATACCAAGCTAGAAACTAGACTGATTCTAGTCAGAAAATCTAGAAATTAAGCCAATAATAAATTATTCTAATTTTGTTTCCTCGATTAAGTCAATAATTTTTTGACTCTTTAATATTTATTTATTTAAAATAAAAAAATATATTTACGTATTTACGTGACGCATACCATTTAATTAGCATTCATAAATTATTTTCTATATGACTATTACGTATTACCATTTACAATAACAATTAATAATTATTAATATATTTTTTATACACTAATTATTGTAAATTTTAATGTTAAACACCTCTGCTGAACACATACAATATTTTATTCGATGAAAAAAATTCCGACCTCCGCTGAGTATCGAACCCACCCACGACCCTACGATTCGCAAGCTAACGCATTATGCACTATGCTAAAACGCAATGTGGGATTACTATACTATAGTTTGTATATGACCGTAAAGCACTTAAGATAATATAATAATTTTATAAACACAAGATAAAACATACATAGGAAATCAATTTTTTAAATTCTTTCCCATGTTGGAAAGATCTGCGGGTGTTTATATACTATATATATATATATATATATATATATATATATATATATATATATATATGTATACACACACGCGCGCGCGCGCACTCATTTATTATATATATATAATATAAATAATATCTATTTTCTTACAAATAAGGTCTTGATTAGAAAAGACGTCGTTCTTTCCAATATTAGAAAAAGTTGAGGAAATCTAACTAGAATCAAGACAGAAAACCTAACCATTTCCTTACTTCGCCTACTTGACAGATTCCACCTATAAAAACGTCATTCTTTCCAAAGTAGGGAGAAGTTGAGGAAAACTGACTAGATCCAAGATAGAAAGCCTGATAATTTCCTTAAGTTTTCTACTTTTAAAATGTTGACTATAGAAAGCACGTATTTATTTCTAACATCAATAAAAGATAAGGAAATCTGAATAAATTCGAGAAAGTAATAATTAATATAAGATGATTATTAGATGATCGAAGGGAAATCTAACTCGGATCTGGCGAGATTTACCTACATGAGGAAATCATCAGTAATACTGACTAGGATCTAGCCCGAACTATGGATATGCCGAGTATATTTCTGCACGGGACAATATTTACCAAAAATGTATTTTGTATGTGATAAATATGAAAAATGTATGAGTTTTCATCACTTTTGAAACGCACGAATTACTTTTGACATATTCCAATATTTGCAGCATATTTAGGGAATACTTCTGAAAGCAAACGGCGAGCTTTAGATACTTTCCTTTAAAGTGACTCGATAAACTAAAAAAAGTAAACTCGTTCTGAAACATTAACGCAGTTCGAAGGGTACAATTTAACGTGTGATCAAGAAATCTATCCATCCTATATCTATCGGTACAAAATGTCTGATGCGTATTCCCCACGTCTTCCATTTCGACATTTTCGAAAGTAACCCATTTGACGTGTTTTCTATCTTGGGCCTGGAGGAAGATGGGGGGGGGGGGTCAATGGGACTGCGCGATCGACAATGGCACTTTTATCGGACGCGCGCGCAACGATGAAATGACCCATTGTCGTCAATATTCCTATAAATGTACGAATGCACCGCGACGCCACTAGTACACTTCGAATAGGAGACGGGCTCGTATTCGCGCCAACTTGCGGAGGCGAGTTGGCGAGTCCCGAGTCCCGAGTACCGAGCGCCGTGCAACCGCATCGGGAACGGCCGTTCGGAAGATACGTTTTAATGTCTTTCGTATAGAGAGAGCTTTACAATCCGTGGTTTTATTTAATGACCCTCGTTATATATAGAATATTACTCGCCCCACGCATAGAATGCCGGCCCGGTACCCCGTATAGATCGAACGGGCGGCTTTGCGTCATTGCCTGCCACTGTATATAAAATTAAGCATGCAGATTTATGACTTGGCGAGGCGTCGGTTGGCGCGTCGTCTGCTTTCTTTGTCGCACTTTCGGTGCCTCCAATCGATGATCCTTTTACAATTAAACTGTGCCGCTCGTGCTTTACCTTAAAATTGGTGGCGTAATTTTTTTTTTAATTCGATCATAAAATATAGGATTGCTCAATTTATCACCTTTATTGGAGCACATGTGTCGGAAAGAAAAACATGAAAATACGAAATTGATGTGGAAGCATTATTCACTAAAAATTAAAAACCGAATTGCCAAATGATATATGTAAAAACTTTTTTTCAAGTCAAAAAAAACAAGACGCAATGAATAATACTATTCGAAAAAAGTATCGTATCATTAGGTTAGTCCCAAATTTGCTTGTTTTTCAAAATGAGATATTTAACCTCATGTCAAAATGCACAAAAAAAATTTTTTTTAGTTGAAGCTCTAAATTTCAAATTCTTGATGCACGTTCTAGGTTTTAGATCAGAAATAATCCAAAACTTAAAAAATCTTTATAAAGTTTGGCGTTAATATAGAATTGCATTATTTTTCCGGAACTTAATAATAATAAAAAATTATAGCTTGATTCTTTCCCTTCGGCTCTTTACGATTTCCTCGCAATTCAATATAACTGAACGATATAACATGTTTTGAAATTACACTATTTTTTAGATAGTTATCCAACAAGCACCATAAGAAGGTATTCGGTCGGATTTAGCTGTTAGTTTGTATGTCTTTAGAGTATTTCCGTTTGTGCATAACTATTCAAAAATAAGGAGGCCATCCCGTTCGAAAAATTTCTGCAATTACAAAAAATCACACCATACCAACATACATACCCGAATTCGCACGAGTTTATTGGATAAGACTGACGTTGACAGTAACCAGAAATTATGATTTATGCCATTGGTTTACATTATCTCGAAAATAATATAACTTAAAAACGTTGTATAATTGCAAAGAAAAATTGTCAATGGCTGCTTTCTCTTAAAATAATATTTCATGCTATATTATTATAAATGTTAAAAAATTATACGACTCTGTAGATCTAACCGTTCAAATTTTCCAATTCGAAAGAAGTATTTACATTCAGTTTCAAAAATGTCACATAAAAAATATTTTTTGAATTTTTTGTCAAAGTTATAATTTTTCGAAAATTAGTTAAACTGATGCCGTTTTTTTTTTAAGTAGAATATATGCGTCTGTGTGTATGTTAATTTAAGAAACTTTTAATCATACCAAAAACATAGGTGAAAACTATGAATTGGAAAAAGGTCAAATTCAAGTTTACTGTACTTCTGCTGTTGACGAGCTACAAAAAATTCAGTTTAACTGCATAAAAAAAGTGTTTCGAATATGGAGTTTTCGGAAACAACATTTTTCATATTCTCAAGAAAATAACAACCTCTTAGCCATCTGCCAAATTGTGTTTAAATATGGGATCGTTCTTTTCGGAAATCCATTATCGCATAACATAAAGTAGCTATAATAAAAATGCACGAGAAACGAAAAATAGACAGGCAGAGAAATAACGAGGGAGAGAGAGAGAGAGAGAGAGAGAAGGAGATAAAGTATAAAAAAGCGTCATTATTTCAGTACCATCAACGGGCAATGACCTCCCTCTCTCCTCTCTCTTTCTCTCTTTCTCTCTCGATCTCTCTCTATCTCTTTCTCATCCTAAGCTCTCATTGACTCTTCGGTCTGCAAGCTACCACGCTGGCCGCTGAAAAAGCGCATTGTAATGATACCTTGCGAAAAAACAATCCAACGGACGCAATTCTCGTTGTTTCCTCCTCAACTCTCTCTCTCTCTCTCTCTCTCTCTCTCTCTCTCTCTCTCTCACTCATTCTCTCACTCTCTCTCTCTCTCTCTCACTCATTCACTCACTCTCTCTCTCTCTCTCTCACTCATTCACTCACTCTCTCTCTCTCTCTCTCTCACTCATTCACTCACTCTCTCTCTCTCTCTCTCTCTCTCTCTCTCTCTCTCTCTCTCTCTCTCTCTCTCTCTCTCTCTCTCTCTCTCTCTCTCTCTCTCTCACTCATTCACTCACTCTCTCTCTCTCTCTACATGGATGAAAAATTAACTCGGTATTCCTGGATTTCTGTTTCATGTTTTTTAGTATGTCAAAATTTCCTCCTTTCGCATAGCAATGATTTGGCAATGATCATGACCAACAAAAATGGCCAGTACTTAGTACCAAAGGCAATGATACATTTTTCTAGAAGCTGGTCGCTGAGATATCCTTCCAGCTTCGATTTTGATATACATAATGCTGGTGAACAAACTTTGTTTCATTTTTAAATCATCATTTAGAATTGATGGCTTTTTAGTCCAGCTGTAAATTCCTCCATCATATTTAGCATCTCTCCAAGCCTTTCGAAGAGACTATATAAAAAAAGATCATAACAAAAGATCAAAGTTTTCATGCAGTTAAACATGTGCGAGCTAATTTCAAGATTCACGAGATTTCATTCCACCAAAACTTGCTTGCTGAAGCTTACAGTTGACAATGAAAAAGGCAAAGACAATATTGCAACAATACTCCTATAATTTAACTTTAGTAAGGCATATGGCATTATTCTACTTTCCCATCTGCCAGACGATCTTTGTCATGTAAGTTTTTGTAAAACTATCCTTTCGTGGATTGACACCTATTTTCCAACGAAAAAGCAATCGGTAATTTGCTAGGATGAAAAATCATTTTCAAGGGTGAATTATAAATTCCTCGTTTATCTACCTATATATTACTTTTTTTTTTATCATGAGACAGTGTAGCTTCAATAAGCCACAAATGCAGTGTAAGGAATGATTCGCTTATAAGTTCAATTATGACAATAAGAAAATGACAATACAATAAATATTTAAATTAAAAATTGAAGTTAATAAATCAAAATATAATAAAGACAATAATCTTTGCTCATCAGAAATCAGAAAAGAATGCATGTCCGAGCGCTCATACAGCGCTTTTATAAACTCTATTCCCCTGTACGTGGGGTCAAATTACCAACGATAAGCCTCACTCGCCAAACGCAGCCCATACTCTCGAGCAGCCTCACGGTCGGAGAGCCCGAGTTAGCAAGCCGAACACGCACCTGATTTCGAATTTCCCAACATTTTCTAAAGGCTAGAATACGACCTATCTCAAAATATGTCCGTAAAATAGCTGCTTCAACGAAAATATTGGGAAGCTCCCGTCACAGCACGGATCATTGCTTTTAGAAAGCATAAGCTGTTTACCTCTTTCGAAAACCTCAAGATTTTCCCATAGCAAGGATTCGCTCACCTTATGTGTGATTCCGTATACAAGCTATTTCAAGGCAACGTCTTCGGTTTTTCCGTCACGGCACGGTTCAAGCATGTACCTTATATTTACATATTTGGCCTACAACAAGAGATCGCTCGTGATAGTTTCTATAAACTATAATATTACTTGAATAAACTATAAAATAAACTACGTATAATTCTTATTGCTTAATAATTATATATTATTGTATATTATTAGTTTAACATCATAATTATTGGATCGCGTTACATTTCGCGTTACATTGGAAGAACGTATTTTGCTTCTTTAAAATATATACTATATTGAGCCTGTATATATATTATTATGCGAGAAACATTATACTTTAACTATATTAAATCTAACTCCACACAAATACTCAAAAGAATTGCGAGAAAATCTTACAAACTACATTGTATACATATATACATTGAATTCAAAAAAATTATAAATTGAACACTATAAACCTTTTTTTCTTTTTTAAACATCTATAAAAATACAAACTAAAACATTTACGAATATATTTAAACTTACAAACGTAAACATTTAAAAAATAAATATAAAATTATCAATTAATATATTTCAAAATATATCTAAAGTTATAAATTAAACGTTGAAATAGATATAAAATTACACACTAAAAATTTTCCTTTTTAAAATCAAAGTTCTTGTGAGTCCGTAACATGCAGTATCAGAGTAAACAATCATTGACTCTTCTAGACTAAACGAAAATACGTGAAGCGGATCAGCTTAGGGTCTTTTTAACATGGCATCCTGGTTCCCTTCTTGATACTGTCTCTAGTTTCGCTATGGTATTAAATGATAATGACACCTCCTATTGGTTTGTTAACAAAAAAATTTACTAGGATTTATTCTGTAGTACAGCTAACTTGAACTGCTAGAATATTCAAACGGCTTGAACAGCTAAAATTTTCGACCTACTCGATGTCTTTGAACAAATATAGATCAGCTCGAATAGTTTGGATCTAATACACGCAAATGTCGTGAAAGGCAAATTTTTGACCTAAGCATCAGTAGAGAAATGTAATTACTATTAAATATAATAAAAAATTCTTTTTTGAATAATAGACATGGTTTTTAATTGAATGACTCCAATTTTGATGGCGTGAATTATATGAACGGAGCTTGCCGAGGATAAAAACACATTGGAAATTGCAACTTCGACAAAATTGTAAGTAGTCGTTCGGAAATTCAGAATAGTTTTCATATTCATATCCCAATATCGGAGAAATACGTTTATGGAGCCAAGTTGGGTGAAAAATGAGTTGCAGCAGAGTCATTGTAAGCTTGTAAGTTAAGCTACCGAAGACGATTCTATTTTACGTGACATTAAGAAAATCCCGACACGTAACTCGCTTATTGCAGTACGCTACATGTGGAATTTGTCAGAAATTCATCTCAGATACTTCGTGGAATGTGCATTCATATCAATTTTTGCTGATTTAAAGTTAAGCTGAATAAATCGTTTAAAAAGCGTCAAATTAAAGTAGAAGATTTTAACTAAGAACAATTAATTTATACCATGCATAGAAGTAAAGTTGTTATTATTAAATTCCGATTCGTTTATCACTATAAAATTGTCATTAAAACTTTTACAGACATGTTTATAAATAGCATGCAAATCATATAACATATTTTTCTCCTCCCTCTTACCTACAAACCTTTACCGCTTGATTCTGATTCTCAGGAGGAAAAATATAGTCCTTACCTAGTATCAAAAGGCTTCTTTACGAACCTCGTTACAACCCTCGGCTTCGACTCGAGCCGCAAATCTCTCCTTTCGTAAGTAAAGCCTTACCATATCCAGTAACAAATGTACTGTTCATACAATTTATGTTAATCCTTTAAATTAATTCGCATGTATTTCTTTATCTGCAATAAGTTACAAATAAATTTTTATAAATATATTTCCTTTTTTTAAATATAATATTTATTGACATTTATTTTTATTTTATTTTGTTCTAAAATAGTAGATAGGTATATATATATATATATATATATATATATATATATATATGTATATGTATTTATATATAATAACAACTAATTTCATTGCAATATCAATTTTAATGCTAAAGAATACAATTAGCACCGTTGTAATAATATAAATCGTACGTAATTACATGTAACAACTAGAAATTGTTGTGCTCATCAACATATCTGATTAACAGCTTAGTCTGTTTGTGCACTATGGATCCCTGTTTCCAATTATTTTATCAGATATTTATTTATCAGAATTTCGTAATGACAATTCAAGAGGTTTGAACCTCAAAATAATTTATTATACATTCTATGTTATTTGTAAATTTATTTTTGACATTTCATGATTATACGATTTACAAGTAGCTAATTTAGTATTTGATATATTATGTTTTTTTTTAATATTTACCTTGATAATAATTGACCTTAATAATAATAATTGACTTTAATTAAAAAAGGTTATGTTGAACAAGACATATGAAGAAATCGTTTTTTAATTGTTTCCGCCCCTGTTCATCATTTTCCAATATTTCTCACAATAATTCCTTATTTTCATTCTTTTTTAATATTTGTGTCTGACAGTTACTTTTAAAATAATAGAATCGGAGCAACACGATAAATCGCTCCTGCAAACTACCGGTCAGTGTATCTTGATTGAATTTTTTATTCTACACGCGGCATTTGGAGCGTAAAATTCTCAATACTTCGTTTCCAGGACTAGGGTGAAGGATTATAAACGAAAGATCCGCTCGCAGTTGCGTGAAAGTTGAATATGTTTTGAATAGTCTATTTCGATTTAGCGCTTACTCGTAGCAGATGTCGCAGCGGCAGTACCAAATCCACCCAAGACCTGATGAAACGAGTAATACGCGTTATGCTCCTTCCCTCATTCACCATCTCTCTCTCTCTCTCTCTTAGACTCCCAGTCTTTTTATACGCATAAAAATTTTCTCGCAGAACTAAATTTCCACTTCGCTCTCCTGATAAGGCTCCTTGAACTCCGGCCTCTTCCGATTCACCACTGCAAAATATCCGCCCCCTCCATTTTATTTCCTTCATGCAAGCGTCATCGCGCGTTACCGCACGCTCAGTGCCTCGTTCTTTCTTCGGGGTTTCCTTATCCCCCCGATCCAACGCCTATACAACGTATTACAGCAGGAAATACCTATGCACATATCTAGCTGTATGCTTATATATGAGTGTCGAGGGAGAAGAGCAGAGAGGTGGAGAAATGGGGCTTCGGGCGCAGTAAAAGTAGACTTGCTGAGATGTTGCGAGTATTTGCACGGTTCTGTAAGGAAAAGTGGGCGCAGTCATTTTTCTTTTAGAGCTTCCCAGGATTTTCCACCATGCATTTACATCTGGCTACGACGCACAGGATTTCTTCTTAAAAAGACTCCTTTCATTATATCTAAAAATTGTATGGCTAATACAAGTCTTGTACATGCACATATCAATCAGAGCGGAATGGGTTTATTCATTTTTGTATCGTGAAATGCGTTAGTAACTAAAACACTAGTAAATACATAATATAAGAAGAAAAAATACATCGATACTATTTATATAAATATTTATATAAAATAATGCTTAAAATAGACAATTGCTATCGTGGTATTGTATGTAAATTTATTTATACTTTTTAATTTTTTTATTTTATTAACCAATGTAGTATTATATTTAACTTTTTTCTCATACAATTTATATTATATATTTAAAATCTTTTAATTTAAAAAATGTGTCATAATTTTTCACTAAAATTCTTAAAACTAACTAAAATCTAAAGTTATAGAATCAGAAGTCATGGTACATAGGTCATTGAACGTTTTGAAGCTCAGTAAATAGAATTTATTATATTCAGAATGGAGTTTTTCGAAATTTTGAATTACATACTTTCTAATGTTGAAATATCACATCTCAAATTGAAACGATCTTTTTTTTTCATTTATTATTTTAAGTCGCATCCCCTTAACGGTATTAGCGACTTTACAAATTTTACATCTTATTCATAGTTTCATTGTATATTATGCTAATTACAGGAGTCGCAGAGTTTTACAATAATTGGTGAATTTACATATTGTTTGAATTAAATGTATTTTCTGATGTGTATGTCATCTATGAATTTAATTACTTTATTGGAGTTAGTCGTGTTGTTGAGAAGTGTATGAAGGGAATTTCCTAGTTTATGTTTTATTCTTTGGTTTTGATATAGTGGGCAGTCAATTAGTATATGTGCTATTGTTAGTTTGGTATGACAGTTTTCGCATAGTGCTACGTTATCTTTGTTAATCAGGTATTGGTGTGTTTTTTTGGAGTATCCGATGCGGAGTCTAGTGATGATCACTTAGTCGCTGCGATGCATATTTACTGCTGGATTGGATTCGGTAGCTAATAATTTAGTCAAACTTAGATTGAATAATAGCTTTATATGTGTTTGTTATCACTTTTTGAGTCGAACCCCAGTTTTTTGCTGATAAACTTTTTAATATATTCATTTTTTTTATGCACTGATCTTTCAGTATTTTAATGTGAGGTTTCCAGGTTAATTTCTTATCGAAGGTGAGTCCTAGTATTTTTATTTCATTTACTACTGATAGTTTTTCGTCTCCGAATTGTAAGTTTATTTTTTCTTTTTTCTTTTTTTTACTAAAAATAATTGCCTGTGATTTACTTGTTGACATTTTGAATCCTGCTTAGTTTGTGTAGTTGATTATTGAATCGACTGCTCGTTGTAGAATTTGTTGGCTAGTATTGATATTATTTCCTGAGATGAATAATGTGACATCATCTGCAAAAATAGTGTTTTTAACTGGAGCTGGTATGTGATTTTGGATGTCATTTATGGCCAATAAAATAGTGATACACTTATGCATGCACCTTGAGGAACTCCGTTGGTAATTTTTACTTGTTCTGAGTAACTTTGGTTTATTCTTACTTTTGCTTTCCTATTGCTGAGGAAATTTTTTATAAAATAGAATGCGTTTCCTTTTACGTTTATGTTGATTAGGATTTCTAGTATTCTTCTACGCCAGATCAGATCGTAAGCCTTTTCCATGTCCAAGCAAATTGAGATAAGATGTTGATTATTTAAAAAGGCGTCGGAGATGTTGGATTCTAATGTTACTAAACAATCTAATTTTGAACACTTGGCTCGAAATCCATTTTGACTCTTGCTAAAAATGTCGTTTTCTTTCCAAATGACTTACCAGTCTTTTGTTCAGTATTTTTTCAAAAAGCTTACAAAGGCAACACGTAAGAGAGTTTGGGCGGTAGCTCCTCTTGTCGTATTTATTTTTGTTTGGCTTTAGTATCGTTATTATAGTTGCCTCTGTCCAGATACTTGGAATGGATCTTTTCGTCCATATTATGTTAAAAATATTTAAAAGCGTGCTCAGTCCTTTAGCTGGTAATTGTTTTAGGAGCCTGTTTGGTATTCCGTCTGGCCCAGGGCTTGTATTTTTGCTGTTTTTTAATACAGTTTTTAGTTCTTCTAGTGTAAAGTTTTTATTTATTGGACTACTACTATCTTCGGTATTTTCGTAGTTTAATTCGTTTTTCTCTGTTTTATATTTAAAATCTAAAAATGTTTGGTTATGGTTATAGTCGTCTGAATTGTTTGCGAAGTTTTTTGCTAGTATATTTGCAATTGTTTTTTGGTCATTTATAAGTATACCTTCTTCTTTCAGTGCTGTTATAGGTGAGTAATTTTTGCCTTCGATTGATTTAATTTTTTTCCATAATTCTCCTGCTGGTATCGTGTAGTTTATTGACTTCAGAAATTCCAGCCATGAGTTTATTTTACTATGTTTGATTGTTTTTTTTTTGCTATTGCTTTTATTTTGTTATGTTCTATTTTCATTTCTTGGGTTTTATTTTTTTTGTATTTATTGAATGCTTTTTTTGCGTTTTTGATGGCGGTTTCGCAGTCCGGGTTCCACCATGGTACTATTTTTTGTTTTATATGACCTTTAGATTTTGGAATTGCTTGGTCGGCTGCTTCCGTAATTACGTTAATTAATTTACCAATGGTGGTGTCTATATTTAGTTTATTGGTTAGCAGATGGCTATTGATGTAGTCGTTCACTATGTCAATTTTATTTGTGATGATATTTTCATATTCTGTCCAATTTGCTTTATGCAGTTTCCACTTAGGTAGTTGAATGTTTGGTGCAATTTCTGTTTGTGTATACTTAATGGTTATTGGATAATGGTCGCTGTTATATGAGTAATCAAGGGTGTGTCATTCTAATTTGTTGATAAGATTGTTACTGCAGAGTGTTAGATCAATTGAACTTTCTGTTGCATTTGCGGCATTAAAATGTGTTGGAGATTTGTCGTTCAGTAGAACTAAATCGTTTCTGAGTAATATATCTTCTATTATTTTCCCTCTTCCGTCTGTTTTCGCAGATCCCCATAATGTGTTGTGACTATTAAAGTCTCCTACAATAATAAAAGGCGTAGGTAGACTGTATATCAGCTGTTCGATGATTTCGGCGCTTAGGCTGTAACGGTTGCTTAAGTATATATTACAAATTGTAATTCTTTTTTGTTTATTATTGCAGTTACGGCGACTGATTCGATTTCTGTTTGTAATGTTACTTCCTGACTAAATATACTGTTTTTAATTGATGTAGATACGCCTCCACTTGCTACCTTACAGTTAGTGCGATTTTTTTGATAGGATGTGTAATTTTTTATATTTAACGTTTCATTTTTTTTGGTTTGTTTCTTGAAGACAAATTATATTTGCATTTTCAACGGCTATTAATTTTTATAACAATTCGAATTTACCCTTGAAACTATTTATATTCCATTGAATTATTTTGTGCATTGTTATTATGATTCTGAATCTGAATTTTTAGGAGTTGGATTCGTTAGATTTAAGTATTTGTTCAAGTGTTTCGATAAATGTGTACACCTTCATTTAATTCCACTGTCTCGAACGTTTGGATATGTTTCTTCCGATAAGAATTTAGTTAGTGCCGGTATATCATTTGTATAGTTAAGGATGGTATTTATAGGCTGTTGTTTTTTAGGTTTTCTAAAAGACTTTTAAATTGTAGATAATTTAACAGTGTGTTACCTTGATTTAAATAACTTTTGAGGTTGCTTAGTTTTTTGTCCATTTCATCTAATTCGTCGTTTTTATGTGTTTGATTTTGTACTGGCGTTTGCATATCATTGTTGCAATTATCCTTTGCACTTGGTTTTTTGGGGTTCGGAATTTTAATGGAGTCTGAAGAGCTACTAATCTGTGAGTGGGTCCTCTTGTTTTTATCTGGAGCATTATATTTAGATAGATAGTTTAGTGTATCGTTAATTGTTCGATCAGAGTTTTCAATTATACTACTTGGCTGTGTGTATGATTGTTCGCTGATTGCTTCCTCGATATTAGTATTGTTTATTTTGATTGGCATTGTTGGAATTTCTGTCTTTGCACCTGAAGCTGGATTTACTCTGTTATTTGGGCAATTTATTGCCACGTGTCCTTCTTGTTTACATGTGAAGCATCTAAGAATGTCTGGACTGAAGAATATGATGTAGTTTATTTCATTATAGTTTACTTTAAAGGTTTCAGGTACTTTGTTTATATCTTCGGATTTTAAATAGACTTGTCGTCTAAAACTAACTACGTGTGAATATTCTTTAATTGAAATGGCGGCTTTGATGTGTGTTACACTAGATCCTCGTTGAACATTCAATTTTTCGAAAATATTATCGAAAACATGATTTGGTATATCGGGGGATACATTTGAAAATATCATTCGTTTTAATTTAGATACTAGTGGACGTATGGTTATTAATTTCTCCTTTATAGTTATGTGTTGGTACTTATCGGTTAGGTCGTTGACGAGATCCTTGTTGGTGAGGTAGTTGCAAACTCGGTTGTTTGAGATTCTGGAGGCGAACGTTACATTTATTGGTTTAACTATATCTCCTATGGCACACACGTAGTCCGTTAAATTTAAATCTTCGGCACAGTCGAGAACTAGGCCTTGTTCTCTTTTTGGAGTCGGACACTGTTGGATAGCACTTGCATAATTTAGCTTGTCGTTTGATACAAAAAAGGTCGGGACATTTTGGGTTTGTTGACTGTGGCTCTCTTGAGAGAGAGCCATGATCTTTTCGTCCTGATGTACACGCATGTAACAGGGCAGGGCCCTACTATTATTGTGCGGATGACTGTATACACTGTTTATATTAGCGATACTCGGAGAGATAGTAAACACGTCTTTACACCTTGATGTTTAGACGAAAACTGTGAAACGATTAACCATCACCTCTATTTAGTTTTTCGACTTTTTTTGGCAAAGATGAAGGTATTAAGGCTATAAATTTACGAATAACTCTACTTACAATAATTAAATACAAACTTACTATTTTATGCAGTATTTAGGTAAAAATCAAAATTGCCTATTTAATAAAATCATGGCCTATTTAATTTCAAAAACGTAAAACTGTTTAGTTTTTTATTTATTGAGAACATCTTTCCCCTACTGGAGAAAATTAATTCTCCCGTGGGATCAATTTCTTTTCTAATTTTACATCATTTCAATTTCAATTTCTTCTCGAATTTTACATATAGTTCAGTAAATTAAATAATATGTATAACAACGTTATATTCATGGTCTAAAAATTCTTTAACAATACGATAGTACTACTTGACCTGTAAAATACCTTTATCACTTATTGAATTTTATGAAATTATTAATCAAAATGATTATTAATTTCTTTGTATTTAATAACATTTTTTTAGGCAAAAATTTAATTGTGCGGGTAGGCCAGTCAGTTCCATTTTGGCTGATATAGTTTAAAAAGATCTTGTAAACTATAATCTGACTTGTTGTCCATTTAAAATTTCATTTTGGAAGACTTATTGTGATAACTTAGCTTGCGCTAAAATTAATAGAGGTTTACTATTGCATCCTATTAATCGTACGTACCTAAATACCGTATGGTAATGATAAAAATATATAATTAACGGTAGAAAAATCTGACAAAAATAATACAATCAATTTTGAAAATATACTGTTCTGAATGACGTTTTTTAGTCAGTAATTGGTATTACGCCTGCTGGTCTTTATTTAACTTATCTTCCTCACATTTCACAAAGAAACATTGCTATAATTTACGCATGAGTTGATAAAGCCAATCCATTGTCAAATAAAACTGTTCGCAAAAATAATATAAAGCACATTTACTTGGTTTTAAAAACAAATTTATCTCCCTCACAGGTCATTACAAAATATATTAATATCCGTTGAAAGAAAAGAATTTTAAAATCCATTTAAATTGATGTTTTTTTTGTAATAATTTATCAATATATTGTTATAATTTGAATTGATTTTATGTAACTTCTAATAACATTCAGCTCTTTACATTATATTATAACAATATTACTACTTCTAATCAATTATAAACATACTTCGTTTAATTTTATACACCATTATCATCATTATTAGTCTTAATTTTACACTCTTACATTGTAGACTTCTATTTTAACGTATATATTTATAGTACGCGTTTTGCTCGGTCCCTTTATCTCAAAGTTCGTGCAACGTTCTGTCGGCGAACTTTCGAAACTGCAACGAATTTTCGAATTTTTTCCTTTCGCTCTTATCGCAGTTGAATAGTTTTTATATTAATTTATAAATTCGGCGAAAAATATTTTACGAATCTCAAAATAAATCTCGAAACACTAGATACTCTAGTAACGCTTTTATACGACTTTAGATATTATCACCTGCTCCCATAAAATCCCGGCCGGCTCGTCCAGGAATGTAAAATTTTCTCCCGTCGCTCTCAATTCGAGGGTTAGTCAACTATACTCTCTCTCTCTCTCTCTCTCTCTCTCTCTCTCTCTCTCTCTCTCTCTCTCTCTCTCTCTCTCTCTCTCTCTCTCTCTCTCTCTCTCTCTCTCTCTCTCTCTCTCTGTCTGGCTTATTCGCAAGAGCTTCCATGGCTGACCGATGACCGATCTCGCACACTAGTTAAATAAAGGGGGAAAATAAAGAGCCAGCTGTGCAAATCCAAAGGTTGTCTTTACGATGCTAGTAAAGGTCGATAAAAGCGGAACTAAAGGGCCTACCTTGTCCAACGTTATCGCGCGTCCAGGTGTTCCAAGGCCGCGCACCGTCCAGTAGATCCTTAGGGAGGATTTACTATCTCTTAGTGACAAAGCTCTCTGCCCCCTCTTCTCTCTCTCTCTCTCTCTCTCTCTCTCTCTCTCTCTCTCTCTTTTCATATCACTAACTTCTCTCTTTCACTCATATTGTTGACTGGTTATGCTTCAGTTTGTCCTTCTGATGCTATTAAATAGTAGAAGTCATACAGCGCGTCCGATATGAATTTAGAAAGTAGGACTCCGTCGCTACGAGGCTCTGGTGAATTATCTGATGGCTCCACTGCTGACGTAACACATGAACACTATTTTCGGAATTTTTAAAAAAACGATCTTGCTAGCCGCTGGTCTTGTAATATGCTCGAAGCTTATCTCACTGGAAACGTAGATGACTGTTTGGTCAAATATATTTTTAAATGCCATTGAGTCCAAGTTGCCTCTGAGGGTTCTATTCTAGTGCACTTGGCTTGCCTTTGGGAAAACTCTTTGATATTTATGCGCGGACGCGAACGTAAGTACACGCAAAGTAGTCTTTGCAAATTTTATAGTACTTTCGTATCGTGCTATCACTAACACCGATATTTTTCCATTCCAAAGCTGCTAGAGATTATGTAAAACCAATTAATACCCTGTCGTATAGATTCTACCTGTATAATTTGTATTTGGAAAATCTGAACAAGTACTTAACCGTTGCACCAAGAGTATAATCTGTTAATATTCAGTTTGAAGGGGCATTTATAGAATGATTTTGTAAAAATACGAAATATGTAAATTTTGTTTAACACATGTTGTTTTTATCATTTTAATTATTGCAATTCATTATGTGAAAACTCTATGAATTCAATACATCAAATCCACTAATTTATCTAAAATTTATCATGGCATAAGTAAATATACAAGTTGCAGCTATTAAGTAACGAGACCGTGGCTGTTACAGAAGAAGTACACGTGTGAATGTGCTACTTACTGTGTTTGTAGATAAATCGGTCTATACTTGGACTTCATCTGTATACTGTTTACTTGAACAGTAAATATAGGAGAGTAAGTAGATCGAGTGCAAAGAGATAAAGTAGTAGGAGTATGCGTTAAGTCGGCCATCTGCTTTCAGGGAAAAGATTCATTATAATCTTCATAACTTTTTAGTAGCTTTCGAACCCCACCAGTACAAAATTATTAAATATTTTATTATTACTTAATGTTTATTCTATGTACAGGATTTTAGATCAAATGTCTACATACTCGTACTTACTATTTATTCGTTCTAATCCATTTACAAAATTTTATCATGCTAATTATTTTAAGCTATCATTTGAAGAATAGTTGAATTCAGTACATTCCGTTGGCCAATTTAGCAATAAATTTTTATCAATGAATAATAGGTAAAGTATGTAGGTCCTCTTGCGACACTTTACGTATAAATACATTCATAGATCGGCATTTATGTGTGCGCGCGCGCGTGTGTGTATGTGTGTGTAGAGAGAGAGAAAGAGCAGCCATGAAGTGTAAACGGACATAAGCAGGAAGCTTTAGTAAAACAACCTAGGGAAGTCGAACAATATAGAAGCAGTTGAGAACCGAAACTTGTACCCCTCTATCCTCTACCTTAGCTCTCTCTTTTTCTCTCCCTCTATCGAAATATATTTTGCTGACTTTCGCGAAATGGAAAGATGAAGGGATAGAAGAATACATGCATTAACAAAGAGTGATCGGATACGTGGGAGGAGTAAAGAAAGCAGATGCGCGAGGGGACAGCGAGCGAAAACCCGAAAGAGGCGAAACGAGAGATATACGACAGCTGAAAAGAACGGAATGTAGATTAAAGTATTTATATACCTTGTTATGTATTTGCACTTTTTCATTTTTGCATAATGGATTTATGCTCCATTCATACCAATTGTGAATGAACGATATGCATAAATCAAAATCCAATTATTCAAAAGTTTTAGTGCGTCAAATATGCATTTGTTCGAGAAATTTTTTTTCGCCGACTATTATTTTTTATCTCGTACGGATGTGAATCCATTACTCGACAGAATAATATTTTCCTTAATTTACCGTGACAGATGATTTTTTTTATTTATATATTTTAATATTTGTTTCAACGAGCTATGAAACTCTTTTCATATATAATACAATACATCATTAACCGTAGAATCAAGAAAACCACTCAATTTTCTATAAAATTTTCTTTATAATTTGAAACCGAAGAAAATATTTATATATGAATGAAAAATCTGGACAAATAGCTACGTTGTATAATTTGCAATTAATCTAGTTACTAACGCATAAAAAACTGCGAGAGTTGCATAGTTACTTATACGTGATATTCCATATTAAAGAAGAAACGTTAATCGATGCTGATGAAAAACCGATGTTCTCAAGAATACATTTTTTACGGTCGAAAATATGAGAAATATTGAGAATAAATAATTATCAGATGCGATTATTTAAATTTAAATAGTTTGCTCTATCATTTATAGACATTTTAATATTCTCAAATACTATCGAAGTATATTAATATTCGACTCGAATTTAACACGGATTATTCAACGGAATTGAAAAGTTACTTATTCAGCTCGTTCAACTATTTTCTCTAGCTATTACGCTTTCGCAGTAGTTGGGTACTCATTCGTGATATAATACGCTTTGCTGTGTTCGGTTTCAATAAATAAGCATTTTGAATTAGTAAGAGGCTTTCATTAGCATCTACGTGCGTGTTATTAATATTCTCTCAATATTCCTTTATGAACGTCTTAGAATTAGCGGTGCTAAATAAACTTTTTGAGAATTTGATTTGCAACTTATAGATAATGAAAAAAAAATCGATATAAACTATCAAAGAGAGTAGTACTTTGGATGCATTGGCTCGCATGTTTTTAGTTTATGTTTTTGCCCTTTTAAAATTCCTTTTATATCGTTACTAATCATCCTTTTAGTAAGAGAGTATTATTTAGTCAAACAATAAACACTAATATTATTTCTGAATAATTTATACTTAAGTACATTAATTCACAGAAAAGCAAAATTTTAAATAATTTTTTTAACAATAATAAAAGACTCCAATTTCCCATAAATGAACTTTTGTTGTTTATAACATCTCATCTGATTATTATACATAACACAATCTTTGTACCGACATTAAAATTTATTAATTTATCTACTTAAATAAATTTAAATTACTTACTAATAACATATAATAAAAAAAATTTTAAGATATCCATTCTTTCTTCAAGATTCCCCTCTTTTCAGCCTTAGAACAATCCTGTTTTATTTGAAATCCAATTTTTCAAAATATAAAGAAGCATCTTATAATTTGTCCTGCTTAGTTTACTGCTTTTTATTCTTCTTGCGACCCCCCCCCTCTGATTAACTAATGGCATTCAATCAGATGACTTCACGTACTGGTACCATTAAGCACTTCTTGATCAATTAACTAAAGAGCTTTACTTGAGAAAGACGATCTTCTACGGATGATCTGTACTTTACTAATTCCACTGATGGATGAGTTCACAAAAATAGTCATTAATGATGAGGACGGTATTTTTCGGGATCTATATTGCTGGATTATATTATATGTTATACAAAAGGGTATTTATAATGATCAGAAAATGTAGTATATATAGGTAATATGTAATTTTCCAAAGTTGCAACTTGTTTTTTAAATATGCGCCAATGGTCATCAAATAGTAACAATACTTTTATTGGTTCTCATTCGATGAATGGCGAAGGTGAGAAACGATAATTCAAAGAAAAATTAAGGCGGATTGGTTGCGGGATGGAACAGAATTTTTAGTTGTGTATTGATATATATATATATATATATATATATATATATATATATATATATACACATCATTATCTTAGATTGATATTTCTATTACGAGAGCACATATAAAGTTTTTCTCAAATAGCAATTAAATTTTATCTCTTACGTGGCCACCCTATCTCTCTATTTGCTCTTCTGATTATTTATTTGTTTAATTATTATTATTATTATTATTATTCTATGGTCTGAATAATACTTTTACTAGCATACTCGTGTCTAACGAACTCATTCAGCGCCACCGATAATTCGGCAGACACGCTTTATAAATAATAATATTTAACGTATGGAATAATTGGTTGGCGGAAAATGAATTCGGAGATAGTAAAGAAGTAGATTTATTATAACCTAGATATTTTCCGGCCTGTCTTCTCAATTTCTATACCTCTTGAATGAAAACTGAATCAACATTTGCTCATAGGTTCATAAGTATTATCACATATAAAAAAGTTAGTTTTCATTGTTCTATTACAATTCTTCTTGATCTTTATCAATTGTCTTCTATGAACTTATATTGAGAATACCTGTTGTGTATACAGTTTCAGATATGTTATATATTGTCATGCTTGTACTAATTCATTTAGTGACATATTATAGCAGTTCATAAAGTGAACAATTTGTTACATAAAGATTATCACATATTGTGGCCTCGAATATTTTCATGAATATAGCAATCGTAGAAATAATGTATTCATTGCGTAATATTATTTAAGTTGTATTTATTTCTGAAATGATGAGTCTGAAGTTAACAGCGACATTCAACGAGGTGGTGCAAAAAAAAACGAAAGTCAGTTGTTTATAGTATTTCAACTGTATTTTCAATTCTACAATAGTCGAACAATTCTATTTATTGTTTGAAATACTTTAAATTGTTTTACGTTGAATTTCATTTTTTCCGTTTTCTTGCTACAGTGGAAGCAAATTCGGGAATTTTGTCACAAAATCTACTTTACAATGTTATTTTTTTGGATATAAAAAATAGGTAATAGGATAAAATTTTTTGTACATAATGCATGTACATATTATTTATCTGGAACTGATTCGAATCTTAAAAAGGAATAATAAATAAAAATAAAAAAACGGAAGAACGAACAGGATAGAGACTAGAGGGGTTATAAAGAGAAAGAGATCGTTCTAAGGCGTCGAATCCTCTAGACTAAACGAGCTGGGCGGAAGCTTCGCGAGCTTGTCCAAGAGGAGACGAAGTCGCGCAATGCATACAAATGTCTTCAATCGGCGTTAAGAAGAGCCGCGCACCGTCGTGTAAAGGCGGCGAGAGACCGAAGGGATGACGCGCCCACACACACACACACACACACACACACACACACACACACACACACACACACACACACACACACACACACACACACACACACACACACACACACGCACACACACACACACACACACACACACACATATATATATATATACACACAAATATTGGGATTGGCAAAAAGAAGAAAGACCGAGAGAGGAGCAGGAATGGAGAAAAAGCAGAGCTCCTTTGGAAATAGACTGGGAGAGGGGAGAGAACAGTCTCGCCCGGTCGATGATTTGATTTCGTGCAATTTTTCGTTCGGCAATTCAAGGATTTCCTTCTGAGGCGCGGAGCAAATTTTTTTTTACGCTGACGCCGGAATCTTCCGGCCCGCAATGGATCGAGCACGCGCGGCGGGAAGCAGTTAATCGGGCTCTTTCATTACCTTCATTGGGGAATTGGTTTCTTTGGCCAAAGATGATTGGAAGCTCCAACCAGACTCTCTGTATCTAACCTATTGTTCTGTCCACGAGGAAAATGAACGAATCGACGCGCACGAACGGCGAAGGGGGCAGCTTTCACGGATATTGATGTATTACGGTGTCTTGTATTTATGCATGTAGAATTCGTGTATGAATTTGACCATAGTTATTACAGTATTATTCTCGTAGTTTATGTAAACTGCCGGGGGGGGGGGGATAGCTGATTCGAAAATTGGAAGGAACTTCGGCCAGCGGATATATATCCCTGTTGCCCGAAATTTCACGCCGAAGTTTTTGGGGCGTTATGACAAATATCCGCAATTTCTAGATTTGCTCCACTTTATTGTAGTTGTTTACTCCGTTGCAGTCTCTGATTCATTGCTGTTTGAGCCTTATCTACTTTCGCGAAATAAAAATATAATTGTAGGCAGTGGGCGTAATCTTCGATTCCATAAATTTTGAGAATGCGTGTTGCGTTTCCGATAGCTGGTGATCAACGTTCTGAATAATTACCGCTGCAAAAACCACATTTTTCAACTATAAATTACAGGCTTTTTATAGTTCGCAATATTATAGAGAAATTTTATTAAAAAATTGTTTAATAAGAAATCTAATCTGTTTTAATACAGTTATTACGTTAAAAACATACTTATCCTCCTGACATCAGTTTGATTAAAAAGCCCAAAATTATGAAAAAAAAAATAAAAACAATCATTTAAATCTTGTTTACTTACTTTTTTACATAACTGTGACATAAAAATAAGCATGATGTATAATAATTTACATAGTTACTAATCGAAATTAATTATTCGTATATGCACGGTGATATTTAGCGTAAACGATACCATTTCGAACTCTCAATATCTGTTACAGTTTATGAGAGGGCGTTACAACCTTCGATTTGTGCCAACCATGAAGGCTATAAGTTTGAATTTATCGATTATTTGCAGTTATTCCAAGACCCTGCAGATAAGATAAATTTTCAACAAAACTTTTTACAAATATATAAATTCGCAAATTTTTTTTAAAATTCGCATCTCAATATTAATACGCAATCTGCATTTTTTATGCAGCACATTTTTTAATAAACAAATGAAAATTTCCATCTTATTTAAAATATAGAATATATTTATTTATAAAATCTAAACAAATGTCTAATAATATATATTTACGAAACTCACCATTATTCATTTGGTATATACAGTATCTTCTAAATTACAAACCAATCCCAACTTTTCTGCTGCGTACTATTCAATAAACTATTAGGATTTATACAACCATTGTATAAAATCTTTATTAATATACTGATATGTGAATAACGCGCAGATTAAAATCGCCGAAATGCGTCAAAAGGAAAATCTAAGGAGAAGAGAGCGTGATAACGATGCGGCAGAAAAGTTCGGAATGCAAGGGACGTATATGTATAGCGTATGTGAGAATGGAGCGAGGAGTATCTGTAAAGTACGGAAGAGGAGGTAACGGGCTCAGTACATTATATTTGACATCCGCAGGTTTCCGGCTCGAACATGCAGGACGTGACGTTAGTCAACGTGCGGAGGAACAACAGCGGACGGTACAAATGCGAGGTATCCGAGGACGCACCCCGCTACGACACGGATATCCAGTCAGCCTATCTCTTCGTTGTTGGTGAGATACAGAATATCCTACAGTTTAGTCGAATTTCACGTATCGAGTCCATCCTAGAGCGATTCCTCTTGTGCATTGTTTTTTCACACTCCATCCACTCCTTCCAAAAAATGCGTTTCGACTCCGTGCCATTATTAGATTTACAATTTCCTCTCCATTTTTCTCTGCTCCTTCCGGCTCAATGAACTATTTAGTTACACGTTTCTCTCACTATATAATATTCGTGACAAATAGATTTAAGATACCGAAGAATCGCATAAAATTTCGTTGTTATTAAATTACAAAATATAAACATCAAAGATTTTTTATACAATTTTTAACAAATATAATATGCAGCATAAAGGGAGTTCAAACGTTCATCGAAACCGTCACTTTTAAAAATATTTGAACTAATTTATTCGTCCATAAAACAAAAAATTAGGGCATATGTACCATTTGAATATCAAAAATAAGCTATATTTTTGAAAAAAGTAGTGAAGAATTTCTTTGATAGATTATATAACGCTCAAAAAATGTATTTGACAGGAAATATTTAGTGCGTATCGATTTATATTGCCCTTTATTTCTGTTGTTAAGTATATTTACTTGTTATACTTAATTGGAAAGCTCAGTTATAACTAGCACGCGAATAGCAACGCCAAAATTGCAGCAATCAACCGAATAGAGACAAACAAATCGATTTGGAGAATTTAAAATGATGCAATCAGTGGAGAAAAATTACTTTTTTGATAAATTATTTTTTATTGGCAATTATATTATTTTATTGCGCATGTCCTACCGCTATGTCCAGCGTATCGCTAAACTACACGAATCAAAATCGTAAAAGTCAATTGAAAAAAGATTCTATATAAAAAAATAACTCATGGAATTTATATGATAAAATAATTTATATAAAATAAAATAAATCTAAAACTGAAAGAAAACTATAAAGTATTATACTTTGGTTGAATAACTGATTGTAATAAATCCGTCATTAATCTAAACCATTCTTTAAATTGGGAAAAAAGCGAAAAAAACTAATTTTTATAGAGTCATATATTACACTTCCAACTTTAGGTTCTAACTACATTAACAAATGCCAAGTGAAGTGATGAAATAAATGCGCTTTTCTATCAGAACCGTTTGATAAATCGCACGTTTAGCAAATCTCAGCTATACGGCCTCCATAATTTGAATCCGAGGCTTCATTTTTCTTTCTGATTCTCCTTTTTAAAAAAGCTCGGTTAATGACATGAATTAAGCTCTCCTGGCTAAAGCGGGACTTTTTCAGGAAGTCGAGGATACGCCGAAAAGAGGACTGTGGCTCAGTTACTTCATTGCATCACTTGACGGCTTATTATAGATCGTATTCGCTCGGGCAGCTGCGTAGAGTCGCGCGCAAGGGGGATCGCGCAAAAAGGGCGAGGGTAATTAATGCAGTTTCGTTATGACTTGCAGATGTCCCGGAAACGGATCCGAGAATCGCAGTCGAGAGGGAGCACTTGCCGGTCGGCGAGACACTGCGGGCGAATTGCACCACGGGCGCCTCTCGTCCCGCCCCCAACATTACGTGGACCCTCAACGGAGCAGTCGTAAGTATCAAATCGTCCGGCGCACCGGCCGCCTTGCCACCCGAAAGACTACGTGAACTTACTACGGATGATTAAAGTCCCTGGGAAATGCTCTTCTCCACCCGCATCGTCCACTTTCCTTTGCGTCCGCCTTCTTTCTTGTGTTGCACTTTTCCCTCTCTGTTTTTCCTGTTTCTTATTGCCTCAGTCTTCCTCTCGATCACTCTCTCTCTCACTCTCTTTCTCTCTCTCTCTTCCTCTCTCTCTCTCTCATTCTTTGTTTCAGTTTTGCCTTTTACTTCTCCATGCATTGTTTTGTTGTTTTGTTTTACTTTTGTAAAATATTTGTACAATATTTCTTAAATTCGGCACTCTTCTAGGCTTTTTTATTTGCTTCAATCGTTTATAAAGTACATTGAGGTTTATTTATTTTACTTTTTCAACATGACTTTTTTTCTCTAGCAAAACTCTCGATTACGTGAATCAATGGATTTCCAACTCAGAATCCAATCATTTTATCCAGAAAAGTTCTGAATATTTTCTATTGTCAGTTATTAATTACGCCCTGCACTCGAAATGTATTGAAAGAAATTTCCAAACTATTGTGGTTTTTTGTTCGGCCCATTTTAGGTAGAAATTATTCAACTTTCTAAACTTTTAGCAGAAACTTTTTTCACAAACTTTTCTTATTAAATCCATGGTTCATACATATCACTAAAATTCCATTTAATTCAAATAAATATTAAAAAATTTATGAAACCCTCAATTTCTCCATTATAATAGTATAAAGCATTCTTTATACTGCGATTGCCCGAACCATTTACTATCTTTTAAGCAAACAAGTGACTATGGAAGCACTGCAAAAAATTGCATATTATTTCAATGTAAATAATATTCACTTTTATTTTGAACAAAAAATTGACAAGTAAATAGAAATATTGAAAGCTTTGAATTTTGTATACTATTGAATTTTGAATAATCGACATGTTTTTTTAGAACTATATAAACAAAGAAAAAGAAGAGTCTAAAGAGGGACTCTTTAGGATTTTTTTCCATGTTTTGATTGAAAGTCCTTTTAAGTCCCGTGCAGATACGTTTGACGAGTTCTAGTTTTAAAGAACATTAGAGAAGCTGGATTTTTGTTTATTCTTTGATCAGAGAAAAAGATCAACATATATTCCTATAATTATTATTTAAAATTCAGAAAAAAAGAACCATTTGAAGTGCTTGAGTTAACCTGTCAAAACCACACAAAGAGGATTTATTGATAGCTATTGGTTTTTGAAATTTTGATGGAAGACTTTTAATTGATCCTTCATACATGCTTTTTTTATTTTTGATAATGTATTTTGAAATAAAGCTTTGCTTTTAAAATAATCGACAAAGGTTTTTATATATAAAATAAGAAATTAGTTTAAAATACTACCCAAAACATTATATGTATACAGTAAGATATCTATACAAAAAATACATTCTAAATATTTATAATTTTAAATTATCTTCGATTCCGGATAGTAAAATATACACGTATATGTTATTTTAACAATCTATATACATATAAAAGGAATTGTTTTATACACTTATTGACCGACAACCTCACTCAGCTAAACTGCTGATCGCACAGTCTTGGAAGTTTAGTCGTATATATTTCTAAATTGGATAGGGTTTATTTACAAACAGATTTTACGCTGTTGCAATTTTTAATGTTGTATTTATAGATATCTATGGATTTTGAAGCTCGATAATTCAATGTTTTATTGATTAAGAATGTCTATCAAAGCAGTTAGATATCGGTTCCTCAATTTTATTCCAATCTATGTCCAAGAGAATGAATTCTATCATATAAATCTGACTAAACATTTCAGAATCTGTTAATGTGTTACAAAACAGGTACAACTTATACTTCTTGCCGAAAATTTTAGATTTTCAATGGTTGCAAGTATCGTATCTGCTCCTTAATGCACAACATATAAACATAGAAAACATAATTCATATTTCTAAAAATTAACATTATTATACGAAGATGCAAACGAAATAAGTATAATTTTACATATCTGATGATATAAGCTGTATTATTGACTATAAATACTCTGAAGTATTTATGAAGTCTATATTATTTATTTGTATGCTCCATGTATACTGTTATACACGGGTCGAAGTTGTGGCGACGGATGTTAATAAATAAATCAAAATTCTACCTGTCCCATCTTATTTTAATAGTATAATACTAATG
The DNA here is from genome assembly GCA_018907035.1 of Sycobia sp. Sy_11. Taxonomy (NCBI): domain Eukaryota; kingdom Metazoa; phylum Arthropoda; class Insecta; order Hymenoptera; family Epichrysomallidae; genus Sycobia; species Sycobia sp. Sy_11. The sequence goes on along the minus strand of JACCIC010000024.1, from coordinate 4,589,405 downwards.
TAACAAAAATTTACATATCTCAGATTACATATAAAAAGAAACATCGTTATTATTGGAGTACGCTGGTGCACTTGGAAACTCTACAACGAGTTCTTTCATTTTCTTTTTTAAATCCGACGCTGAAGTAAAACAATCCTTTGCCGAACGGCGTTATGCGGCGATTAAAGCACTCGCTAACGACCTACCTGAATGAGATGTTTGAAATTTAAATATTAATGAGATTAAAGCAATATTACGCGAGTGACTCGGCAAAGAAATAAAAGTAAAGTCGCCGCTCTCCGACGAAGACGCTCGGGGCGACCGCCAGTGTGCCGTTATCCCGCGCTTGCTTCGGAACGCCCTTCGCGGGCATTTTCATTGAAATTTATTTCGAGTCCTCCCTACCTCCCTTTCACCCAACCCCTCGACCCCCCCCCCACCCCATTCTCTACCTCAGCCCCATCCAGGACTCTTTCTCTTTTCGCAGCACTCGACTGGCTCGCGTGTCCGCGCCGAGCTTCGCGTGCTTATCGATCCGTGCGGAGCGCGCGCGCGGCAGGCAGCTCCGGACCGTAGCTCCCGGCTCCCCGTGGCTGCTACACTCCGTTTCTTTCCGTCCACTCGATTAAGCTTTCTCGGGGCCGAGGAGGAGGCGGAGAGACGGAGGAAGGGAGGTGGACAGATCGCCCGCCCCGGTCGCCCTCACGCGCGCGGATCGCTGCACTTGAGAAACACGCGGGATGCGGAGAACCGATCATCTCGGCGCGGCGCCATTCGCGTCGATGTTTATGTGTTTGCACCGAGCGAGCGAGTCGCGTCGGCCCGCAGTTTGCGAGCTCTGAATCCCCTCCCCCTGGCCCCTCCCGCCCGCGCCTCCTCGGACTCGACGATGTCAACTTGCAGATCAACCGCACTTATTTGCACTCGCCCCGCCTCCCTCTCACCCCTTCCAGCCGCTCACTTGAAAGATTCTCAACGCTGAATTCCAGCGCCAGTATATCGCGGGGGCCGCTCGTTTCCTATCTATTTGCCCGGCCCTCTCTCCTACATCTACATCTGCTCCTTCGTTTTCCACGATTCCTATCATTTTTATTTCCTTCCTACTTTTATCACTTCTACTGGGAGTACGCTCGACTATTCGTATCTTGAGAAATGTAGATGGCGTGCTTTTTTCGACTTTTTCCGCCCTCTGGGGCTCTGTTCTCAAGAGTGATTTATAAAAATGAAATTTTCAGAATGAAAAAAATGCTGCGAATTATATTTTATAAGCATCACCGACGTCTTGTCGTTTCCATAAAGAATGTGAGAATGTAAATTTGTTACGCCACAAGGTATAAAATTTCACTTTCAAATTTTTATTCTGTCAAATTAAATTTATTAACATTTTCGTGCCAGATAAATTTACAGAATAACTCATAATCTCAGATAAAGAGAGAAGTATTTCAATGGAATTTCTTAATCATTCCAAATATTTTTGGCTTGTTTCGCAACTTTTCAAATTTATTGAATAAATGACACGAACTAATTAAATTTTCAAAGCAAATTAAGTTTTTTAATGGGTATTTAAATATATATTAATTACTTGACATAATTTAAAAGTCAATTTGATAACTTTTGGTTTTCTTACAATAAGACTACCATTGATAATAGAGACTAATTCAAAATAAAATCACCAAACAATAAATTTTTATTTTTGTATATGATAGACTTTAATTGCGTATAACATTGGAATTATCGCAAGTATTGACTTTCAATGCTATTATTGCAACAATCTATGGTCTTGAAGTAAAATTATCAAGCAAGTGTCGCAGCGATATTGATAAGCAGATTAACGTAACGAGCTGTTACACAGTTTAATATGATGCGATCACACTTCCCGAGCGATACGTCTTTCTTCATTAAATCTATAAGCACCTGCGTGCACAATATTGATTGCGACGTCTTTTCACTGTCAGTTTATCCACCTGACAATGCGAGACCCTCTTACATTCTATCTATTAATATAATTAATTATAAATTACTTTTGCTTGCGACTTGTTAATCCGTCACTCTCAGAATGCTTCGTACATACAACAAAAATAAACTCTGCTAATCTGGACACAACTCGTGCAAATTATTTCTACAGTATTTAATTTTTTCAGAACTTATTTTTTAGAGAAATATTTGTATCCCGGCCACCAATATAAGAAGAATAACGGAAGAAGAACAGTAACGAGTAATTTTTACAGATTGAATTTATCACACAATTAATAAACATAATTAATAAAACTCTCGAAACAAGTGATAAGACATAATTAAATGAGAAAATAAAGGGAAAAAAATAAAAATCCAAATTTAACTATTTTTACAATAATTTAGTAAATGCCGACAGCTGTATCTTGAGAATGGTTCGGTCGCCGAAACAGTTGTCGATAGGGTCGAAAGTAGGGCGTGGCTAAAGAGGCTACACAGGCGCAACTGTAAGTGCGAACGAACATTTTGGGGGAGAAATTTAACAATGCCTAAATCAGTTTATTTAAATATAGGCATTGTTGACGCATATAAGGTAGGCTCCGTCGATTCTTTGAATTAAAACACCAAAAAAGAATACTGATAATGTATTGCCTAATAACCTCTCCAAGACATAAAATGGTCAGTTTTACATTGTTGTAATTAAATTTGTGTGCATCAAAATAATATAAAATGAATATAACGAATAAAAGTTTGTTTAAAAGTTTTTACAAAATTTCATTCAGTTCACTGCGGCTTATTAATTATAGAATCATTGGACGAGGTTCGCTGAAATAACAATAGATCATACAGATGCTAGTCCGCCTTGGTTAACAATTTTATTTCGAAGATAAAAGATTTCCTTGTACTTTACGGTATCAAGCAAACTTTTCAAGAACTTTTATTTTCATTTTTGATCTAATTCGTGCGCTATCTATATTTGCTATTATTTATCTAAACTCTCCACTTTACTGATTTAAATAGAATTAATTAATATTTGTTATTTGCTAATGTGAAGATTCAGTAATAATTCAAAGGTAATTCGAAATGGATGAGATTCAACGATAACCTTCATCAGTTCAACATTACTAACTTCAGTCTGAATAGCATGTACTTGATGGTATTCTTAACTCTCAATCATTCGATTTAATATAAATTATCGAAGATATATGGAAATATTATGCTTATATTCTTTTTTCGAGAAAATATATTTATTATTATTATTATTATTATTATTATTATTATTATTATTATTATTATATATATACACTATTTTATATATTGTTTAAACATAGATATATTTAATTATATACCAACTGCAGTTCATTATAATGTTCACATTCGTAAAACCGCTACTTCTTTATTATTCGAAGAATTTAAATAAAATTTTATGTTTATTTTCATTCTGTGGATTTAAACAAATGTTATTTTGCAGCGGGGTTTAAATTTTTTCAAAAAAGTAACCATTTTTTTAATAATCTATAGCACGGATAAATATTGTAAAGGTCAAATAATCATAGAGTAAAAATATAAGAATTATGTCCAAATAAGATGAAGTATTTTTACTGGTATCTAAAGTTTTATTTTATACTTTTACCTGAAATAACTTTGGTCTGGATCAAGTTCTACGAAAACTTTTCCTATAGATAGAAATAAAAAATCTTCAAAACTACCATTCTTTATAAAAATGGCTAAACATTCTATTGTAGAGATATTGCCATAACTTATAATTTGAAGCTATTGCAGTTTTTATATAAATCCATACTTACGCATAAGTTAAACTTAATGGGATTATTACTGTTATTCAATAATATATTATTAATAAAGTATTATTTAAAAAATCATTAGATACTTTTTAGCTACTCAAGTTTAAGCTTAAATTAAAGTTTTCTTTAATTAACATTCTTATTAATTATAATTTAAATAATGATTCTTTTTTATGATAATGATGTATCTTAATTGCATCAAAATCTTTTTTTAAATAATAATTTTTTTCAATATGAGATAGGACAATTTTTTAATGGTAGATTTTATTTTATTGTTTCTTTTAAACATAACAAAAATTTTGAAGCCAGGTTGCACTCTCGCATTTTAAGTCTCTTTTTCTCCTTTTGCTCGCTCGCTTGAGTTTCTTGCAAGTGTGTTAACGTATAGCGGTAGGGTGAAATTCGAATTCGAATCGCGATCAAACGTTTGGTCGCGCATACGACGAGGAGAGGAACGAAAGCAATCTGCACTCGGACTATCGAGAGCCATTTTCTGCAGGATGTCATTACGTTCGTCAGAGTTTCTTTTTTTCTTTTTATTTTGTTCGAAGAAAGTTGAAAGAGTTAAAGAGAGGATGAGAAAGACAGAGAAAGACAGATAGAGAGAGAAATAGAGAGAGAGAGAGAATAGAATAGAAAGCAGGAATAAAGAGAGAAAGCCTGCGAAATTTTCGCGCACTGCTGAATTTAAAGAAATAGTTTGGAGAAATTGGAGTTTGTTTTAGGGGAAATCGCCCGCACTCTAAAAACCAACAATCGAGGCCAGACTCAAAGTAATTTTCTTCCAGAGTTAGGGCTTTACATCGGGGAAATGAATACGTCTAGTGACGGATACCTCAGAAAAGGAGAAAGGAGATGGGGTTTTTTGTACATAAGCTCTGATAGTCCTGTAAATTTGCACGTCAAGTTGAAGGCTGGATTCTTTAAGTTGTTTATGGAATTATCCAATCGACTAATTTTAAATTTTATACATACATATATATTTTTTATCTTTAATACCGTTCAAACTAAAGCTATGTAGAAGGAATATTTGACTATATAGATAAATAACTTTATATTATAATTTGTACACTTATCACAAATATATATAGTATTTTAATAGTTTATAGAGTCGTCAGTTTAATTTAAGAATTTAGAATATGATTAAAAACCATTTTTTCTATGTAAAATATTTTATTTAACTCTATGTTTCATTATATAACCATTGTTAGAGAATGTTAGAATACATTTTAGGATACATTATTTTTATTTCTCATATAAGCTGTATTAAAAAATTGTAAAAACATCTTGGTATTAAATTATTTTAATGGCGAATATAATATTTAAAAAAATTAAGATATAGTACTGTATTTAAAATAAAGAAAAATTGATAGAATACTTATATTTTATACTTATAAAATTAAACGTAAACTTTTACTTATAAAATTAATTTCATTTTATTTAAAATGAAATGTATATGAGAAAAGACACGCGTATAAGTCATGATTCAAATGAGAGAGCGCTCTAAATACCTACACGAACATTATCAAACCTTCAACTTCTGCATATTTATGTATACTTATATATTTAATAAAGAGTTGTTGAAAATATTTTTATTTAAAAATTACTTAAGATTTTCTATTTATAATGAATATTATATTTAATATTGAATTAAAATAATAAGCGAAGAAAACAGGTAACTCCATTAAGAAAAAAGTCATAACAATTGATAAAATAATGTGGTATAACGAAATACATCACTACTAAAGTAATGTTTAAAGGCAGAATGTGATGTTGAAATATACATTTTTCTTATTTAAAAAGATTTTTGGTAAATATAAGTAATTACATATCTGATAATCGTATTTAGATTACTTTTTATAAAATTAATCCAAAAAATTAGACTTAGTTGTTCGGAACCGGACTGTTCAAATTCTTTTTGTTTTTCCTGAATCTACACTGTATGAAAAAGTTTTTAATATTCGATTTCCTAAAAGCATTCATAATTAATACTCATTCTTTAAAAAGTTTATTGTATCATTCACAAAGCAATGACAGTTGCGAGATAATAAAAGATTGTCGATAATCAAGTAGATCGTAATTTTTAGAAATCATAGTTTTCTAAATATTTCGTATGTTGATTAGTAAAAATAGAAGCAAGTAAAAGTAGTATAATGTTTGAGTATTATAGTATAAACTTTTCATATTCACAGCGAATGAAATCTAGCGGGGAGTTAAGTAAAAAATAAAAATAATTACTTTGTAGCGTGTAAGTGGAATGAAAACAAATGTACCATGCAACGAAGAATAAGGAAGCGCGAGATATGGAAAAGAGCCCTTTGCGGCCCATCCCCTCGGGCAAATGCAAATGAAAGAAAATGGGAAAGTAAAAGCGCGTTCCAGCAATAATAAGTACGGCCTCGGGGTGCGCGAGGGCGCAAAGTGGAAAGAAAACGAGGACGACGGCAACAGAGGGCAAGGATGAGACGTGGGCTCAAAAAACAAAGAAAAGCCGAAGATGAGGAAATATTTACTCGCTTGGCCGAAAGCGCATGGGTGCTGAGCCGCTGGCGGTCGCGCCGCTGCTGTCTTCCGCGGCCCAACGGGGCGGCGCGGGCAACGCGGAATTGTACCGGCGCGACGTCGATATTCAAAGTTCTTGCGCCCAACACGCTGGCCGGATGTTTGTACTCGTCCCTATTTCCAAGCGTTGAATCCTGCTGCGCGACGACGAAATTTGCCACGGCAATCAGGCGTCAAGCTTTACTCGCTGAAGGCGAAAGGCGCACCGTGCTTTATTTAGTAATTTATGTTTTCATCTGCGTTTACATATTCATTATGATTCTCCCATTAGTATTTTCAATAATCATGAATGTATTTTTAGAAATTATTGATAATTGGGAATATATTTCGTCGTTCGCGTTCTTATTCTACATATCAATTTTTGATATTTCATTGAAGAAAGTTGACAAAAAATTTAATCAATTTCAAATTATAATTTTGCTATTGTTCTTGATGTACAGCGGTAAGCCGTTTTGCACCGATTATTACACGAATATAGTGCATATGGGCGTTTATCTCGTCGGAGAAATAGGACTTCTTCTGTGCAAAATGCCCGATATATTGCGGCATTCATATATAAAAGACGGACATTAATAATATAATATTATACAAAAGATAAGTTTTACATTAACGGATATCCAGTTATATTTTTGAATATTAAATATCGTTCTTTAGGCAACATGAGAACTTGTATTTTATGTATATATGCGTCTATTACGTATATATAAATTTAAAATAATATACGTATATTAGCAATATTAATTGTTGATGCCCAGTTATGTTATATGTAAAAGAAATGAGTAGGGCGCTATAGTAACTCGTGAATAAAACAACAAACTTCATAAAATATATTCCTTATTCTTTGCTTCTTGATATTTTATGATTATATTATTTGTGCGTGTATAATCTCAATTACACTTCGGTCGAATGTGATCTTAATATAATAAATTTGTCATCAATCAATCTCCCTCTCGTCCCTACTCTATATTAAACTGGCCCGAGCCAGCTGAGCTGATGAGTTCCTTCATACAATATATGCTCAGTAGATCTCAATAGAAGTTAGAAGTCAGTAAATATTGTTTCACAAAGATGAATATTCTTAGGAATCACTGTACAGTATTATCAGATACTCTTAGTAGACGTTATTTTAGAATTTTTAATATAGATAATTATAATATTTTAAAAAAGTATAAATAATTATGCAATTATCATATTATTTTCCAAGAAAAAATTTACAACTGGATGAATCAAAGAAGAAAATTAAATAAATGAAATTATTCGTCAAAGAAATCGAACAACAAAGAAGAGTATCCCAATTACGGGTCCCAGATTGTTATAAAAAAATTTGCCTTCATTCATATGTTTGTATTCTATTTATTTATAGATTATTTCATTAATTACAGGTGCGTTTACATGGGTGAATTAGAACATGGTTTGATTCCGATATATGCTCTCAATACTATATGCACTTCACAAATATAATATTTTAATATATCTCAGGAAATTTTGAGCGCTAGACTAGCTACTCTTCTTATCATCTATTCATATCGTAAGAATGAAGGAAAATTTTTTGTATTACAACCCATATTCCTCAATTGGAACACTCTCACTTGTAAAATTTGCTACAATTATTTGTAAAACAACTGTAGATAAGATTTTTGTATTATTGCTGAGAGTTTTAACTTTAATAATACCTATACATCTTCATTCTGAAGCATAAAAATAATAAATATCTTATTATATTATCTTCATTATATTATCTTATTTATTAAAACAGTGTATTAAAAGTCTTAATTAATTTGATACGCCAATATATTACTGAAATTACTCTTAAGTGCAAATCGGTGTATTTACTTAATCTTGTATGCATATAAATACTTCATAATATGGTAATGTAGATGCCGGAAGTATGTGCAACTATTTCCACAGAAGCGGTAAAAAAATATTTGACTAAAGACAAACGGAACATAAATAATAAAGTGGCAAAGTAAAATAGTTCTATTAGCGTACAGTTTTTTGCATTAAGTTCATCCTCAGCATAGCTGTTAAAATAAACCAGAGTCAAAGTACGTATTAACGAGTTAAAGGCTTTAATATGGCGATAAAGTAATAGTATAATCGGCAATCCCCAAAATTCCGTGCAATAGAATAATAATAATAATAATAATAATCCAGATCCGCGGCATTCTGACTAACGGCGCGGGCGTATGCGTGCGCGAGTGAACTGCCGAGCGCTGCCATATTAATTTATGGAATTTTTCACTTCTCCCAAACAACTAATGCGTGAAAGATGGGGCGGGGCTGAGCAGAGGGGCTGCGCGACGCGCCCGTTAGGATATTCCATTTACAGCATTGCCCGCAAATGAAATATTCGCGCCCCGTAACTCCTCGGCCTGTCAAACCGAAATATCGTCCGTCGGAGCCGCGCGCGAGAGCAATAAAAATGCAAACCGGGCACGATATGCATTGGTCGAGCAAAAAAAAAAAGTTTTATCGGACCTGAGCCTGCAGAAACTCTCTCTCTCTCTCTCTCTCTCTCTCTCTCTCTCTCTCTCTCTCTCTCTCTCTCTCTCTCTGTCTCTATCTCCCTCTATCTCACTAAGTCTCTCTAGCTCCCTCTCTCACTCCCTCTATCTCTCTCTCCCGTCCTCCCCTTTATCCGTTTCCCTCTATATAGCGTGGGAGAGACTCGCGTTATTGTTTCTATAGTGGCACCGCTGCTCTGCACATAACAGTCTGGATCTGCGACCGCACTTGCGCTATAACAGTTGCCTGGTATTTCGTGACGATCAAGGCCTTATGTAGGCACTATAGAGGTAGCTCGTCGTCACGTGCGTGTACGTCTGTGCTATCTCTCTCTCTCTCTCTCTCTCTCTCTCTCTCTCTCTCTCTCTCTCTCTCTCTCTCTCTCTCTGTATACATGTATATATGTGTTTGCATGTGTATGTATATGCGCGCGCGCATGTTTGTTTGTATCTATATGTGTATATGTAATACGACTGAGCCAGCCAGCGAAGATGGCGACATTATACTTGGCCTCGTAACAAAATCAATGTCGCGACCAGCGCAAGGATATAATACTCCATTTGGAGCTCGACTCGACCTCTCCTCCACCCCCCCCCGGCCTTCTCCCACGCAGCGCCACTTCTTTCTCCCCACCGGCGTCCCGTCCCTCGCAAGTCGTCCGCGTCGACGACGGCGCGGCTTGCAGGCGGCGCAACGTTGAATTGTAAATTTGCCGACTATCAAGCGCACCTGCAGCGCTAATTTGTGGCCTCATGCACTAGTAGCTCTGGCAGTCTCAACCTTTACTGCCTCTATCCCTATGATGCTCACCGCCAACTTGTTTCTTCCCCTGCCTTCGACGCTCTGCCCCCGGCGCTTTTCCTCGCGAATGGCCCCGTAGCGCTCCTCCGTTGTAAAAATTTCCCGTTTCGGTGAGGAGAGGCGTGTTGATTTTTGCACGCCTGGGACCTCGTTAGAACCCTGTCGTGCTCGTTGCAATAGCTCGGAGCTGAATAGTCGTGAACTTTTCATTTTTCTTCTCACAACAGCTAAACAAATTGTTTAGGTAAATCACAACAACTAAATAAATTGTTTAGATAAATCCTAAACAATTTCCTATTATCTATAATGTTAAATATAATGTTTTTTATCTTCTTTTCTTACATTATTTTAAAAACATATAAAGAAATATATTTTTAAATTTTTTATGATATAGGAGTCTATTTTATCTAATATCTATAGAATATGAAAATCTTCTTTAATTATTTTCTTATAAATGCATACATACGATAGAGATTGTTCTTTAGACAACATCCCTTTTGTATGCCATATGGTTTTCTTATAATTTACGTATCTTAGTCTTACATTGCATAATAACATTAAATTTGACAATAATTTTGTAAATATTTATGACATTATGATTTTTTATAATACGATGAGTATATTGGTTTATCGAATTTATATAAAGCATTACAAGAAACGTTTGATACTTTGTAAAATATCTTGAAAACAAAATGAATATTTTTAGATTTTAAGATTAGACCAAGTTTTATTTAAGTTATATTAGACCAAGATTTCTGTAAAAAAGTCAAATTGATTAAAATACGAAAGGTTTAAATAATTAATTTAAAGTTCTCTTTTTAAACACTTTTTAATGTTTGGGTGATTTGACATTATATAAAATTCTACATCTAATCTTATTATAATGTACACTGTGTATATTACCATTTTTTAGAGATAATTTATAATGTAAAAAAATGTTAAATAATGGAACAGTAAAGTACCTTGTAGATACTGCTAAAAAGTATTTTTGAATTAATTAAAACGAAATCTTTTTAAGTTCTTAGAATTTTATCCATATATCCAAAATATAACAAAAACTAAAGCAGAATTTATTCGAAACCACTATCTCAAAATATATCATCAAACTAATTTTCAAACTAACTAATTTTTCCTGAATATCATAAAAAGGTTTACCATATCAAAAGTGTTAGAGTCTTATCCTGATGGGATCGTCAATTTTTTCACTCCAACTTCAATATCCAAAGCCAACATTTTCGAAATTAAATAGACGTTAATAAATTTGTATGTAAACAAAGTCTCAATGTTCTCAGTAACTTGTCCAGAAGTTTTCCAGTATTGTTCAACATGTACAGAGATCTATATGACAATGGAGCGTTCACAGATCTCTTGCTCTTGATTATTAATACCAACTTTCACACTATTCAATGAGAATAAAATATTCCTAACTTAAGGCAGGTATAGTTAGAAATTCCAAGCCAGAGCTCAGGATGGCTCGTATCTATCGCTTATAGAATTCAGCTGGAAGAGGATCTGACTTTGGTACTTTGTACTTCATAAGAGAGCATTTCTGACCTTCAAGGTATTTCTGAGGATTGGAGTATTAATGTTCACATATTGTTCGAAAACTTGATTCGAGGCAAATGGTAGATCGTTCTCCACTTTGCACCGAAAACTAATTCTTTTCTTAATATCCTTAATCATGATACCATTTTCGGAAGTCTATACTCCTGCCCTTTGATTGTTTTAATTTTTAAACAACAGTCAGAAGTCATCTCTATACTTAATTGGCCTCGTGGATCCTTCTATGTCGAGCACCCGCAGTACACCCTAGATCAGACCATTAAATGAGGAAATAGCAAGACATGTTGATGCCCTACACCATCGAGGATTTCTCAAGATTCATATGCTTCGCTTAGCGAATTTTATACCCCGAAAATAAGCCAATGTTCATTCTATTTCTAAAGCTTTCGATAGATATCAAACAACAAATGACACTCGACTGAATTCAATTGACTAAATTTGGCTAAGATCCAGCCTTTCATCATGCCAGCAGTTCGGACGATAAATTTATTAAAAAGTTCTTAAAGTTTCAACTCCGCGTTTGTACATAAATTGACTTTACTAATAATTCCAGATATATTAATTCCAATTAATCAGTCAAACATGTTTTTTTTATATTGCCCATTTATTTTGCCTAATTTTAGTAATCGATTTTTTAGAAATACATTAGTAATAAGCTAGTAAACTAGTATAAAGCTGATAATATTTTATCAATAGTTAAGTAGTTTATATCAGTATTGATGTCAATATTCAGCAAATAATCAAATAAATGATTTAATTAACTTTTTCGAAAATAAGCTTTGATAATATTTTGAGCTCAACTATGAAAAAATCACTTTAAGTTAATTTTATCGAAGTCAGTCATCTATTACTCAAAATCTAAGGAACAGAATTTTAGGCATACGGCGACTTGAAACTTGAGCGCCCAGATTATTACTTTAACGAAATGGGAAGTACTAAAGAATACAATTAGATTGACATAGATACTTAAAAGAAAAAACATGATTATTTTTTCCATTTCATGCAAAATTTCATTTGCAAATGATTCATAAATATAGATAATCGTAACAACAAATTCAATATAAAACCTTATAACATCGTTAGCTGCTAAGTTGCCTAGGCTTCTTTTTACCAATGAAGTTAATACGAGTATAATACATACACAGTTATGTTTTATACTAACATAAATATGTTTAAAAAGTGCAATTTAAATACGTTTTTACAATAACTGTCGAAATCAAGTATTGTTCGTTAGAATGATTTGTGCATGTAAAAATATAATCTGATGTCTACGTAAATTAATAAAAATAACAAATAATAGTCGGAGGAATATATAGGAGAATTAACAAAAAAGATTGTTGCGCAGTAAATCCCTTTATCTTCAACAGGAGGGCGGGGCAAAATTACGATGAGAGCGAAAATACGCGTTACGAGTCAGCTACAATGGTCATCACTAACGACGGATACGAGCGTGCTCCCCTGCAAATCGCTTGGCTGGCCGCCGCCGCCAGTAGAGGACGGGGCATTTTTGCATTATTTTAGTGAAATCGCTGGGTCACTGCGCCCGACGCGTGTCATCAACTGTTATGCGCCGAGTATACAAGTAGATGAGCATGTAGACAAATCATATACGCGTGTGGCATCGTATACGAATTATACAATGACTATATGCCGCGGACGTGAGCGCAGCTCGAATTGTCCACTTTTTCAAGAATGCAAACCGCATTAAATACATGTTGGCTGATTCGATTTTGTAATATTATGTAAAAAAAATTTATTTTTCATCCTACCTACGGCAACAAAATAAATGTCATCAATTAGAAAGGTATTCAAAACGGAATTACGCACTTTATATACGACTCTAACGTGAATTGCAAAAACAGGATTATATATTTTAACTTTTATATTGTTATCGACTATTATATTTAATCGTTCATATCGTTATTATAGATGCTTCTTTCATCATATATACTTATCCGACATAATAATTAAAAACGTAGTTCGCAGTAGAATCTAAATATTTCCATTCGCATAATATTTTTATTTTCAGATTATGTTCTTCTTCACAATTTCTTCTTGCTATATTGCTCGTCAAAAGAATCAATGTATTATTCAATATATGTCTGAATTTAAAAGCGTTTCGAATAATGCTCATCAATCTATTTATGATATAACAAAATGCTTCTATGACGAGGCTATAACTATTCTCATTCACGTGTTGTATTTTTCTATAGAACAGTTCAAAATGTAATATCATCCCAGATCTCGTATTTTTACATAAATAATGAAAATATGGAATACTTTATATAATAAGTTTTAAATATAAAATAACTATAACTTTCTCGATATCCTATATGAATTCACCAATATAAGTTATTTTAAAAATTATTTGCTTCTATCTCAAATTAATTTTTTGAATTTTATCGTAAAATTATTCCTATATAAATTAAAACTTTCTGTCACTTCACTGATTAACGAAATGTACGTAGAAATTTTCATTAAACTTCATCTTCTAAGTTCATTCGTCTTTCGAATATATTAGAGATCAGAATAAAAATTTATTCTGATGAAATCTTTTAAATGATTAATCGATATTATCGCAAAATGAAAAGAAAAGCAATTTTGGGTGCCCCAGTTACAGGATGAGCAGCGAGTATCGAAAATTGGCCAATTTCACTGAGATTTTATTCTCGCGCGCTACGCCACGAAAGTTCTCGTCTCTAAACCCTAATCGATGACGGGGTGCCTAATGAGTGCTAATTACTCTGGAGTTGAAATCGGATACGGGAACATCAGCGCCAATTCGCTAACTCATGAGCGCATTGACGCGCAAATCCGTCCGGCCGGTCACGCATTGACCTTGTTATCGCAATTCGATCGAAGCGCGCTCATTGGACAAACGTAAATAATACTGATCGCTTTCCATTTGTTGTTCATTGTTTATTTGCAAGAGTACACACACCGTTCGTATACAGCAGTAGCGCTCGTGTACGCTTATTATCGAGATACCTATCATCTCGCGACGATACGGCTCGGGGAGATAGTCGTTCCGAGTCAGCGGCTTGGCAAATTAAAATTATTTACAATCGCTTCCTGTGTCAGCACCAAGCAAATAGAAAGCATTGGACAGCCTTTGTTTCCGCCGGTGTATCGAGACCTTCTACATCGCATTACGTTTCGTTGACTTTACTACGGCCCGTTGTATGAATTTCCTTTATTTTCCTATTAATTGTCGAATGGCGCTTTTGTTCTTCAATTTATCGTATTTTTCACTAAAAGCCCATCAAAATAAAAATGAGGCGAGGCGCTATATTAAAGACTCATTTAGCCCAGTTCGTGTTTTCCTAGTCAATGAAATTAAATGAGAAGAATCCAAAAATAAAGAATTTCTCTTAATTTGGAAAAAGCTATTTTATTACTATACCTATTACTGTATCTATAATAAATGTAATGAGCTCATTTGATTGCAGTTTCAAAAATAATGGTTATCCTTTATTCGATGAATTTACATGAGTGACCTTTTTTCAATTTTTTTTCAATTAAGGTGTTTACCAGCAGCCTAACACGTACGTTCATGGATACATGAACAATATATATATATTTAAGTTTTTGTCACGAATTGCACGGCATTAAGTTGTATTAAAATCTATTATACTTATGATCTCCACGATGATCAATGTTTATACGTGTTTTCCTGTGTTTCTGTATTATTTTTGAAGCATTTTCATCGACTAGTTATATGTATAGATGTTCTAGTATCATATAAGAATTTTATATTCTGTAATTAATATTTTTCTTTTGCTAATACTACTTACGTGAATGTCATTCTCTACTAACTAATTTAGGAAAGATCATTTGTACATTTACCCAAACTATTTAGGAAAAATTTACAAAATTTACAAAAACTTACAAAAATTATTATACAGTAATTGTGTGCAATGAATTTTTTAAAACTAAACAGCTACATTTGATGTGTGGAAACTACACATTTTGATTCAACGGCATTTATACGTTACATTTTTGACAAATGGATTAATGCAATCGTTTATAAAAAGATAGAATTACAAATGTGAATATATTCAATTATCTTTTTATGGATGTATATAATACATTATAGAAATTTTTTTCTGTTATTCGATTTGCGCTGAAAGTTTCTGAAATTGCATTATAAGATGAATTTTTACAGATATGCGCACTACACAAAATAGAAAATACGAGTTTTTCGGATGTGTATAAAATTAAGCTTCGGACCGTAGATAAATATTTGTCAGGGGGTGCCCCGTCCACTCACGTGGGAAAAATATTTTTTCCCAGAACAGCTAGAGCAACGTCGGCGAATTAGAAGATAAGAAGTGAAAATCGAGGATGGCCGCCCGGCTCCTCCCGTGGATCTAAGAGAGATCGATCGAGAAATCAATTAGAGGCTGAAAGCGTCTCTGGCAGTTCTAGGAAGTGGACGGTCGAGAGACGGTTAGTATAAAAGAGCACCTGCCGCGAGTTCGGACGGGGTAGTGGAAGTGCCGCCGCCTCCGCTGCTGCATCGGGTTAGAAAATTGTTTTCATCGATTGTCCACACTCCGGCTTTCTCGCCTTTCGCTCTCCTTTTCTTCGGCCCATCTACCCTCCACCCAAACCCTCTGCCCTCTCTTCGCTTTCTTTCATCTCCGTGTGCTCCCTCGCTTCTTATCCGCGCCTACCTTTCAAATGCCCTCTCTCTCTCTCTCTCTCTCTCTCTCTCTCTCTCTCTCTCTCTCTCTCTTCATCTCTTTCCACCTATCTATCTGTATCTCTCCAATACTCTGTTGTTTCTTTCTGCCCTCCTTTGGTTTAGCCATTTGTCTTTTTCTCTCTTCCGCGCTAGCACACTTTTGACACGCTTGATCTCGTGCCAAAGGCGCCCCTTTTCCTCATGCGCGAGCGTGAACACGTTATTCGCGTTTCTATTCGATTTGCAAGTTTTTTTTTTATTTTCATATTTTTCATTCGCGGAAAAGGCAGCCATCCCTACTGCTCAAGCATATTTTTCGAAATCGACAGGGCAAATTTTTTAGCGATCGTGAAACAGTTTTGAAAAGTGAATGATTGGAACTATGCAAACAAAGCATTTTGAAAGAGTGCTTTGTTTTTCAAGGATCATTCAAACCAAATATAAATGAAATCAATATCTTGTTGAAAAAGTTTACTCTTATGAAACTTGACGTACAGCAAAATTTTACAATACTAATAAAACAAATACTATACAATATTTATTTGAGAAATACATGTGTTAAAGTGCATGCAAATTTATAGAAATATATAAAATATTACTAATTCAATTACTAATTAATTTTTTTATTATTTTCCCTTACATTTTCTTTCAAGTACATACCTAAGTAAGCAAACGCTTCTATTATATATATGGATCATTGTCCGCAGTTTCGTTAGCTAAAAATAAAAGAACTGAAAACTGACAAGATAAGTTTGAAAGTAAATGTTTTAGTTCAATACAGTACAGATCTTATTGCATAATTTAAGAATGATCGTGATCTAAATATAAAGTTCATTAGTTGATCTACTCATTAACTCATTATCTGACGTTTTCGGAATATAATGTTAAATGGTTTACTTCGAGTAGGTAGAAAATGAGTAAACAGGGTTAATAAATAATAAACATTATATCCTGGTAATACAAAATAAAAAAGCACTTGATTGGACGTAAAAATCCCTTCGGTGTAAGGGAAAAGCCAAATGAAGCTGCCTATCTGTATATTTAATTGTTATAAAAGGAACAGAATACAATAGTTTATGAAAATTATTCTATATTATGCCACATACAATTCATATAGAGAACGCAATCGTATCAAAAGTGGCCTCCATTTTATCAAGTTTTATCAATCGCAGCTGACGTCAATGATATGAAGTTAATGAAAAGGAATTCATGACCGTTCAGTAAAACACAAAAATAGGGTTTATTTCGCTTTTCCTATCTATAGGACGGTTGAAGTTGCATGAATTAAGATGAAGAAAAATTCTCAGTTGAGGATAGTGCTATAGAAAATTAAAAAATTTGCAAATACTAGGAAAAGAACCATGAACAATAAATTAGAATGGCAATATCAAATGTAATCAAAAAAGTTCTTCATGAATCGTGATTATTTAATTGGGAAGGATTGATTCATAGGCGCACTATTGTTTACATCAATTATGAAAAATATATTATTTCTTATATTGTTTTATGCAATCACACTCTAAATTATCAAAAATGTGTGGATTTTGATATTTAAAAATATAAAAAAAAATATTTGGAACATTTTCAGAAAAAATATAATGAACAATAAGAATGTGAAAAAATATAAAACAACTGAAATTTAAGCTATAATTAAAATGAAGAAAAGACTACATGTGTTTGTCAATCTCTACGTAAGTGATATTTTAGCAATGGAAACTTTCTTTACTGTATAAATGGAGGACTTGCATAATTTCATACTACCTTAATCTTTGTAATATTATTTCTGACAAAAGATGGAAATTAGAGTAACAAAGAGAGTAACAAATTCTTACAAAGAGTTTCGAATTCTAATAAATTCTTAAAATGTTACTTCTTTGTTACCGTTATTATACAACATATTAAGTTAAAATTAATCTGCTTTACGGCTGGAAATTATTTCTTATTTTTGCACGATCAATATAATTTTATATAGCAGTCTATTTGATAGAAATTATTCGCACTTTATTATATTACTACTTTTTGTTCAGTTATTTAAATCTCTTTGATTATAGCCGAATCAGAATAAGCAAATAAGCAACTTTTTTCTATAAAACTGGATTTTTTATACTTTAAGAAATAACGAGATTCGATGAATAGGGCTCTCTTTAAACGAGTCCGCAAAGACGATAAAAAGATGCAAAATAAAATGCTACAAAATACAGACGAAGTAGTCTGCGAAGACGCTGAAGGCAGGAGGAAAGCGCAGGAAGAATGGCTCCCATCCTTCGAGAAACGAATCTCGCTTCGAGCCCCCGCCGTCGCCCCCTTGCGTCGTATCGTAAGCGAGCGCCTCTTTTACGGGGCGCCATTCCCAATAGATGGCATTGCGCGTGTATAAAGCACGCGCGCGCGAGGACACGCACACATATAGAGGAGCGCCCCAGTACACGCCGCGCGCTCGAGCCATAGGTGAACCCGACAATGTCGAACGTGAATACTTGTAAAAGATAAGATTTGGTATATGGCGCTCGCGCATTGTATATACGCGCTTTACGCTCGAGAGTGACGAGGGGGCGGGGGTGTGGGGGTGCGAGCTTTTATGGATGGAGCGGTCGCCCTGCCTGTCATAAGTCTGCCGTGATGCATGCTTTTGTTTGTTTGCCGAAGTAATAACGTAGGGAGTCTACGCCACTCGTATAAGCAGTCTCGCGCTCCCTTTCCCAGTCGGCCACGCGCGAGGCATAACCCTTTCTCCCTCACAGCCCCCTTTCCCCTCTGGAGATGGAAAATGGCGCGCGAGCGCGGATCTCGGGAGCGTAGAGAAGTAGAAGAAAGGGGAAAGGCTGCGAGAAAATCCTTGAATGAGATGGAAAGAGGCTACCGGTGGGACGGAGGGTGGGTCGGCAGTTTCCAGGGACCAACGGCTCTGTCTCACGCGGGACGAGGACACAGCGCGGCGGGAAACCAGCTGCGAGAATGCTGGGAAGAAATATGGGAGGAGAAAAATCAGGTGGGGGCGGAGGGAGCGCAGGAGCGGTCGGGGGGTCGGTGGAAACTCGAAACTCCGGCATGACATTTATCTTAAAAGCGGGATCGCGTTCGAGCCATGCGTGAGGCGGCGACGAAGGGTAGGAGCAGCGAGAAGAAAAGATAAGATTATACCAGGATTTTGTTTTGCCGGATAGAAATGCATTACTTTTACGAGATTGCCACGTCTCGCGCAATTCTCTTGTTCGTACATTTAAGTTAGATTCTGTTATCGATTTTAAACGAATTAGTCGAATGATTAAATAAGAATTATGGTCAGTATTCTACCGTACCTGAATTATTTTTAGTCATTTAATAGCATATTTATAATTTAAGAAATGTCATTGATGGAACCTCGATTTCTTATTGAGTAAGGATAAACGATACTCTATACAAGTTTAAAATAATTCTAGTAATTTCAAGGGAATTAAATTTTCTTAAAAATTATATAATATTTTATGACGAATCCAGCTTTATACGATTAATATAACTATTAAATATAATTTATCTGTAACTGCCTATTTCATAAAATTAGTAGTCATAATTTTAACGATACAATGTAAAGCATCACAGAATACGTGCCAAGCGTAACTAATAAAACAAAAACTTGGAAAAAATTCAACTTGACTCATCAAGATTGTTCCTCAAAGTATAAGAAATTTATTCCAGTATTCTTACGATTTTTCTGTTACTTTTTTGGTACGTAAAAGGGCTTATATGTGCTTTTAAAATTGATTTCAAGCACGCAATAACTTCTTCATTTGAAGTAGTTTTTCAGTTTAATATTAAGTTATTTATATTTTTCAAAGTAATGGATTAGCAAAGTTTTTTACATATCCTAAAACACGTAGACCATAATCTTGTCAGCCGCTGTAGGTTTTTGTGGCTTTGGATCCTTTTATCAGTTGTCGTCGACTAACATCGCAATCTTTGTACTTTAGAGTATAGTAGTGGATCCATGACAATGCATGATTGTCAGGTATCGACACAAGACATCGCGTTTATTTTGCTGGAACAGCTCCAAACAGGCTTTGCATGATCAACACAATATTCTTATTTAACTTGTCATCAACTTTAATCATAACTATCTCGCTAAAAAATATTCATGAATAATAGTAAATTGTTACTTAAATTTACTATCGTTCAAAACGAATTTATAGACTTTTTTATATGTTCTTTAACAATAGTAACAATATGCATTTCAAGTCCACACACAATCTCTCAATCATTGTTATCGGTGAACCATATACCTAATAGCAGTTATTAAGCCAAGGCTTTAATTAAAGAATAATTTGTCCCATTCCAAAGCAATTCTTTATCAACACAGAAAGATTACATATCTTTGTTGTTATTAAATAAGCAAAAGTTTCTGTACTAAAACTGTTGGGACGTATGAATCGAATTTTTTACGTGTAGTTCGAAAAGTAGTTACATATATATATATATATATATATATATATATATATATATATATATATATATCAGGTCTAGAACTTATTGAACGATTTTTATAAAAATTACATATAAAAAAAATTTCTAAGAGTCATTATATTTATATAATGCCATTATACTTATATAATAAGCTGTAATAATAAAAGTGGTAATAATGTTCGCTTATTTATTAATTTATTTAACAATAGAAAAAATATTAATATCGTCATAAAATCTTTTTCTCAGCTTAATAACGCCCACATGAAATTCAATCTGCGAACCCGGACGCTCTCCCGCGTTGACAACAGGACGTCCACTTTCTCGTCGCTCGACTTGGTAACAACCGGCTTATTCCGAGACGGACAGATCAACCTGAGATGTTTTGCCGAAATAACGCCGGTTTACAGAAAATCGACTCTGAAACAAATCACCGAAGAGGGTCCCTATATCGCATCGATTACCGGCGATGCGTCACCGCACAGCCGCCGTAAGTATAACTCACTCCGCAAGATATATATATATATATGACACTTTGATCCCCTAATGGATCTGTAAACTGCTCAATCAATTTTCTCCCCCTCCGCTCTACCTTAATAGGTGTTTTGGAACTAGCAGGGTAACTAGAATCTTTTAGTCCGCCTTAATCTGCAGATTTAGGACACGGTATTTTGGTATCCAGATTTCATTTATGAATTTATTAAATGAATAAATTAGAATTGGCCAAATGAAGTTAAATTATAATTAACGATTAATATAGAATGCACCTAATTGTCTTGTTCAGCTATGGAAATGGCACGAATGCTCTAAAAGTGTATAAATAATTATGTGTAATGTTTTTCTAATCTTAGCGGCAGCGTTACTTATTGCTAATTTTAATAACCGAGATGAGGTTATAGGATTAAAGAATAAGAAAAAGGTAGGAGTAGTAACCGGGGATCATTCTATTCATGTGCGAATATGCTTGAGATCATATGTACGGATATCTGAAAGAAAAATGTGTTTTTAAAGCAAAGCACATAATTTTTTGTAGTATGACAAATAAAAATTTGAACGGATTTCATTTGTTTACATTCTATTTGAGGTAATACGCTATACATTTCATTTTCAACTCTCTAAAAAATATATTTTTTTAAGTATTTCGATATACAAATAGATAATAATTACATTGAAAAAATAATGCATAGTCACGTTCTTTTTTCACTGGTCAGTTTATTCAATAAACTGAATTTAAAATACTGCAGTTTTTGCTCTCGGGAATTAATTGCTCGATTAAAATGGAGTTTTTCAAAAATTTTGAATTGAGACGATTCGCTCTGAATTTTTCGGATTAAAAACTGTGAAATTATTAATTGTTAGAATTTTTGTTTTGAAATATTTAACATACTTCGTTGATACCTTTGTTTATTCTCAACTTTATGATAAACGATGGAAATAATAATTTCTTTAAAATTGTACTATTGCACGAAAAAGCAACGCTTCATTTTTAATTTTTCATTTAGGATTTAACCTACTTCTCATATGAGCTTGCACGCATTGTTCACTACGTACCATCCTAACTGGGTTTCTAAAAATCTTTATAAGCAGAACTGGCGTTCGTACTGACTAAGCGAATAGCTGTAGCTATTTAAGGAGGTATAAATTTTAAATAAAAAGAGAAAAATTCTGATAAATAGCTGATTTATTGTATAAAATATGGGTGAAAATAGTGAAAAACTACATTTAAACAAGATGTTGCTAGTTATTTATATAAAATTATATGAAACAAGATAAACGTAATAAACGTAAAATGTGAAAATGAAGAAAATTATTCTTGGATTTATAATTTGAATTATATCTTGCTTCCCTTCAAGACAAAATACCACATTAGATATTTTCAGAAATTAGTTTTTAATGTTGCTTTTCAAGTATACTTACTATTGAATAAACTTTGAATAATAATGTCGTATTTTGATAAAAAAATACTAAAAATAGATTATCTGATGTTGAAAACTGTAATTATACAAAAACAAACAGATATTATCATCAAAACTAATGTGCCCTATATTTTAGTGGAAATGTTCTTCTCAAGAATAAGATATATAAGTGATATATAAGATATCTCGGCTGAGCAGTATATATTTAATATAAGCGCGTCTATTGAAAGATAAAGATAACAATAATTTTACAACGGCAGACCATTCGCTTTGATTCTGCCGATAAAAGTTTAACGCGCGCACGCTCAAGAGATCGCGCGAGCTTGCCCGCGATCGGCATTAACCCGAGTTAGGTAAATAATAAACAAATAAAGAAAACCATGAATGCCTGTTTGCGCCCGCCTCGTACAAATAAATCACGCGCGCGCACCCATTCCGTAGACGCGAAAGAATTGTATAAGCATCTTTTGATTGAGCGACACGACAACAGATTGGGCGTGGACCGCCTTTATAGGAAGCCATCAAGCGCAATCCCGTGATTTGAGCGCGCGTGCGCGCGCACGTCGGGCGTGAGGCGGAAGGGGGGGGGTTGAATAGGGCGACCAGAGGGTGTCCACGCGCGATATAAACGAACGGGCATTTGTCACGCGACCGATGCGCTTTTGTAAGCCCGCGCCGCCCTGTAGCCATTATTTGCTTGCCGCAGTTTTATGAAGCATGCGGGCATCTCTCTCGGCGCCATGCGTGCGCATACGCCCGTGGCTCCGGCTCCGAGCGCGCAGCGGCGCGCAGGTTGCAAGAGAGAGTGACGGGGAGTCGAGCCCCCCCCGCCACCCGCAATGAGCGCAATAAATTTCGCGACGAATCTTTATCGCAGTCCGCGTGATTAAAGCCGGCTCGTTTAATTCCGATTGTTTTATAGGGCTGGGACAATTCTCGCGGCAAGATATATAACTGCGTTACAACCGCGCGCTTCCTTGACGTCGTATGTCTTTCCTACGCATTCGTTCAATTCGCTTTTTTGCTTCACCTCATCGTCCGCTCTTTCCATATGTATATCGGGATGTACGCTATGTAAAGACATTAAATATTCATTGTGTCTGGGCATCTACACGGTTCGATTTTAAGTATATAATTCCCAACTTGGGACGTATACTTTATGCTGATAATCTTCAAATTTATAACCGCATCCCATACAGTTCTGTTTAATGAAGAAGTGGTAGCGCTTATGGAGGCGGCGAAAGCGGTATTTAAGTAGAGGACTGATGTCTCCCTTTAGCTTAATACCGATAAAAACAAGGCGCTTGCTGCTCTCAAAATTACCTTCGATGTTTAAAACAAAAAATAGCGTAGCCTTGGCAGTTTATAGTTCCACGATATAATGGTTTTCCTTCCATTTCTGTACTTAGCTTTAGTATTGTTTTAGATATAAATCTCTAATTAGAGGCCTACGATGGCTCGATTGCTAGAGCGAAGGACTAGTAACTTGGTGATCCGAGTTCAAATCCCGATCTCGGCCGATTGACACAAACACCCCTGTAATAAGTTACATGTGCTTTGTTTACAATCACATCGTAGACCTCCGTCGCTGATTATCACCGAGATTTGGAAGCATAAATAGAGCGACGTTAAATAACATTAAAAAAAAAAAAAATCTTTAATGGAAGCAACATGTGCTCTGCTCTGTCTTCATATAAATTATTATTTAATTTACATTCGTAGAAATTAGCTTGCGCGCTCTGTTAGCTACAAATTATTTTGTAAGAATCATCCACTAGCCTTAATCCTTACGAAGACATACTTCCATACTATTCATTCCACGGTACACCAAGAGGGTATATTATTAATATATTATCAATGATTACATATCTCATCCACTTAACTTTTCACTTCCCTATACCGAATCATTCGAAATCTTCCTTCATCCTTATGATTTAAACGTCTCTTTTTACTCAGTTTCATTATGATCGTAACTAATTTGTAGTTATTAAACCTTTTCTGGTATCCATATCAGAAAAGGTTTAAATCCCGGATTAAATCCTCTCATTTTTGTATAGTTAAACCTGTTCTTCCCCTCAATTTTTTCTCATTTTTTTCTATCATAATCTTCAGTGCATCTTTTTGAATGCACGCATGTTTTGAATGCACGCATCTTCCACCTATCTACTCTTTCTTTCGGTATCACTTTCTTCTTATATTTTAAGTTACTCTGTATTATATGTTCTTAGATTTTTATATACTGTATATACTTTGCAAAACATAAAGTGCATTAAATAAATGAATTATCTGTTTATCAATTTCTGGGTCTTACTCTGACTCCCTTTTTCACTCTCTCACTTTTTCGCTATCCCTCTCTCCTTGAATTTTCACCTTGCAGTTGTATCGCATCTCAAAAGACGCGAACAGTAAATTATCGCAATAAAGGAATATTGTTTATAATACCCTTGCGCATCTGTACATCTCTCTTGAATACGGTCAATGCCTCTTCTACTATAAGTAATTATAAGTAATAATACATATGATTGTGCAGTAAGTGTATTTTCAGCATCATGATATTAACTTTCTTTCCCGAACGATTAACCAGGTTTATAATTCTTTTATAATATTCAAGTATGAATTCCGAGACGCTTGTAGTAACTCAGCTTGCTTAGCAGCTGTTCAAAACAAATAGAAAGTAGTTTAATATTAATTTAAAATTAACATTATATTCTTTTTTAGAAACCATAATCTTTATGAAGTATTTGTGTAAATTAATTAGAAACTTGCATTGTTTATAAATTAATTAGGTGCACTTAATGCAAACAATGGAATTAATTCACAAGGTGTTTTACTACGTGTAGTATAAAAAATTCATATCTGTATATATATACCCTATACCGCCATGTTGAAATGATTCACTTTTTTATTGAATTTCTAAAGTATCCGCCATATGTTGTCTTTCTAAAAGTAAATATATAAAAGCAAATTAAATATCAAAAAGAAGGATTCTAATATATTCAATATACTAATACTAATGATATAACATCCTTAACAAGGAACTTTAAATAATATTCATTAAGTTATCTATTTGTCGGTCACAATATGAAAATAATTTTTATGCAAAGTAAACAAATATCCAGCTTACGGATTTTGTTTTGATCTAGAAATGAATCGATCCTCAAAGTTTTTAACGGTAACCAGTTGACTTATGCAGAAGTGATACAATGGTTGAGAAAGGGTGGAGAAGAGAGGAGATAGGAAATATATTAAAGTAGATAATTCGGAAAAGCGAGCGAAGAAAGTCATATAGAAAGAGAAGTATGAATCAGGTAGGGGTCCTAAACGAAAAATCTAAAAAAGAGGAAAGCGAGCGGTCGAATACGAAAAGTCTGCAAGAAAAGAAAGAAAGAGAGAGAGAGAGAGAGAGAGAGAGAGAGAGAGAGAGAGAGAGAGGGGAAAGAATAGAAAGATATAGCGGGGTCACGATTGCCATCCGAAAGATGATAACGCCTCGCCCGTCCGAAAAGTCAAATTATTATACCACAAAATGAACGATTTTTATCCTGTAACCTAGATAACTGACTCACGTCTTCCTAAAGCACAAGACACACACTGTTTATCTATTGTGCCCTTATTACTATTGTGCTCGTTTCGGCTCATTTCCGGTGCTGGACGAGCGCCGAAATCAGCCCACAGAAGCAGTACAGGAAACTGAATTTAACGAGCCATCTCGCTAGCTTTTTGCCTTCTGCCCCGCCTCCCTCCCCCTTCATCGCCAATCTTCAAGGCTCTCTTTCTCTCGTATTCTCTCACCGTTGTCCCCTTCTCCGTTCGCCTTTTGGAAGCCGCAAAAACTTCGGTTGAAAGTGCTCTCCTGAATTCTAGATGCAATGCGCTTTTCGTTGGTGATTTTCAGTCTAGAGTCTAGATAATATCCCCCACACGATTTCTAGCTTTGCGAAGCTCATTTTCTACAATTCATTACTGGCTATCGACATTGCATCAGACTTCTCCAGAATTACCAATGATTGGGAATTAAAATGTTTTATAATTTTTTTTATTGACTTTATAGTCATTGAAATTAAGTGAGACTCACCTTCCACTTGTAGCGTGACCCTTGTATAAATAATATAAAACTTAGTCGCTGTTCATTTTATCGTTATTGAGGGTGTAAAAGCGGCTCTCCACCATTATACAACGAAATTTCAATTTTATTATTCCTATTATGCTCGTAAATTTATGAGGCAAACGAGCTAACGATTTACTATGTAATTGAAAAGGGCATACAGAATATAAACAAAGCTTGAGTTTGTATGCGAAAAAAAGAAAATGAAACTAAATTCAAACAGCTGTGAATAAAATTAATTTAAAACTGGTATCAGACAATTTATAAAGAATCGGAAATAAAAAGAATATTAATAAATGCATTTGATTTGTTAAATTAAAAAAGGTAAAGAAAAATGTATTGCGAATTGAACAAATTAAAGTTACTGAATACTATGATATTTAATAGGATTAGAAAGTGTTCTTCTTATTAAATTCAACGTTTATTTTGTATATCTTCGATTTCCATTGTTATTATTATTAGATATTTCACAGTCCAATTCACTTACGTAAAAATGTAAGACACAATACTTATGCAATCGCGTTCTAGGGGCAATGCAATTGCGTCTGTAAAATCTCATATGAAAATTGAGGGCTATATATGCTTTTTAATATATTATGTAAATTAGCATAGTTTATTTTATAAAATAAGCATTTCATTTCTTCTTTATTTAAACTTCTTGTTCAAAGAAAAGTTCTTTTGAATTAAATATTTTAAAAATTAATAAGTTATTATAAACCGGAGCTCTTTAACGAATTGGCTTTATTTAATTTCTATAAAAAAGCTTCTTGTGTCAGTGTATTCAAATTCAAATTATTACTATTTTACAATATTACTAAAAAGGCGCAAGTTACATTTTATAAATCTGGAACTGTTGAATTCACTAAAATAAGTCAAGTATTTTGAATTAAAGCAAATTATAAGATGCCTTGTATACGCTATAAGAGATCTATTGTGAAAAGCAATCACTATAAATATTTTGTACAATGCCAAATTTCTAAATTTAACCATAGTACATTTATCTTTTTACGGCTGTGAAATGACAAAACTGGACGAAAAATACCGCTTGACTGTCACGTAACGCGAGCGCGTATACCTCTTGAGATGTAACGAAAATTTATTATCACCCACACGATTTCATCTAGAAGCGCGCCTGAAAAGAAAAAGTATGCATACCGAGAACTCGGGCACTGATAGTCTCCTGATTTATTAAATTTGACAGGACACGCGTACACAAGTCCGCGAGACAGGGTGGCAAACGGGCTTTGAATGACAATGAGGGAACGTTTTCAACCGCCTTTGGAACTTATACATATTACATACGCACAAGCTCAACATCTTATTCTTTTTTATTTTGTATTTGTCTGGCGGTTATGCGGGTGTCCACGCAAGATACTAATATCCGCGCGGGAAAGTAAACGCGGAAATCTCTCGTGATTTGTACAAGAACGTGCACGGCGAAGAGACGAGGAGGTCCCCAAATGTGGCGCGCGTGATGGAAGTACTGCCTCGATGAAAAATCTTCGTAATGAAAATATGCGAGGGTGACTTAGCACGAGGGCTTCTCTGCCCTCCCCCCTCAGGGTCACAATATCAATCACCACTATGCTGGGGTGACTCAATACGTCCGTGCTGATACAGGGCCACACAGTTGGCGAGCCTGGCCAAAACTCGCATGGCCAGTGTTGTCCCCGGACCTCCGTTGTGTGAATCATGCGCCCCCTTCCCAGCTTCACCTCTAAACAACCACTGGAATCGAATTAGCCTGGTATTTGGGGTGCTCGTCGAGATAAGGCTATAACGCTTGTCCTCCTCTCACTTTCTTTCTCTCGCTCTCTCTCTCTCTCTCTCTCTCTCTCTCTCTCTCTCTCTCTCTCTCTCTCTCTCTCTCTCTCTCTCTCTCTCTCTCTCTCTCTCTCTCCCTCTCTCGCTGATCCGGCCTGCGTGCAGTAAATGGTCCCCTCTAGCTCCCATCGCACTGCTAGCCGTTTTGTGAGAGTTGTTTAATCTTAGGGTCTAAGACTACAATGACGACAAATTTAAATGTGTAGTATTTATTGTAAACAGCCTGCCATTCTTTAAACTTTCCTTATGCTCTCTTCCGTTTATTAATAAAATGAATTAAAATGAATTAAAAACATTTTATATAAACAGTTTACATATAGCTATAAATTCAATAACATTTCTAGAAACTGATATGCCCATATTTTAGGTTCTCTTTTATTTTCAAGATGAATCGGAGCTTTCTAAAAAATTCATTAATTGTTATTTATTTTGGTCGATTATTTACATCATTATTGATATACAATTAAAATTTGTTTTTTAACGGATTTTCTTCCATATACAAAAACATTTTATATATTCTTGAGACATTATCATTCTCAAAATATTTGTTTTTTAAATTAGGCTACTGCTTTAATCACTTACTCAACTGTGACAGTTGGAAAAGTATTTCCTTGCGCCAATGGATCCAGAATAGTCGAGCAACCTATTGATGATAATCCGTCTTGATTACGTTCTAACCCAATTTAATTCATTAAATATTGCACCATAGTTCGATATTCAATACAATGGATTTAATGTCTGTTATAAGAGTAATAAATGCAACATTATTTCCGTTTATTATATTATAATAATATAAACATTATTAATATTTATTTATAAGTTTAAATTAATACTTTTCAACATGTAGCACAACATCACTGACAGAAGATGAAGAGGTGGAATCGAAATTTTTATTTTCGAAATAAAATTGTATATGATGCTTCACTTTACACACATACTAGAATTTACGCGATTTTCAATAAGTAATTATTTATTATTTACCTAGATTATTATAGGTGTAGCTAACCTTCTGGTAAATAGAATAACCTTTCCTCAAAGACACAATTATAAAATGATTTCAAACGTGAACTAAGTACATAATACGAAATTCAATTTATTCGTTGGAGAACTGCTCAAACAACTAAGCCAGCTATATTCGTCGATATTGACGGAATATATTGACCTTTGAATACGAGTGTTTAGTAGTAGAAAAACAAACTAGACAATCTTATACTTGATCAAGAGCTTAATAAAATCACTATAACTAGTTCAACAATAAAATCCGATCGATATAGACGTAGAAACTTTGCTTGTGAAATTTTCCATATTTCTGATATGAAATTTCCTAATATTTCACTCCTCGAATTTCCAAACGATGGTTTTTTCTACATGAATTAAAACTAATATATCAGAAATAAATACAAAACTAAGTACAAAAAAGTTCTTTGCGTATCAAAGTAACAAAGATAGAAACTGGTGATAATTAGATGGAGGAGCACCCAGTTGAGTTTTGTTTAGTTAAATTAATTTAGCTAATTAATTTTGTTTGATTAATGCCTAAAACAACTGTTCAGACACCAAGCGCAATTAGTCTGCTTACCGTATTCTTGCTGGATAAAAAATACCCATTTACAGTTGTTGGAAAATAACCCAGAGCTTGGCCGAGGCGAAAACAAAGCGATCGACGCTTCAGATCGCGCTCGCAACTACCTTGTATTTATTAGCTCGCAGATGTGCGTGTGTGCGTGCGCGCGCGCGCGCGCGCGTGTGTGTGTGTGTTTGTGTGTGTGTGTGTGTATTTAGGCTGTTGTGTCGGGCATGCTCTGGTAATAAACACAAAGCCATTGGTGTAGACCCCGCCATAGTAATTTTACAACGCGTAATTCGGTTCGCGCGTATATATTTACTAAAGTAGCGGCTGTGCGGCCGCCACCTCCTGCCGTGTATACGCCCTGTTTCGGTCTCCCGCAGACTCGATAACAGACCCGCGCAAATTTGCGCGGGCGTGCGCGCCCGATGCTTTGTCGATGGCCGGGGTTGAACGGGGAGGGGAGGACGGCGCGGCTGGGCGGAGAGTGGAATAGGTAAATCTATTAAATTGCCGGGAGAATGCGAGATTGGAAAAGTGATGTCTGACAAAGCCAAGGACTGCTCTGCAGCATCCCGACGAAAGGGCAAAACAAGGGGCAGCCGAGCGGGTGAGAGGAGTGGAACGAGCGCATGATTCATTGCCAACGACACAGAGTGGCGTACTCTGCTCAATGCAGTCGTACATATATATATATATACATGAACAACTACGGATCGACTGGTTCTCGCTAAACGTTCCCCCGTCCTGCCAGCTCCCCCTGCGCGCGTCCATGATTTACGTCCCGGGCAAAGCACGGGAAGGAAGATTGGAGGGAGGGGGGGGGGCAAAAAGATCGAAAGAAAAGGGAAAACGTCAGACTGCGACGGCATGGAGGGAGGCGGGAGATTTCCGAGGCGCCGGTCAGGGCAACGAGCGCGTCTGCATCGGTCAACGATCCAATAAAATCGGGCCCGCAGCCGCCTATATATACGGCGCATCCTAAGTTCGTTTCCTCTATTGCCAATAACATTACTCCGCAGTAAAAGCGCGGGGCAAAGTACCGAGGCGATCGCCGGTTTAAGAAGCCATTCGGTCGCCTGCCGATTTTATTCGCGCTCGCTCGCTCGCTCTCCCCATTTCGCTTCGCGCCCGTTTACGCGAACTCTTCATTCGATCGCGCAAATTGATCAATGACGGACACGACTCGGGGAGAGCTCGAGAACTAGACCGGTCGATATGCCAAGCGCTTTATAGTCTTTCGTCGAACCTGATGAGGGCTATTTGCGATTTATCCAGGCCGTTTTAGATTCGTCGCTCGGCAAACATCTTGGAGGCGTGATTTTCATTCCAGCCGTGCTTTAGAACAATTTTATTTGTAAAAATATAGTGCCTCTGTAATTTAGATCTATATTTTATTTTCGTAAAATGAGACGGTGAGAAGTAGATTTTTAATTATATAAAAGTAAAAAAAGTCGTATTAAACGAAGAATTTATTTTCAAGCATTCATCATCATTACTATTTCAAACATTCATCGTTAGTTACTATTTAGATGAAGTTAAAAACACTATATTAATGTCAGACGAGTATTTCAATTACCGAGACCTCTTCCTGTGCTGCTTCAAGTTCTTTGTTCCTTATATTATTAAAAATAATAAAATTAATATTCTGACAACAAATATTTGAGCTGTGTCTTTATCTGATAAATACATAAAAATATTCGTAACTTAACTTAAATGCTGAACTTTAGAAAATCAACAAAATGGGAAGCATGAAACGCGGATTACGGGGGTCGGATATCTCTGCGTTATTGCAGAGCCCCTTAGTGGCGCAGTCCAGAGTCTGTCTAATGGAGCTTTACGTAGATAAGCGTCGCTTCCGTACTTTTGGCTTCGCCCTCTCTAGATTTTATAACTTTTCTCCATCCTGTAGCTTTTAAACCTAGATTTATTTGAAATTCAATTACCCCTATCAAGGGAAGTGACGTGTAATTTCGAGTTACGAATAGCTAATTTTGGCTTGGATGATAATTATATTTTGCAAATTAAATCTTGCCTTTAAAATCTTATAATTGTCTCTCTCATATTTATTTAAAAATATATCCTATGATATTATTAGTTACGAATTGTCAAAACAAAATAAATAGCATATGTAATTTTATTACATAGCAAATTATGCAAATTTCAAAATATATATATATATATATATATATATATATATATATAACATATCTTAATTAGTTAAGACATTTTATTATATATATTATATCTTGTTATATACAATAAAATTAGTTAACTGTTTATTGTACAAGTATTTAGAAGTTTTTGTAAATTTTTGTCAGTGCTATTCAAAAAAAACTTCATGGCATTTTTCTAGACATGCCTGATTTATGGTAGAAGATATACCTTGACAATAATTATTAGCTATCTTGATAGAATTTCATGAATTTTCGCAAAAAAGTTATTTGAAGAAATTTGAAAAAATATCAAATAATAGCAATAAAAATATTATTAATAATAGTACATTATTTCTGTTAGTATTTTTATTGTTATTATTTAATTAATATATTATATCAAAAATATAGTTACAAGTTAATCAAATCAAAATTTTTCTAGTAATCGATTGGGACAGAAAAAATATGCTGAATATATTTGGATAAATTCAATACATGTAATATAAATATAAGTTGCAAGGAGAATGCTTGATGAGTAGTTCGAGATCAATAAAAGGTGTTCGAAGAAAATAGTAAAAAATGCTCTACGTGCAAAATACAATATAAAGTTATAAACTAAAATTTGAACTAGAAAACTTGTTTCGTTTTTTTTTTAATTCTCGAAGGTCCTGAAATAATATATTCCTACAGTCAAACTATATATTTTGAACCTTTGGTCATTTATCATTTTATTCGAAATAATTATATTGTCTTTTCTGGTGCATTGAAGGATAAGCATTATATACCCGAATAATTTTGAAATATATACGTACATTATAATATATTTCATAAAACTATATTTACAGGATATATATATATATATATATATATATATATACATAATTAGAAATCAGAAAATTCTAAGAATATGTATATCTTATATATCTTCTTGTGAGTAAATATCCTGATTCTGCGGTATAAAATAGTTTTCTATAAAATAATGGAAAGTGAACTATTTCTTATGTAACTAAAATTTTCAATAGTATTTGGATTTTGTGTTTCAAATAAATATTTACTCTATTTAAAATGTTTCTAAAATCCCAGAACTAAAGCTGAATTACGTTCTTTTTTTTAATAATATTTTAATAAAGTAGTAATTCATTAACCAGATTTTTATTTTGTTTTTAAGTGTTTCAAAGCTGTATACAAAATAATCTTACTACACATTTTAACTGTTCAAAATTAATAATGAAAATAAAAGGAAAATGTAGTATGTAAAATAGGTATTATATTTTTATTAACATACACTAATATACAGAATGAATAAGTAATATACGTTTTTTTTAAAGAATATCTCATGTAAACAAGATGTTTTAATTTCAAGATAGCTGACATAATTTGGACTATCATTCGCTGTGTAGTATAAGTCATAATGCACATTACGATACAGTTTTATTAACCATCAAACTGAGCAAATCATGCTTTATTAAATTACAGAACTGCGATAAGGCAAAAGAAGTTGTAATTTTCCTGGAATACTACTGAGTTTGCGCATTTAATTTATCTCGCTTAACGTTGATTGCTCTGATAGCTAAAATAATTCTATTTGTATTAAACCAATGATCAAATTAATGCTGTAAAAATGAAAAAAATAAAATTAATTTTAATTGAAAGCAACTTGAATAATATTTGTTGCGATAGAAATTTCACGCAAAGGGTAATTTTTCACATTATATATTTCCATTTTTATCTTATTAAAAGTATGTAACCGAGCAATAAAAGCTATTAAAGATTAAGCTCGTTAACTTTCGCTTATATCCCATACCAAATTCGCGGTTAATTTAATGGTGTTTTTCTTTGACAAAACTTGCGGCAAACATTGTAGTCACGGTAGAAAAAGTCCTGCGGATTTTCAGCATCAGCACAAAGTGACTACAGGAAAAGAGGAGAACTGGCACGCGCGCTCGATAGAAACAAAGATGACCGCAGGAAGGAAGAGGAGCGAGCCGAGTTTCTTCGTCGCTGGGTAGTAATTTAGTTTTTTCCATGGTTCGCTAACTTTTTGCTCACAAATTTAATAGAGAAAGTACGTCGTCATTTTTAATGCGATTCTTTGCCGGCTTCCTTACTCTATTCATGCTCTCTCGCGAAATCATGGAGACACGATGCGCCGAAAAATCCAGTATTTACATTCTTCAAAATGAAATTCTTGGCTAAACTCAAAAATGAATTTCATAATGATCAATACTGCACTAATAAACTAAGAACTTCTAACTAAAATATGAACGTGAAGTATATTTGATGAGTACAATTATGCACACAGCAGTACGTGTATATAAAAATACAAAGACTCAAATTAAACGTAAGCTTTATTTTTGTTCATAACAAAATTAGAAACTTCAAGAATATGATAGCATTGTTCTATTTTAACATTTCAATCTGTGACGTCCGAGGTGCACTCTTCCGATACACAAAATGCATTTAGAGTATTTGTCGACCTTTTGAGCCTGGAGTTGCCTCCACTAGCTCGGGCCCTGTTTCTGAAGAGGTTACGTTCATTCTCACTCCTATTCCTTAGTGGGGTATTAAGGGTTTATGGGGCATGCATAGTCCTTACTTAGAAGGAAGATCGATCGCTTCCCCGGATTGAAATATGGGTTTAGGAAATATAAAATCAAATTATTATATATATATATATATATATATATATATATACTTACTTTTATTCTTTAATTTCTAGACAACCCCTGTTGCCTCTGTCCAGAGAGAGAGAGAGAGAGAGAGAGAGAGAGAGAGAGAAAGAGAGAGTGGGAGTAGTATTTCTCGGTGTGTGTGTGTGTGTGTTCGTGTTGATGCCGATATTAATGCTGATGTTGATGTAGATGATGATGATGGTATTCGTACAGATGCTGATCCTGGTGATGGTGCAGTGCTTTGTTGTTGGTGTTTAAAGTGAACTTCTGTGCGTCTTTTCTAATGCATGAATACCAGAATTGCGGATTTCTGGCCCTTTTTAAAGCGCGTGCCTCCATCTTTTCGAAAACCGTTTTTCATAGTGTTAAACGAGGCTCAATTTCCCTTTTGTTTTCTTTCCACCAATGGGCCTGTGGCTGAGTTCATGGGGGATGGTGAGTCCCATGCCTGAAGTCCAGTTGAAGGGAGAAGGGCGGTGCTAAGCGGGGGTGGTGCTAGTTGGCTCTCTCTCTCTCTCTCTCTCTCTCTCTCTCTCTCTCTCTCTCTCTCTCTCTCTCTGAGATGGTGTTAGGGGTTGCCAATTATAGGGTTTGAATATATATATATATATATAGTTAAATATTTGTACTAGTTTCTTATGTAAAAGTATTGTATATCATGGGTATCTTATATAACTTAGTAGTTGTATCGAGTGAAGTCTACATATATGCTATTAATTCTATTTTATTTATACTTTGGTTGAAATGGTGTATTTTGAGGTATTAAATATGTATATTTTACAAAATTGTACGATATAAGGCCTTGGTGTATTTATATTTTATAATATTATATGACATTTAAAAAGATACGTTTAGGTGTTTTGTATTAAATAAAGACACAAAATTTAGATTTATAACTTCATGAGCATTTCCCTGTTTATAAACTATTATCAATGCAATAGAAATAGTTTTTACAAATCTTTTTACTATTAAATTTTACTATTAAACATGTGTGTGTATTTATGTTATGCCTAATTAATTATTACATACATATTTACCTACACGTATATATTTATTTATTCTTATTACATATTAATATGATTGATGGATATATTATATGCATTAATTAAAGTAAAACATATGTGTGCATTTCCTCCTATTCTTAAAGTTCATAAATAAATATAAATATATATATATATATATATATATATATATATATATATGTATTTGTTTATTTAAATGCGTGTATAGAACATTATTTAATTAAGTATTATTGAAAAACCCAAAAATGGATTTTATAACAAAATAGTATTTTCGGGTTCTTTAAATAATATTTCGCTTCATATTTTTCGAAGATACATATACGTCTATTCTAAAATCCACGAGCCAGTACATTCTGTGGAGAAAGTGGGTATATCCCATTTCTCCCCCTTTTTTTTATACACCTGCGCGGTATATAGCACTTCGTGGTGGTCCCGTCGATCGGACAAGGTCGACAAAAGCGTTAGAGACGCGACCGTTAAAATGTATAAAAAAACGTGTGCGTAGTTAACCTTTCTCTTTTTTGCAGCTTCTCTCTTCCGGTGGAAAGTTTTCCAAATTTTCCGAGCTGAACAACGTTTAGACATTACAAATGTTGAAACTGAAAAATAAAAATCAAAGCTATAAACAACCACACACACACACACACACACACACACATACTAGAACTATTTTATTTGGTTTCTTGGAAAATTTAACCAATAAATTTTTATATTTAAAATTAATTTTTACGAAAAAAGGATATTTCCATATTCAAGTTTCAGTATTTAATATTCCAGTTTTGAATATCGATATACTTGAGTTTCGATATTCGATAGACGCGATTCTATTTATATTTAAGTGTCAATTTTAAGACATGCATAAGTTTTGATATTCGATTATCTATATTCAAGTTCCGATATGCGATATTAATTTTTCGATGCTTGATATAGTATATTATATGATGAAAATACTTGTACACTGAGCTTTATTGTTTGCTTCAACTTTATCGAGGCCGAATAGGAGAACGGATATGCACAAGTGCGATAATCATGTATTTATGGCTTTATTATAATTTTGAGGAAGGATAACATTAATACCTTCGTTAATATCAGGAAGCCAAGCGTGTCGTAGCGAGCTGAAGGCATATCAGTCTTACCAAAACAATTACTATACTGTGTGTGAACTAGACTTGAGGTTACGCGCTACCAACGTGCTTATACACTTCGAAGTCAGTCGATTTCCACTTATAAATTTTTTCGATCAAAAATAAAAGTAT
This sequence comes from Sycobia sp. Sy_11, assembly GCA_018907035.1. Classification (NCBI taxonomy): domain Eukaryota; kingdom Metazoa; phylum Arthropoda; class Insecta; order Hymenoptera; family Epichrysomallidae; genus Sycobia; species Sycobia sp. Sy_11. The sequence goes on along the minus strand of JACCIC010000024.1, from coordinate 4,552,604 downwards.
TTTATAAACTTCGCGAGATACTGAAAGTAATAAAGAACATTTATTTTTACGGTCACTATTAATTGCGATAAGCAGCAGGACACTAATTAAAGATATTTTTAATAATACAGACCATTAATTTCGAGCTTCTGACATTATTTTGTTTTCAATATATTAACTCAGATTTGATGTGTACATCAAATGTTGCCAACATCACGTATAGAAATAAATTTTAGAGTTTAGTAGTATGTAAACGTAGTAAAGTAAAACTTTATATAAATGGGTATATAAGCTTTCGGCTTTGATGTCTAGTAGAATAGCTGCCAGCATACGTTGAAAATGTAGTAGTATATGAAGGTTATGTATGAACAAATATAAAGATCAAAAGTAATAAAAACATGCAAATTAATGATATAGTATAGATTTTTATCATTGATGGTATATTATCGATTAAATTATTTTGAAAAAATATTCGCAATGAATTTTTCAATGCGAAGATGATTAAAAACTTTTCTTGGCATTTCATACAATTAAAATTAGGATCTAATTTAATATTGAGTTGAACTCGTAAATAATATATTATTGTATAAGAAAATTCTAATGAAAGATTCTATTTCATTAATATCAAAATTTTCCGAAGCACGTGATATTTAAAAGAAACAGTGATGAACATATTTGCTTTTAATGATATTTAATTATAAAGTTTGCATTACATTAAAATACTTCATTATATTTATGAATAGCTATATAAGTTATATAAAAACTAAAGAAAACCAATAAATTACAAAAAATACATATAAAAAATTTAATTTCTATTTACGTCGACTGATATAAAGCAGCCAATAAAAATTTTTTATAGGTTTTAATTTATTGTTGCATAAAATACTACGTATGTATATATAAAGTATATTCTGATCATTGTAAAATAAAATTTATAACAGTTTGTTATGCATTGGACGTATTATTAAATTTTTTTACACGAAGTAATCGCTGCAAATATATCACGGTCACGTGTGATAAGTCGATTTTATTTATCTCATCAGATATTTTCTTCCTGAGCAACAATCTGACGAGTAAACTATAAACTTCCAGACTCGTGGTGAAATAAACTATTTTCATCGACTAAAAAATCTATGTTTGAAATAGACTGATACATACAGCTATATCTTTTATTCACCATCTGTGTATTTACTTTACGTACAAATTTTTCTACTACGCGAATATAGTTGATAAAAAAAAAGGTTTTTTTAACATAAAATCTATAATCAGACTCATATTGGACAATGTGTACGCGGAACTCGCAAGAGTTTATTATTCGTGGTGTAGAAAACATAAGTGCATAAATAATAAACCGATTAATGCTAAACGCCGAAGTGGATAGCAATCTAGGCGTCGGTTCGTTAGCTGAGGAAAATTCAGTAGTATAAGATATTGGTATAAAGGGAGGCGCTCGAGGTTACGCGTGACGCGCTCGGTATAACACTGCACACTATCGTAATAGGTTGCACTTCCGATTTGCTGTCGAGCTTCGATTTACGGGTCTCCACGGCGGTTTATGATCAGCCTATAGAACGGCATAGGGTCGTCTCCCTGCAATTCCAAAGTGAACGCTTTCTATATTTATATTAACCGGCTTTTCTTATGTACGCCGTATATACAACGAAGGAAAAGGCGGTTGCATAATATGGCTCTGGCTTACCACTGTCCTTATATATGCCTCCATTGTCCTCCGGGAAAATTTCATATATATGTGCCCGCTCGCGAGCGGGTGTGTGTGTGCGTGTGTGTGTTGTGTGTAGGAAAGTAACTCTTGTGGCAAAGTTTATTCTGAGCCGTCGCGCCGCCCGCGTCTGGGCTCATTTTACGAACCGCAGTCTACAAGCCTGATGCAACTTTATATACTCCTTGCCTATCATCGTATATGGTAGAGTAATAGTAAGACGTATGTATACCTACTTTATCGGCTTTCTATCGTAAGATTTTTCTCCTGCAATCTGGACAATATGATTAATAAAACGGATAGGGAAATAAACACACGCTCAATTATTTAAATCATTAATATTGATACTAAAAATTTAATTAATAAAAGATATTCGTTTTAATTTTTACTGATTGATTTAAATTATGGTATAAATATGAGGATAATTATCTCATGCGGAAAATTAAATACAAATTCTAATTATTTGTTTTTAATAAATTATTTATTCGTGAAAAAATATTTACAATATAATGTGAAATAGATGAAAGTATTATTGAATAATATAGCTCCATGTAGAAAAGGATGTTGAAGCGGTCCGTGCATAGAGAAAGCTCTAATTATCGCATTTCTGAAAATTTTCTAGAATTTGGTTATCGATTGGACACTTTTTCAATAAAATAGGATGTTTGCTTAATCTTTTAATACCAAAGAGATTTAAATAAATACTGGCCAAAAAAATCAGCTTCTTAAAGAAAAGTCGTAGTTTTTGCGTTTTTGAAATATTATAGTAAAAAACTAAACCAACAAATAGTAAGATTTATTTGCTTTGTAAATGACATGCCAGTGTGGAGTCGAGTCTGCCGTGAACAAATACATAGAATACTATGTTAATTTATAAATACATTTCAATATAATCAGATCGAATTACAATATCAATATAAATATTTTTTCGCTGATGATATAGTACTAACTATATCATAACTATACTAACCATCTATGTTGCCAGTATTGTTGGGGATTAGGATATGGTGTCCTTTTTGTATGTATTAAGATATTTGTACAATGACGACAGCGCAGACTTCTCGGTATTTATTGCAAATGTGTTATGCAATAATAAAGTTCCCATTAATAAAAGTCTGTGCTGATATATTTAGAGCAATATAATTTTATACATATTGGCTGTTTTCACCGAATATTGCACGTTTTATCATAATTATAAGAAGAACAACAGATTTATAAAACAATCTTTTAATTATTCTACTTCTATTGTAATGTGACTAGAAGAAACTTTTGGAATTGAAATGCACTAGTATTTCATTATATGAATACAAAATCTCTGATGAGATATCGCTTCATAACATTTTTATCGATAACTTTGGATATATTATCTTTTATAGAACACGATATAGCATCGAAAATGAAAGCGTAAGGATACGCAGTTTAAATGAATTCCACCAAGAATTGAAATATATTTTATGCCATTTATGCAATATTATCAAATATCACATAAATCTGCCAGGATCATGAAATTAGTAAAATGTAAATTAAATGGTTGAATTAGATCTAACCAATTAAAAACTTATACTCGTTATTTTAACAAGATCTACTTTTCAAATTGCACTTGAATTCAATTTTTTCGAACAGCGATAGAAACGTATTTACGAATCTACCTTCTTGTACACAAGTAACGAAGCTTTTATTAGAGCATTAACTATTGAAAATCAATACTTCTTCAACTTCCAACATTTTCAGTGCTCTAAAAAGTTCAACATTTTCTTGAATTCGAATTAACATCAACTTATCTATATATTTCTCGAAAAGTCAAAAACTCCATAAAACTTTACCGAAATTTTTCATATAATCGAGTTAGAAGTTCTGATCTTTTAAATAAATGAAAATGTCATAAGGAGATTTAAAGAGTTAATTAGAAGAAAAATATTTTTAGAGACTTCAAATTATTCATAAATGTAGGAAGTAAAAGAAAAACAAATGAATATTTTATAATACATTTTAAAACATAAATCCAAAATATATCTTGTGCCAGGATGAACGACGGATTTAAAAAAGATAAATCACTTGTACATGCGGAAAAATGATAATACCGATACTGCATTCAACATAATTTTTAAAATCAATGCAAATATAATTTACTTTATAAATAAGATCTATTCAAATTAAACATTATAAAATTTAAGACTGTTCAAAGTCGTAAATATTTTTCATTAATAACAGTTAATACTATATGTAATATTATCTATTATTTATTAAAATTATCATCAAAATTTTTTATGCAAAAATGTTTTTGTATACATTTAAAATAAAATTATTCCTATCGGTGAAGCTTAAAAAATACGAGACTATAAAAACATTTTGATCTATTACTTTTTTATGCGATATTTTTACTACATTCTGGTATCTTTTCCAAACGAATTATTAATTTCATAACGCTCATTCTGATTTATGAAAATCTGCAACAGACAGTCAATTTAAAATATTAATGTGTAAAAAAAAAATAAAAAATTTTGGATCACCTTAAAACGACATAATTTTAAATGATTTAGAAATAATCTCTACATATAAACTATATCAAATAGCGGCAAAAACTGTGAGTTGCACGAAAACGCGAAAATAACAATCAATGAGTTTGTTCGAGTGAAAAGATTCATACGCATATAAAGAGCTGTAACATTTACCTGGATCCCGCTCCAAGAGACAGGAGAAGTTCCTCGAATATGAATTATATATATATATATATATATATATATATATATATATATATATATATATATATATAATAGTGGCACCGTGGTACTACACGCGCCACGACAAAGATAGTATCTCAAATGGCTCGTCGGAAGGCGCATTGGAACGCGAGACGCGCGCTATCTCCGTAGCGACGCAGCGCCCGCGCGCGCGCGGAAACTGCAAAGTCAAAATTGTCACGTCCCAAATAATTCGAACATCCCGGGATTTTGCCGTCAAGGGATGGAGCGAAGAGGGGGGGGCATTACAGCGTTATATTTGTAAGGAGCGCGCGATAACAAATGGCAGCGACTGCTGCGCGAACCGCGAAACTTTGTGAAAGTGAGAAAGGCGCTGTGTTTCCGCGAGTATTTGAAAGATGAGAGGCTGGCGAAAATCTCGGTCACCCAGGCTATCATGGCTTTTCGTGCACGCGCGCAGTTATAAAATGGGCAGAGTTAAATTCGGTACTCTACTGCTCTCTGCTACCTTTTCCTTCATTTAATTCTCAGATAGATGGGTAATGTTTAAAAGGATCTTTGCATTAAAGATGCAGTATATGAGTTAAGTAGTTAAGCCAATGGTTGAGCACATTGTTTAGGGCTCCAATTATGTCAGTTATATAGTATCTTATCTTAAAAATAAATTACAATTTTATAATACATATTAATTTTGGTGTAACAATTAATGCTTAAAAAAGTGTTTCTGTTTTTAATTAATTCGAATTTTAAATTGTAATTTAAAAAAGAATCAAGGGAGGTAGTCGTCTATACCTATTTACAAGTCTATGAGTAATATCTCACAGCTACACTACCTAATTCTTGACATAATAATAAGAAAGTTTTCATAGTAACCCCAATTTACAATTATTAAGTAATTCGTTCTCCAGAAGATTAACGAATTTTTTAAGTACCTTACGTTAAATTTTGATAAAATTATGTATAAATTATTGCTAATTCGAGCTGGTCTAATAAGTCTCTTTTGTCTCCCCGCGTGTTTTTAATTTCTTTATTCCTTGTGAATAATAAGATACCATTTAATAAAAATTGTTTTAACATAAAAGAATAATAGGTCATTTATAATTAGTCGATTTCAATAGTTGTCCAATATAAATTAAATAGTTTTAATTGTCATAGTAGACAATAGATGTCGGTTGACAGGAGCAGTCTTTACACTAAAGTTACTGGACAAAAAAGTCAGAAAAGGACGGATTTATCGAACGACGCTAATCTTATCTAATATTTTAATATGAGTATTAACCACTCGGCTAATACTTTACAGAATAAGTTCAACTTCAAAAATAATAATATTAAAAAAAGGAAAATTTTCATATAAAAAAAGAATGGATTTAATCTTATGATAGTTCGAGAACCATTGAAATTGCTTGAAAATTATATGGAATCAACCTTAACTGATAAAACAAAGCTATATAAATTTTGAAAAATAAATATCGAATTTTTATGAAAAAAAAATCATTTTGATAATAGTATCTATTGCATGGTTAATATATGTATAGTTATGATATTTCCTGCTTTTTTGAATGTTTGTTTCACTGTTTTAGATAGAAACTGAAGATCTCAAAAAGGGAAGTATTAATAGTACAATTTTTAGCTCTTGATAGATACTTTTCATATGGAAAATAAAAATAATATCGACAAGGATCAAAAAAATCAATCGAGATTAAAAATTAAATAAAAGGTTTATTATACATAAATGTTTATATATTATTATAGTATACATTAAAAACATTTCTTCTTAGAGTATCTCTTTGACTCGACAGTCGCGTTGAGAGCACCTTAAGAATCCAATTAAATCTTAGTTCACGTAAGATATTAGAATTCATTTATAATATTTATACAAAAAAATTTTGTTTTTATAGTACCAGTCGAAAATACCAAAAATGTTTTAGATGTAACCATATTTCTAACTTAATTCGATTGATTATTCACTTAACTTCACTGATCTGATAATTAATCATTGTTAAATTAAGTACATCTTCAATTATTACAATAAACATAATAAATAAAATACTAAGTTTTTCGGAAAAAAATGTGCATCAAAAATCAGAACGGCAATCTATATATATTATACACTTAAAACAATTTATAAGCTGTAAATTTTCAACCTAATATCACGAAGACTTAAAACTGAAGAAAAAATTATTATGTTCTACTTTTTCTCCTATAGATATTTGTTGAAAAATGAAACTCTATCAAAGTCTCTTCATATCTGACTAACAGAAATAGAATAAGCTATCTTCCTAACTTCGCAATTACAGCGAGGTCCAATTTCCATGTAGAAATCCGATTATGTGTACCTCGAGCCAGCCCTGAGCCATACAAAGCTTGAACTCACTTTCATAAACGAGGCCGAGCACAATACAAATCCCCCGAGCAAGTTTTAAAATATGATAATCCGCCCGAACGAGGGCCACAATAACTGGCAAGGTAGTCATGACCAGTGAGCTGCTCATCTACACACACGCGCGAATACATACACACACGCGCGCGCACACACACACACACACACATACACAAACACACATAATGTATATAAATTGATTCCAGCTCTATTTCCTCTCTGTGTTCCAGCAGAATCCAGCAGTTGTGGCCGCGTCGGTACGCCGTTCCTCTGGGTCTGGGCGTTGACATCGCTACTGCCGGCCCTGTGCCCGATCCTGGGTCTGCTGCTGGAAGCCGCCTCGGCGAGGTAGTTCAGCAGCGCGGCGCGAGAACGACCGCCATGCCGTCGCCGCCGCAGAGGACGGCCAGTGGAGGACGTCCTACCTGCCAATGTGAACCCGAACTGCATCGTCCACGTAAAACCTAGTATAGCCTAGGGCTTCCACAGTTATGTATGTTAGCATGTACAATGGAGTTAGGTAGTTGAATGATTTTTATTCGAGGGATGACGAAGTACGCGCGTCGACGATGCTGCCAGCACCTGCGTGTGCCTATAAGTTTATATATATATATGTATGTATATATATATATATATATATATATATATATATATATATATATGTATATATATATATATATATATATATATATATATATATGCTGTGGCGGACGATGGGAATTCAGCGAGCGAGTAAATATTATATAAATCTACGCGAGACACGTCGCGAGTTTAACAATGAGGTAAATAATAATACTAAGAATAATAATAATATTAATATTAATAATATTAATAACGCAATTAACGGCGAAAATCCGCTCTAAAGTTAAGCGCAACGCATCCGGAGGGCGGGACACCGGAAAAAAGTATACACGTATACATAAAGGACATGCAAATATGATATACAGTTACATTTTAACATGTTATCTTTTGATGTAAATTGTTAATAAAGCGCGTTCACTTAATGCATTCGGATTATGCTAAGCAGCTCCGAGTGAACGCAGATGGCGCATTCTTGTACATTTGTCTCATTTATTATATATATTGAGCCTATACCCTGTATCGAAGCGCCAATAGCCACTGATTTCGTTGTGCCGTTATAATTGTACCGGTATCACGACTGCTTAGTTCACGCGCGACGTTTGATCGTCGATATATATGTTACAAATATCGTTTGTTCTACCAATGTAAGATAGCTTTCATAAGGCGCAAACGATATATATTTTTAAGGAACGTTCGGCAGAAAAGTTTTCACGAAAAATTGTGTTTTAATTTAGTTCTCACATTCCATGCTACTACTATAATTGTGTTTATACTTTTAACTATAGCAATTTTCAATCAATGATTGTGCAAATTTTATTAAGGATGTTAAATATAAGTATTTACAAGAATATATTTTTTGTTCTAATAAAAATATGTATATATTATTTATAAATTTAATCCATGACTTATATGACTGATTCTATCATGAATATTGTATTTCATATTTAAAATGTCAATATGATGTGAATAATACAGGTAAGTTTCCATAAATTTTACTTTGTATAATAAATAAAAAATTGTTAATGAGTTTTTGAATATTTTGGGGATTTATTTTGTTTAAAATATTTAAGAATTAGTTATCAAATATTAGCATAAAAAATCATAAATTATTCAAACAGAAATTATTAAAAATATATTGATTCTTTGAATTTATATATTGCTATTAACATTAAAAAAATTAATAGCTTCGTATATAAATGTTCTAATAACGTGTTTTCAGCTAGAATAAATCATTAGAATGTGTAAAAAGTCATGGAAAAAAGGATCATCGTGATATTTTTTTGGATTTAATGTAGATCTAAAAATTTTGGGAATAGAAAATCAATAAAATTTACACTTACAAGGAGAGGCTCACCTCATCGAAAAATCAATTTTATCCAGAAGTTAAAAATGTATTTAATATACTAAAAAATTAAATATTTTATGATACTTTATTCAAATAGACCTTCTTTTATATTACTTTCAAATAAATACTTTATTAAAATAAGAAATTTCGATTTAATCACTACAGATACTGTAACTTCAGGGTTGGAAAATTTTCTGCCTTATCACTACTTCAAATATATTTTTCGTAGTTCAATAGTATAATATTCATAATACTGTTTTTAGAAAATTAAAACTAATACTAAATTATACTAATATAAAAAATTTTAGGAACTTAGAATTATTTTGAATCAAGTTAATGTTTGTATAATGTTTTTAGAAATTGAAATCATGGCGAAAAAAAGATTCAAAAGATTCTGAATACTTACATCAAGATTCAATAGATTAAACTACATTAGATTATACTTGAATGCCAAAAAAGTAATAAATAGGAATAGTTAATAACTTTCTGTATTTTAATTTTTTTCTCATGAAAAATTTATCAGGGCTATTTATCAGAGTTGTTTTAAACCATATCATCATTACTCCCTTAAATCATATCCAAAGAATCCAAAAAAGATATTGGTACTAATCTATTCAACAAATTATTATATTTAATTTGTTTTGTGTATTTCATAATTGAAGGTACTTCGCTGGTGCAATCGACGAAGATTAATTTGTTCACAAAATATTGGCACTGTTAATTATTAAGCATGCCATTCGTTAATAATATTTATTTTACAAAGACATCTATACAGCTCCGTAGACAGTCGAGATCTGGTCTTACCTCTTGAAACTTAGCTGAAAAATGACCTCACATTGGCGTGTCTAAGTAAACTAAATTAGGGAAAACGGGAGATGAAACGCAGGACATTGGTCGAGGGAAGAGGAGAGGTGTTGACCATTTTTATGATGTTCGAATAACAGTACAATAAATGTGTGGTGCAGTAATTGTCGTGGAGCTAATAAGGTTTAGTGTAGGATGTATACATTTTTAGAGAACAGCTGTTTATACAATTATATACTTAATTATAACATAACTAACATTAAGCTTATTTCCTAAACCGGCAGGATTCGGGTCGATAATACGATAATAGCCTGTATTACTCTCCGATTCTCGTAAGCTGTTCAGGAAAATGAAGTGAGGGATATGACGGTACTTAAGGCGGCGCAGCGCTTGACCAGGCCTAAGTACTTTATTTTTCGCACGTACATTTAAGATCTCCGCCTGAAGGTTATTGTCTCATTCGATTGACGTTTTCGACCGAATATAATTCATTAATCGTTTCAAAAAATTCATGTTTTAGAATTTCACAATTCATGGATAAAAACATTAACAATAATTATAGCTGCTAGTAAAAAATTAAATATTCTTATATTTTTTTCCAACATTTTTTTAACTATTTACTTTGTTGAAAATCGTTTTTTGAAATCTTAGATACATAAATGATGATCTTCGTCAACAAGTTTTGACAAATCCTGGGTTTGCAGTGTTTACATTTTCTCAAGTAAGCAAGATCAATGCAATAAGATATGTATTATAATAAAAAAGTAAAGCAAAGTAAAGTCTCTTGCACATTTCATAAAAATTATATGATAGAAGAGAGAAACCTTAAACTAGAGAAACTTATGGAATCGGGTGAGAAAAAGCCTATCAAGGCACAAAAACCTCAGCTATAATGACAATTACTTATAAAAGACGTAATACTGCAGAAATTTTGTCCACACAAGATAATCACTTATAATATATAATATAATACTACAATATAAATGCGACGAAAGATGGACGCGATAACTTAATCTATGACTGAAATATATAACGCAACTGGTAATGCTTTACACGAGCGACGTAACCGGCAAATAACGAGTGCGAGATAACATGATGAACGCAACCGACGAACTCGACGCGAGGTGTTTCCAAAAGCGCAACTGGTGTGAATTGGTGCGAAATTGATGCAAGTCCGGTACCGGCACGAGGTGTAACAAAAAAAAAGGATTTTAAGAATATTTTACGAAGTGGTTCCAAGCAAGTCGGAAGCTAAACTGCTTTACCACGCGGCGAAATTTCTCTTTTTCCGCCCCGCCTACTCTTTCTATCGATGGAGCGAGAGATCGTGATACCTCTCATAGCGCCGCGTGACCCGTGACAATAGCGCCACACTTTTTCGTGGTCGGCTATCAGACTACAAGTATGATACGGAAGACACTCGTCCCATTGGGAGAGCTACCGTACAACACTTACTCGAATACCATACTATGACATAAAATACTAAAGTTTCAAGTACATGAAATTATTTATAGAATATTTACAGTGAACCTTAAATTATGAATAATAATCTCAATAATAATATTATTTATAATATATTGGCAGCGCGTAGTGAAATATAAACATTACATATTTTGCTATTAAATAGTTAATTATAGTTCTCGGTTCCACAATTGGACACAGACTGGTCACGTTTCTTTTAAGAATTCCTTTCGAATCTTAACACTGACGACCCGTACAACACCATCACCTGAAGGATGCAAGGTAGTAAAGTAAAGTAAAACTGCTAAAATAAGCTAAAGTAAAGCTGCCAGCTCATAAACATCTGATTTTTATCAATGAGGGCGACAACGGTGTTCAATTGCAAATTGGACTCGTCTCTCCTTAACTTCTGTCGTTTTTGTAATTTATTTAAACATTTCGCGTACAAACGTTCCCAAAATCTTGACGCGCTCTTGTGATTAAACGCCAGGCAGAAATTCGGTTACCTAGAATACATAAATAATTAACATCTGGAATCATATTAAAGTGCCTACCTATTAAAAAGTGAACAGGTGTTAACGCTATAGAATCATTTAGATCTGATGAAATATAACAAATGGGTCTCAAATTCAATATTGATTCAATCTTAATTTTTAAAGTGTCCAATTACTCAAAGATAAAATAAGAATTTCCTACCACGCGTTTAAGATGATACTTAAACGATTGTACGGCGGCTTTCTATAAACCACCGAAATATAATGACAATAGAGGATTGAAATACCATGAAATGTCATTTTGTTCGGTAAAGCAATTTGTTCGATCAAGAAATTCGCCGAAATCTAAGAAAGCGAACAGTTCTGACAGCCTGTTATTGGCCCCAACATAATTCGTCCCGTTGTCTGAATACACATGTGCGGAAACTCCTCTCCGCGCAGAAATCGTTTAAATGCAGTTAAAAAAGCATCTGTTGACAGGTCACTCACGATTTCCAAATGAACCGCCTTGGTGCACATACAAATAAAAACCCAACGATACGCTTTAACTATGACGTCATTGTGATGTTTTATTCCCTTATTAATAACGTACTGAAAATTAAAAATGGAGCAGCTTGTTCAACCCTCGCCTCTGGCAAATCTACCATCTGATTAGGTACCGTATTGGTTTAAATCTCCTACATCGGGCGCAGATACGTATGATCTTACGTATTTAATTTTTTTCCATCTCACAACCAAAATTTAAGCCGAATAGAGTAGAGGTTCGACGAAGCCTGCGTGAAAATGTTTTTCGTGATTTTCGCGAATAATAAGATTAGAGATATGATGGCGAGAAGGCAGAATTATAGGATGTTTTTGGTTAACATTGAAATTTGATTTTTCTAACCTCCCTCCTACACGCAGTAATGCGTCTTTATCAATAAATTGATTAAATGCTGCGAAAATGTCACCCTTGTTACTACTATTACGACGTAGTCTTTGCAATTCGGCGGAAAATATAGACTCCTGTATCATTTTTAATATACGACTTTCAGTGGCTCGAAAGTCATCGATTGTGACGGGACCCTTATTGTATTTATTTCGCTGAAATCGAAGGCATAATGACAATACTCTGACCATACGTGAGTAAGAGAAAAATTTTTCGAATAAATTATTTTGCTTTTCCATTTGGGTTGAGAGGCAAACAACCTTTTTCAATCCTGGCAAATCAACCTCTGGGAGCCACTTCAGCCAGGAATTGGTCACTTGATAATGCATCAGCCGGATTTTAATGTGTTGTCACGTACCTCCATTCGACGCCTAAGCAATCTCGCTGTATCTCAGCAACTCGATTCGTTTCAAACACATTAAGCAATCTCGGTGACTTCCTAATCGAATGTAATACTATGGATGAATCGCTGTAAAATATAACCTTATTAGGAACTGAAAGACAGATTTTCCGATACTTAATTGAAAAGCCGAGAAAGGGTCAGTGCACCACGAAGCTTGAGACATGGTATGGTAACTTCTTTTAGCGGCGCAACGCGTGATTTCGCGCAGAACAGTCTCACCACCACGTTTCCTCGCGCATCACCCGAGCGCACATAAACATATTTGCTGACATCGCTAAAATCGTGCAGTTGGATCTCAACAGGATTCTGACTTAATAAATGGTGCTCAAATACAAATGAATTAAGACGAGGAAGCTGTTCAAATAAAGGTTTTCATGATGAATGTAAATCAAAAGGTAGAAATTTATCCCATTTGACATCCGCTCTCAGTATATTTCTGGTAATGAACTTCACACTCAGCTTCATCGCTCATTATAATATTGGAGGCATTGATTTCATCGATTTCCCAAAATCTAGAAATTTGTGCAGCGAAATCTGTCAAATTGCAATATGAAATATGACCTTGAATTTTATTTGAGAAACCACCTACAACACCCACCCTAGGCGAGCTTTTTTAAGAAAAACATCTGATCTATCCTGCGACAATTTTTTTCTGCGGTACGCAAAAGAGCGATAAGGTGGCCTCGGCGCCAATCAATAAATCCATTGTGTCAGGTAGATGAAATTTCGGATCGGCTAATTTGATATTTCGCCGTAAATTTAATGTGTTCCTTGTAAAAACCTCTTGTGGAATTTGCTGTATAATGAAAAACGCGAGAAATTAATGCAGTCGTTTGAGAGGGCGTACATACCTTCGATTGCATTAATAGGTATAGAGCATGGTCTTATCGGCAATTTTAGTCTACGCGCGAATTTCTCAGTTATAAAATTAGCAGATGCGAATGTATCTAGTAAAACACGATCCTTGATAAATTTACCTCTACCATCCTTTATGCGCACAGATGCACTCATCATGAGTTGAGGCAGTACCGGCGAGACGGCTGGATATACGGCTAGTCAAGTCTTCTGCGCACCTATATTGTTTCCACGCTTGCTCCTTTCAGCTTCAGATCCCTCACTCTTTGTCCCAGAAATCCCAACTTTGAAATCGTGAAGTAAGTGAGATTGAGAAAAAAAGAAGTAATTGAGACAATACACGTTTATTGCGAAAAAAATCAGATTTCGTTCAATTATGATCCTGCTCTAACGCATGAATGCGATATGCCGCTTCTGCGATGAATTTATATAGATCTTCTATTGACGGGAAACTATCTAATATTAATGATTCTTCCCATTTCTCCCTGATAGAATCGGGTAATGCACGTTCAAAGAAACAAGTTAAAAATTACGATTGCATTTTTACTCCTAATGATTGCAACGAGTTTAACGCGCTGCTCCATTTCGTCTATGAGTTTTGCTAAATCATGCTGCGCTGCTTTTACCTTAATAGCAGTATTTATTATAGCGTTGAGATACTTTGAAATAAGAATTCTTTTCGTCTCATACAAATCTTTTAACAGCTGCCAAGCATTTTTATAATTCTCCTTACTAGCGTCAAAAATTGATAACTTGCAGAGCGCTTCCCTTCTCAAAGAATTTCTTAAATATAAGAACTTTTAAAGATCAGAAATATCCCGACGTGAATCTACAATAATATCAAAAGTGTTCCTATACGATATCCAATTGTCTAAATTCCCATCAAACTTCGGCAATTAAACTACAGGTAGCTTTATTTTTTTCATTTCGCCTGCATGTGATGCTAAGAAATTTGCACTTTCGATCGGCGTCGAAGATTGTGTACAGAGCGAATTAATTCTAGATGCGAGTGAATAATATCTATCTCTAATATCCTCGATTTCATCTGTCCGATCATCATCCGGCTGCAATATAGCCAATTCTTCATGTAATTTTCACATTTGTCCTATATTTGTCTAACTCGCTCTAAACGTAATTTTGCTATAGACGTATCACATCCGTGCCGATCAATGAAGTACGCAAAGACGTGCAATGTTATTTTAAAGCAGATCGTTTTTGTCCTAACACTTTCACGTGATTTTCCATTATATCGATATTATATCAATTGACCAATAACACTCAAATAAATTGAATGTGCCGCAAACAATAAAAACAAAAAAGTATTTTAATTAATAAATCATTGAATAATTAAATCCGTCAGATTCTTAGATTATAAACGCCTGAAATCGTTTTTAAAACTTTATGCAACAAGTTAGTTTTTCTCATGGTGCAATTTCGTAACTTTTTTCTTTCAACATATAAATACCCTGATATATTACAGGATAAACCATTAAGACCAATATGCATTTAGTAAAACAATGAAGAGACGGATTTTCTCGAATCTGTATTGAGTCGTTCGTTAAGATGAACACGAACCAGGATCGAGTGTCAAAACAAATAAAACTCGCCGCGTGGGTTCGTGGAACCCCAGAATCGTTACAACGATATGACACAACCCGAACAATGGTTCACTTATCTAATGCTATTATCGTTTTCGACAATGAAACAATGAGAATCACTATTTCTATAATTCCTTATATTTTAGATAGAAGGATGATTAATTATTTATATCCATATAAACTAAAGCTCGCACTCCGTTAATGCTGAGCACACGTCGCTACACATATTAAAATATCGAATATTATTCTCTATAAATGTCCACAGAAGAAAAAATACTTAAATTTTCTAAATCTCCCCTCGATATTAGACGGTCTGTTGGCTGAATGGCATTCGGAGATGATGTTGTTCGTCCTTCGTCAATTCTGCTACAATCAGTTAAGGTTTCACACCTCACAGAAGGCACCAAAATGTTTTAGCTAAACAAGGCGAGCTGATCTTTTCAAATTGGCCCGCTAGATTGATTATAAATTATAAAAATTATAAATAAAATTATAAAAGAAAAAATTACTTATAATATATAATATAATACTATAATATAAATGCGATAAAAGATGGACGCGATAGCTTAATTTATGAATGAAAGCTTTAACGCAACTGGTAATGCATTACACGGGCGACGCAACCGGCAAATAATCGGCACGAGATAACATGATGAACGTAACCGACGAACTCGGCGCGAGATGTTTCCAAAAGCGCAACCGCTGTGAATCGGTGCGAAATTGATGCAAGTCCGATACTCCAGCACGGCACCGTATTATATTAAATTAGTGAATAACGAATGTTACAAAGACATTGACGCACGTCAGCTAACGATATTTTCCTACGCGATACGTTTAGCTCGAGGTGTGACAAAAAAAAAGATTTTAAGAATATTTTACAAAGTGGTTCCAACCAAGTCGAAAGCTAAACTGCTTTACCACACGGCGAAGTTTCTCTTTTTCGGCTCCCCCCACTCTTTCTATCGATGGTGCGAATTCGTAACACCGCTCATAGCGCCACGTGACCCGTGACGGCAGCGCCACACTTTTTCGTGGTAGGCTATCACAATAAGATTGATACGGAACAGCACTTTTCCCAATCCAAAGTAGATTACAGGTTTAAACTAACAGTAAATCAATACCTTTGTTAATTTAATGAAGCCAGTTCCAGTTCCCATTTGTATTAATTTATATTTTATTTTTCCGCATACACTTTAGATTAGTTTTGTACATACATATTGCAAAAATGAATAGAGAGTGTAATTGGTAAATATCACGACTTCATGAATCGTTTATTCCTCGAGTATTAGATCAATTAAAAAGAAATCTTATTTCATTTTCTATTTTGTAATACGATTAAAAAATATGCAGCCATTTAAATTTACACATCATTACTATTATAACTGTTCCATGATATCATGCCATTATCACCATATCAGAATAATTTATATGGATAAAGCGTGTTTATATTTGTACACGGTAAACAAAAAGAACCACTGAACGATTGCTTTGAAATTTGAAATATATATTCTATATTATCGTTGGATGGATATAAGCTATTTTTTTTTAAATTAATAAAAAAAAGATGGCACATAGAAAATTACTTTACCAATAATTCCAAAACTGTCTTGAGCATTTTTTACGGAGAGTTTCGTGAGCGGACAGTAGAACAAGAGATCCAGGTATGTTCGGATGATCTCTATGGGAGAGGAGGGGTTGTGATTGGACGGTAAAATTCGATGTCTATGCGTCTCAGGACGACTTCTACGGAATGTTTCGTATCCTATCATCCAATTACTAAACTCCCCATAGAAGTCGTCCCGAGATACCTCGATATCTTTTTCGACCTGTTACACAAGATATTATAATATTTCCCTGTAGAAGCCGTATGTAAAACGCGTGCGATATACTACCTTTTTGAAGCGGACGCTCAGAGAGTACCTTTTTCTACGGAAGACGACAAGATCGACAAGAACGGGAAGAACACCGTCAGTGATCTCCATCTGCGGCTAGCAGCTCACGGCCAGGTTCCCCGCCGCTTCCCGAGAAGGAACTGCGTTATCAAGCCTCGAAGAGAGGAGCCCGGACCAGCTGTAATGGTGTATGATTGGTGTAAGCGGATCGCTATCGGCCCCGTTGCATTTGTATAGTGCGGAAAGAGAGCCGATCGAGTACCCAACGAAATGGACGCTCCTGCCATTGCAGGTACTTGTGTAAACACAGCGTGCAAACTCCGTATATATGTGTATGACAGCGAGAGTACACTAAAGAATTGTATCAAAAAATATCTCGCTAACGTATATTTAATTGATGAATAGATTTCCTAGAAAAAACGGACACTACATTTTATATATTATATATTATAAGTACTATTTTTGAAAAAAATATTAGTAACAATAAATGTTTCTTAGAAAATGTTTACTACTAGCGTAGCATTAGTTGAAGGCATAGTAATTGAAATTAACCATTTTCAATGGACTTATATCCGTAAATTTATAATTTCTTGGTTATTTCCACTTAAAATGTGGTCAATTTATCGGTGACAAGCAAATCTGAGCAAACTCAAGTAAATTTAGCTCAACTTCAATTTAGCAGTTTTCATCAATAAAATTTTTAAAAGCAAAGTATATTAATTTACAAGTAATCAATTACTATATGTTGAGAATGGATAAAATGTTAAGTACTGAGACGTGTCAGTACTCAATTAGAGATAATCGGAGTTCCTCCCTCAATTTGAATCAAATCTGTCACCAAATAAATATCGTGACCTTTACTTGTAAGAAAAACATTTAATTTTAAATTAAACAAACGTTTACAGTACTGTTTATTGTAAGAACTTTAAATATTGCCTGTACAAATATCTTTTATCGTCATCACAAACTCGCTATTCCTATCATATATTTAATGTCGCATTTATTTAAATAGTTTACTTTATATTCTGTTGAACGACATCTGATCCGATTCTGCAGTAAATTCTATCTACATTTTTTTAAAAACGCAATCTAAACCAATCGCGTCGAAAAGTAAAACAACACTCATATCCGCAATCATCTAATTTTATCGCTAAAACCTTACTAGTACGCCCTCTTTAGTAATACAGCATCAACTACATGATATTATTTCTCAGTTGTTTGGATGTAAACTGTTTTGCCATCGAAAATGGACACTTTTGGCATATAGTTTGAAGACGTAAAAACTAAAGTATCGTAGTTGTTACGCATTTTGAAATAGTACACAGACAAAAGCACTAAAGAAGTATGCGCCATTGACGCAACAATCGAAATATCAGAACACACCCACAATTTTAAGCAAATACTCTATACTGCATATCTACACACATTGCGTTTATTTGCTTTTTTCTACTGGGCAGCCCCCACCTGAGATGAGTTGTTTGAGCACTGGTGAACATAAAATGATTCTCAAACGCGACTAATTTCTATTCGATACTTCTTGTAAGCTAACTATTGGCTTACTTGTAAATAAGAATATGAGAACTTCATGAATTGGTATATATTTTTACATATATGCAATTTTTCAAAATTGATTTTAATAATTAATTTTCTTTAATTTCGAAAATAAAATATATTTCTGTGATGTTTAGTCAAAATGATAAGGAACTACAATACAATACTCCATACTTGCCTTATTTTATACTTTCCTAGAAACTAAGTTCAAAGAGATATATAATTTATTTTTTGGTTATACAAATTTACAAAAATAAAGGAACGAGGTTTAGTATATAATTCACGTATATTAGACTTTTAATTTGAAAAAAAAGAATATAATACATTAAAGATTTTTTACACTATATGAATCACCCCCATCGAAGCGCTAATCCGCATTATCCTGTTTCGCCCAATCGCGATAAGATTATATAATTAAAGTTTTTCATCGAGAACCTTAACAACACATTTACGTTCAGGATTATGGCCTTCACGCAAAATAATTTCTCGCGAAATTATGATGTGCATGGGCGAACCCATGCACATTCCGAGCGTCGTTGTTTCGAGTATTTTATCGCTATAGGCCTACAGTTGTTTATATTAATAAATATATATATGTGTGTGTGTGTGTGTGTGTGTGTGTGTGTGTGTGTGTGTGAAAATTAATTAAAATAACATTCAAATTCATGATAAATATAAATATTATTAAAATTAATATGAAAATAATATTGAAATAATATTACAAAACAATAAATAAATATTCAAATTAGTGCATGTTTCCTTCTTTTATAAAATAAATAATATTCTTATTTTCGCATTCGATCAAATTTACATAAAATCCTGGGAAGGGGAAAATCCTGCGATAAACCATTTGAAAAAAGACCTGAGAAGAAAACCTTTATCAAAAATTAGAATTTACAATTTTTTTTACATATTTCATATTTTGTTGTATAAACTTGTCACATTACTGACTTATAATATTAATAATACTAAGAAAAATAAAGAAAATCTAATATTCATATCGATAAATACTACGGTTTTTAATATTAATTTTTAAATATTTATATCTCGGATTCATCGGTAACAATCAAAAATAAATACAGGATTTCATGAATAATATTTAAGTTTATTTTCAGTACATTACTTTATTATTAATATTTTCGACTTTAGTTACTTAAAGGGTAGAAATAGAACCTCCTTGAGTTTCTAAGTACCATTCTCATAATATTATATAATCTTCAATTATATATTCGTTAATAATTTAATGCTTCTGTCAACAGTTTTTTTAACTGTGCTACAATTACGATATTTTATTTTTACGTCTTCATACTCTATATATGCTGAGTATCCATGTTCGATGGCAAAACAGATTACATCCGAGCAACTGAGAAATAAAATCATGTAGTTGACGCTGTATTACTAAAGGGGGCGCATTAGTAAGACTATAATGATAAAATTAGATGATTGCGGATATGAGTGTTGTTTTACTTTTCGACGCGATTGGTTTAGATTGCGTTTTTAAAAAAATGTAGATAGAGTTTACTGCAGAATCGGATCAGATGTCGTTCAACAGAATATAAGGTACACTATTTAAATAAATGCGACATTGAATATATGATAGGAATAGCGAGCTTGTGATGACGATAAATGATATTTGTAAAGGCAATATTTAAAGTTCTTACAAGAAAGAATACTATAGATATTTATTCAATTTAAAATTAAATGTTTTTCTTACAAGAAGAGGTCACGACATTTATAAGGTGACTGATTTGATTCAGATTGAGGGAGGAACTCGGATTACCTCTAATTGAGTATTGAAAAGTTTCAGTATTTAACATTCTACTCATTCTCAATATATAATCTTTTATTACTTGCAAATTAATATACTTTGCCTTATTAATGGAGTATAACATTGAAATTTTATTAATGAAAATCCCTACACTGAAGTTGGTCTAAATTTACTCGAGTTAGCTAATGATTGCTTATCACCAAGAAATGGATAAAATTTCAAGTGACAATAACAAAGAAACTACACATTTACGAATATAGGTCCATCGAAAATTGTTTACTTCAACTGCTATGCTTTCAACTAATTCAACGCTAAAAGTCGTTATTTTCTAAGAAATAGTTCTTTTTTAATAATATTTTCTTTACAAACAGTAAATACAATAAATATTATATATAAAATGTAGTGTCACTTGGTTCTGGGACAGGCATAATCATATATTATAAAGTAGTACCGCAGGTGTAATTCTTGATGTAGTAAATCGAACTACGGATTGAGGGGGAAAACAAAGCTGAAAATACACCGTGGCGCAGCCGATAACTTACGGCCCGCCTGAGATCTTGGGCGGTATGTTGGCTCACCTATCTGAGCCCTTTGAAGGGCGATGGTGCATACTCGTGCTCGGCGGCTAGTTACAAATTATCGGAGAGTCATGAGAGTACGCAACACGTTCTCCATGGAAACTAATGATGCTTCCGAATACGAGCACTACGTCCAATGCAAAGCGACCTCTTTCTTTAAGGAATACCGCGGCCGACTATGGTCGCACGGTGGTTATCAACATAACCGTGACCGCGGAGGCAGGTGGACTTACGTTCTGTGGGAATCGTGAGAAAGGGCTCGAAGAGGAAGGCATTTTACTCCAGTAAATCAACTAGAAACGTGAAGGAATATATATGATAATCTTAATTTATTCAATAAGAATTATTGACAGCACGAAAATGTACTATTTCGATATATAACTGAATTCTTTAGTAAATGCTATGTTAGCAATAGTCAGTTCGCGCCCACATTCAAGTCACGGGACATATATATATATATATATATATATATATATATATATGAAATATCCCCCTCTTTCTCTCTCTCTCTCTCTCTCTCTCTCTCTCTCTCTTTCTCCTTTTCTCTCTACCATAGACTTTGTATACGCTGCAGTCTCTCATCAATGACGTCTGTCGTACGTTTGCCATAGTTTTTATGCATTTCTTTAGTATACTCTCGCTCTCATATACATACACATAGAGTTCTCACGCTGTGTTTTTACCCGTAGTGGTAGAAGCGTCTTCCTTTGTTGTCGGGTTGATCGGTTTTCCTTTAGCTTTTGTACCACAACAAATGCACGGGGGTCGACAGGGATCCGCCTACACGCGAATTCCCACTCCAAGCGCGCATATCTTCTTACGAACACGCGGTCACAGCTGGTCCGGACTCCTCTCCTCAAAGCTCGGTAACGCGGTCCCTCCTCGGGACAGCGACGGGAAACCTGGCCGTGAGCTGCTAGCTGCAAATGGAGACCACTGACGGTGTTCTTCCCGTTCGTGTCGATCACTAGCCGACGAAGCTTAAGCAGGCGAACGCAAAGGCACTATTTGTGGCTGAGACGCGTAGATATTACGGTCAGAGTACATTTTATGCTTCAACGCATTATATGTATGTGCGAATTGGTGATAGTAAGGACTTGTGTCTCCTATCGGTGTGTAATTCGCAACCCAATCTAAAACTAATTCGCGAGCAACGATAATCTCGTAGAACGTGTTACGAGGTCAGCGTGTACTTCACGATTCCCTATCTTTTTTTCTCTCGCATAAAGAAAAGGCAGCTTCGCCTCCCTGCTTTCCCTTCTCGCGCCCGATCTACTTCGGAAAGTAGGTGGGCCACTTGTGTATATCGCAGCTCGCGCTCTAACGTAGATCTCGTTAATATATATATATATATATATATATATATATATATATATATATATATATATATATATATAATGTAGTTAAAGATCTAGGGGTGTAGGATGTATTAATTTTGAAAGTTGCATGTGATAAAAACCATATACTATGCAATCCAGAAATTACCAAAAATCACAAGAAATAATATCGATTTAGTAATAAAATTTTGCAAGCACATGTTGGATATAGATAAAAAGATGAAAAAGATTATATAGAATTTGATTATTAATAATATTGTACATCCTGTGGAAATTATCTAATAAACTTAAGAAGATGAGTTGTGATCTAGGTTTATTAAGCTGCTTTTTTACAGTTAAGGTAAGAATTGATCTACCTTCTCATTTTATATTGTGGAATTATGGATGAAATGGTATCCATTAATACTTTGCTTAAATCGAATATGAAAATTATTATCAGTAGCCTATCTTTGCTGCTACCAATTATATTAGAAGATTAATTATGGTTTATGTCAAACTTTATGTTTGTGCTCATAAGATCTAAATAGTATTGTTCATAATTGTTTTTACTTTTTGTTCATGACTTCCATTTTTTATATATTTTATTTATATTTTTGGTTGCAGCAAAGCGGGAAATGATCGTAAAATAATCAAAATCATTCATTGAATAAGTCTGGTATTGGTTAAAACTAGAACTACACAAGAATAGTTTCCCCTCCTTCGTCAGCAGCGGTTGCCATCCACCCTGTTATTCTGCAGTTTATTTTATCTATTATAGGAGACATACGGCCGCCCTCCTCGGGTAGCTCGAGCGCGGTCATGTTACGGCGGGAACAATCGTCGGCGCGTCGGTGGTCGACGAGAAAAAGCTCTGACATATAAGTGATAGATTTGATCCAGTTTAAAAAAAATAACTTTGATTATTTACAAAATAAGCCCCGTAAATGGGTTATCCTTTAAAATCCTTTCTAAATTTATCACTTAAATAATGATTAAATTGAATATATTGTGGAATTAGATGGGTTTTTGACTGATAATCTCTACTTTTCATTTCAGATTCGAAGGAAGAATAATATTTCAAGTAAGGAAGTTCTAATAAACCTTGGATCTAAAATGGATAGTTTCTTAATTATTTTTAATAAAGTTACAACAATTATAAATACTCCAGTAAACTTAATATAAACGTAAATTAAATTATTCCAATAGGCAATGACTGATTAATGCGTCTACTAAACTACATTCAACTAAATTTTAATTGATAATAACTTAAAAACTGTGGGTAAAGAATAATTAGAATTGTTTTACTTAAGATTCTAATAAGTTTTCAAATCCTCTGCTAGAAAAACACAATTTTATTTAAAAAAAATGCTTTGACTAATTTAATAAGAGAAGTACTAAACTTAAATAAGAAAATACGATATTCAGTGAATGAAAGAGCGCTATAGGTCCTAAAATTTTAATAAGCTCATTTTTTAATCATTTAGAATTACTGTTCTCAAATTGGACCAAATTTGTAACCCATTATTTGCCTAACTTGGTGTGATTTTTAATTTTGTAGTGATATTTAAAGAAATTTTGTTAAAGAATCAGTCTAGAAATCGGTAAAAGCTTAATTTAGTGTATACAAATATACATTCATTTGACTTTTTGCCCCTTTATATATTCACAATAATTTATCTCATTATTCAAAAAGTTTTTTGACTCAATAAAATCCCATTTTAACAGGAACTCAAACATAGTTCTTCCAAGTCAAATAATTTTAAATAATGAGGAATATGCCGAGCTATTCCAAATAATTTTAGGCTCAAAATCTTTTCATTGTTACTATATTTTGTGATTATTTGACATTATATCGTTGCATTATATTATGTGACTTTGATTTTAACCGGAATCGCATAACATTATATAATCAATATAAATTTAGATCTGTCATTGACCCAAACAATAAAGGCATTGTTTTGTTTAATAACTTTCAATACCGCACTTTCCTTACCAAGTTAAGGCTGCTCGATAGTCCGAATTCGTTTCCTGTCAGCAGAATTTTTCGGGGGCACTTTACAAACAGCTTCTACTGAATTTTTAGTGACAGGAATTAAGTTCATTAAGAACTTATGTCTCGGAAGAGGGCTATCTAGTTCGTATAAAAATTCATTTAAAAATGAATCAATTCTCGTATAGTAAAAATAAATCTTCTTTAGTCATTTTAATATCTTGTAGAAAACGAAAAATTTTGTAATATAAATCAGAATATGAAAATATTAATGAATTACTCATAGATGATTAAATCTTAAATATAGTGTATTTATTAAAAATATCATCTTCTAAAAAAAACTCGACTCTAAAATTATGTAAATGTATTACGTTTGCTCAGGTGAGTTAATGTAAACTTCGTCGAGAGGCTTAAGTAGGACACCACTCTCTTTTTTAATAACTGTTCCACTGAATGAAACAGTCTTCTGTAGCAGATTCAAGCGTACATCACGTAAGTATATATTTAAAATAACAAATATATCAAATAAAAAATCCATTCATTCTTCTATTAGGTACATTAATAAATCAAGCTAGCTGTGAAGATAATTAGAAAACATTTTGACACTGTTATTTTTCAAATATAGTTTCGGAATTTACTAAAAGCAAGTTTTATAGAAAATTTATCTGGAGTCTTTATCTTCTATTTTTTTAACATGAACGTAAGCATTTTTTCTAAAAATAATTACTAATATTGTATTGATTTAATTCAAAATGCTACATTAATATTAAATGACTAATTTGATCAAGTACAGCTGCTGTTCATATTTTTATTGGTTAGCTCTGTTGCATCCAAAACCAGTTCAGAAAGTAACAAGGTATATATACATAAAAACCCATTATTTTATAGAATAATATAAATCAAAATTATATAAATATATTTTTAAAATCAAAAACTTATTGTTCAAATAAAGAATGGGAAGTTTCATTTTCGTGGATTAATGGCTCCCGTTTTTACACCATTTAATAACGATGCGTAAGAATACATTATCTCGATTGAAAAGGAAACATTTTTTTTAATAATTGAAATACAAATAACTTAACTCAATTGATTTCAGAAACCAAACTGTAAATTTATTAATAATTCCGCAATATGCTAAATATCTCAAAGCAAAAAATATTACTGGAATTCTTGGTAAGACTTCTTTTCAATTCTGTTAAATTAAATTTGTATACAGTTATATATAGTCCTATATAAAATATTAAACTAGTTTTAGTAATGTTTCACTGTTATTAAGATTTCTAAAATTCAAAAAAAATAAATTATATACATTTCTTATTAATATTAATAACGTATTACTATAATGATTTATTTGAAGTTGGAGGAACAACAGGTGAAGGATTGTCTTTATCAATTGAAGAAAGAAAAAAAGTAGTCGAAGCTTGGGCAAACGCTGTCAAAGAAACTAAACAGCACTTAATGGTTCAAGTTGGAGGAGCAGCTCTTGCTGATGTTAAAGAACTTGTAAGTCAGTTATATATAAGCTAAATTTCACTAAAAATAGATTGAATGAGAAGAAAAATGGAAAATGTTTTATTTCTCTTGTCAAAATAATAAAATAAATATATTTAATTTGTTTTAAAGTGCGTAAAAATAAAAAACATCTGATTTGATGCTTCGTAACATGGTAGAGTGTTTTGGAGCCAACAGAACGAAACAGTTCTACCCACTCTATTATGAAACAAAATTACATTAATTGCAAATATTAAAAAGAAATGAATGATATTAATTGATCCATTATCATCTGGAATACTCTTTGGACAAATTTCTTTTCGTATTTTACAAAAAGTAAATTTAACTACATAATAAAATATTTAATATTTCGAAACATATTAAAAAAATAATTTTGTTTTCAAAAGACTAATGAATAAAATATATGAATAAAAATATCAATAAATTCAATGCCATAATCCAGTTACAGATAAGAATAAATATATTATTACGTTAAATAATGATATTACAAGGGCAATTGAAAAATTGTGAGTATTGTAATATTTGTTTTTATAAGTAAAACTTTTGGATATATTAAATCTAGAAACTCTAAATATACTAAATTGTTCGCGAATGTAAAAAATAATAATATCGGAAATGTTTAACGTAAAAAACAATTAAATCATGCTTTCACTGGTCTCAAAACATTTTTTCTCAAATTCATCATAAACCCACTTTTCTTTAATAAACTCACAGGGTTTCTAACATTTTTACCGTAACTTATATAATTATAAAAACATTTTATATGTCCTGAAGGCTGCCCACGCTGAGAATTTCCATGTTAATTCTTTGCTTTGCTTACCCGACTTATATTTTAAACCATCCAAGGCTGAGAATCTTGTTGAATATCTGAGTTACGTAGCTGCATCTGCTCCAAACACGCCATTAATATATTATCAATCCACCAAAGCACCGACAAGTGGTAAAAATGGAAAGCATCAACTATTTATTTAATAGTATATTTTATAAAATATTGTTGTACTTCTAGTTAATCCAGGAGAATTAGTAAAACTTGCTGTGGCTACAATTCCAACTTTCGCAGGAATCAAATTAGATAGCAGTGATGCAAAACAAGGAGTGGAGGCGTTAGCAGCAAATAATGAAATTACCGTTTTCTATGGGAGTAAAATGGTAAGCAATTGCTAAATTTTGATGACTTATAAAGAAAATGTTTCTTGACATAAAATATCTAAATATAAAACATATACTTTTGATTATGTTATTGAGATTTTATCGATTATAATGAGCGCTCGAAGAGTATACAAGTTCCTTAAGTACACATTATTTATATATCTTTCTTTTTTTTAATAATTGATGTATTTTTAATATAGTATATAATAAGCTATATAACAAAATAACTACATTTAAATCCATGTATTTTAAAGTCCTCTGATGTTGACAAAAACTCCATTATTATTGGTAACATAAATATGAATAACGAGAATAACATTAAAATGTTGTTTTCAAGATTATTTAATTCGTTTTAAAGTTGACAATGCTTAATAGCATATATAGTATATTTATTTACCAATTTTCTATTTACGAATAAAATTACATTAATTTTATATTTTTTTATTCAATTAGGTATTAACCGCTGGATGTGCCTTAGGAGTAAATTCATTTATGTCAGCAACATTGAATTTTATTCCTGAACCTTCGATTGAGTTAATGGACTTTTGTCTCGGAAATATGGATTTAAAAACTGCGCAACGAAAGCAAAATTATCTAAATAAAATTGAAAGAATAATAAGCCAACAGGGTATTTACAACACTTATTGTATATTAATATCTCAAAATTTCTTGTAAAGCGTAATACTATATCTTTTTACTTAAAATTAAAATTGTACTTATGTACTTTTTACTTCTTCAAGGAGGATATGTTGAAGCTATGAAAACTGCTATGAGCTTATGTTCGAATCTATTTATGGGACAGCCACGACCTCCTTTAAAAGCTCTAAACCGAATAAATGTTGATGAGATGCTTGAAGAATTATCGGATGCAGGATTGACACCAAATAAAGAAGCAGCTCTTATGTTGTACTGAATTATAATTTACATAAAATCTGAATAATGTATTACTTAAAAAATAATCAATAATTTCAAATATTTTTATTACTTTAGTACAAATTAATTAATGAACATACACCATACCTTTCACAGAATTTACGGCATTGATAAGTAAATTATACATAGCGTAGATTATTATTATATACATACACATATATTATTCAAAAATTGATCGAACACCAATACGGAATCGTGTTGAAATTGATATTTGAAATCGCAATGGAGATCAACGAAGAAAAAATTTGGAGGGTATGATTTTCAGAGATAGAATTTAAGAGAGAAATCTACAAATATATACAAACCTAAATCGGACACATCGAACGCAGTTAAATGCAAAACACACGTTATTTTGAGTCCGTTTCTTATGCAACTTTTTCGAATGTGCTTTAGTTTGCAAAAAAATTTTATCATCGAGTCATGTATTTATATATATATATATATCAGATTTTTCATTTGCCTTTGATTTTTTAAATTATTTCTTTTTCAGTATTGTAGACAAATTTGACATTACGTACATACCCAAACTTCGTTCCTATCGAATTGTCATGTCACCAAGTTCGTAGAAAATCAGGTTAAACATATGATTGTTTTTAATATTTAAGAGAGATATTGTCAACAATGAGGTTTTCAAAGAAATTTTTTAATAGAACTGAAATTTAAGAAATCATTTTATAATCATTCATAGTATTTTTTTATAATTTATGTGAAATTAAGAAAGGTGTGGGTTATAAATGTATTT
Source organism: Sycobia sp. Sy_11 (assembly GCA_018907035.1). Taxonomy (NCBI): domain Eukaryota; kingdom Metazoa; phylum Arthropoda; class Insecta; order Hymenoptera; family Epichrysomallidae; genus Sycobia; species Sycobia sp. Sy_11. Next base: position 4,523,922 of record JACCIC010000024.1, on the reverse strand, counting down.
ATATATCGATTTTAATTACGAATAGCCGCACCTAATATCTGTATATATACAATTTTACAATGATAAGAGGGTTTAATTTTAAGGTTTAGAAAAAACAATTGAAAAATAATTATGCATAACAAAAAATACTGTTAAGTAAATTGAATTTAAAAAAGTACCAATTCCCTGTGGTTTATCAATTCTTCAAAATTTCACAAGTAAAGTTTCAACAATATCTTATCATTTTCAATTCTTAGTTTGCATACAAAGTCACTATGTTATTATTTCTGGGTATGTTTGTAATAAGAACCTTTAACGCGGGGTATATTGGTGTAAAGCTGCGTACATGATACTATAAAAGTCCAAAGCAAACTCTTTTATTTTATAAAAGAATATAGGTGGCGGCTCAACGTATGAAACTACAAGCCCGCACATGTATCAAGCTACCCGCGAGCCCCTCTCTAATTTGCATTTTGCCGCTTACCTCTGTTACATTATTACCAGCGGAACAGCTTGGTTGAATTTCACAGACGCATCTCGGCCATTCTGACTCCACTGTCCACCTTTAAAACCCATAGGTGCCCCTTTTCTATCCTGCTATCCCTCAAATACTCTCCCTTCTTTCATCAATACAATTCACTTTTTATTCCTTAATTATTTTCCGGTTCATTTATGTTACTCGAGCTTTTGCTGTAAACTAAAATTCATCATTTCTATTTTATTATACGAATATAGCTCTTTTTTTCATTATTCTCTAGAATATTTACTATGATTTAATTTCTTCTATAGGCCAGAATATATCCTTTGTTTTTATAGTTTTAATTTACTGTGGTATTTATCAATTCTCAAAATTGTAGGTTTTTAGGTTTGAAATTAATCTCTTTATCGCGATATGAATAACTGCATGTATGCAATATTAAGATATAAACTTGCTGAATAAAAGGTCAGGTCGTCTGAGTAGTCAAAAATATTCCAGCTTGGATTCTTATGTGGAATGGGTCATTCTAAAAAAACCTATTAATAGAAATACTAACTTTAATACAAATATAATATCCTATTGTTGTTATTAATATTGTTTTTATTATTAGAAACAGGAAAACTGTCAAATTTTGATTTCGCGTTTGTTTTATTGAGGTAAAGTATAATTTATTAGTTAGTAATTAAAATTATATTTGTTTACAGTTTTTGAAAAATTAGAATAAAATATGAAATTTAAGAGTTGCTTAACAATGTATATATCCAATCCAAAAATACTTATTCATTAAATCAATGATAAAATGTATAATTAATGAGAGAAAAGAAATTCCAAATCGATCAATTAGTTCGTATCCTAATTTAAGCTTGTAACGCATGTTAAAAATTCCATTTGAAGAATAACACTTTCAAACAACATGTGCTTTATTTATTAAATAAATATTATTTATTTTATTAAAAAATTAATCAGTCCATTCCAAAGTAAAATAACTGATATTATTACTCTTCCTTAAAAAGATTTTTAAGGATTTTTACTCATCCTTAAAAATCCTTAAAAATCCTCAAAAACATTTTTACTCATCCTTAAAAAGCGGTTATATTATGCATTGCGCTGCTCTACAGGTTTTTACCCATTGAATAAGTCCAAAATAAAAAAATCGATATTGAATTAGAAATGTGCTAATGCTATATTAGTGTATATTACTCTATCCAAAGTTCTTCCTAAGTTATATAAATATATGAAATTACGAAACACCCAAACACAGAGGACTTTTTGTAAATCGGCCAAGAGCTAAAAACGGAGCTCTCGCTTCCCCTTCAATACCTTGAAATGTGCAAGCCTTAAGATAGACGCTTTTAGTAAATACTCTTGTGTCTATAAGCGCGCGTGGAATTTTGATGATCCCTTAGACATACCAAGAATCTTTGGATGTATTGGTATATTCCGCACACGAAAACTTGGCATGTATCAAAGCATTGCTGGAATATCAAAAATCCTCAAGCAGCCGGAAATTAATTATTTGCTTAATCTAACAGTACTAATGATGGGATTACACCATATATCCCTAAATCTACTCGATACCTTGTTATACCTGTATCAATCCGGAGACTTTAAACCGCTTTAAATATATTCGTAAAAAGTAGTTGAACTGTTTATAGTACTCGTGTATTGACCGATGTTTAAGGGAATCTCGGATAAAAATTGATGGTCATAATACAAAGCAGTTTTTTTCTCAATTAAACAATTTTAAAACATTATACATGAAAAAATATAGTTAAAAGAGGTAGCCACCAGAAAAGTATGATACCGTTAGAGTTTGTGCAAACCGAAAATAAATACATAATGCTACACGAGCCGCATCATAAACGAATACATATTTTTTTATTTAGCTCAATCTAAGGCAATAATGATGTTAAAATAATATTAAGCAAGGTATAGCTACCATCAAAGAATTGTCACCACTTTAATTGGTACTAAACAAAAATTCAATCCGAAAGTTGCCAAACATAATGCGAGACCGTGACATCATTATACTACAGACCATGTCGAACTATTCGACATTCTTTTAACAGCTAATAAAGAATGTCGTAGTCAGATTTTTGTTTGTGAGGATGAACTTGAAGAAGTGGATGGAAATTTTTGGAGGCCTTTGAAGAAATGATAGGAAACATAGGTTGCTTTTCTTCGATAAATGTCATCAAGCAAGAGTGCATAGTCTTCGCCCCGTTCTCACTTGCTAAACTAAAGAATAAAACAGTTTATTGTGGACAGTTCTGTATGTATTCGCATTGATTTAAACAGAAAAAAAATACACGAGTTCCTTTAGTCGCTGTTGATTGTCTTAAGCATATATGCCAGCGCATATGTCGCTATTTTTCGACGGACCGGACTTAAATTTATGACGGTCAATCATAAAAAGTTTCTAATAAAAAATATTTTGAGAAATTACGAGATTAAAACTACACGAAAGGAGCTATTGTAGTGTTCTACATTCTCACTACTGTGAATATGCAGAAAGTTTTACACGAAAAGAGTTTTGTGTTTTCCTTGCCCATTCTTTCCCATTAATTCTGAATCCTAAGCTTTAACATGTTAAAACAATGCATCGAGCACACACTCATGTATTATATAGATATTATCGAATAGAAACAATTAATGCTTCCTCTCATTTCTGCAAAATCCCACGAAAGTCTGCGCTTGTCCGTTCAAGTTCATCATTCCAAACGAAAATCCAAATTCTGCGCAATTAATTCCCTGATAAGCAGGTTTATTAGTAAATAATGCTAAAACTAAAAACAATTCACCTGCTGCTTTTACTAATAAATTTCAACTCTTCTGGTTGCTACCAGTATGGGAAGGTATCAAGTGAGTTCGGGATCATACGGTGTTTATTTTTCCGTTAAATAAAGATCATAAATTCTATATTTTTAATTTTTTTCAATTAATGGAAATAAAAAAAATGTATTAGCTTTACCTATAGATTTATCATAATCGAATAAAATTATATACTATTTATATTATGACGACATGATTTCGTAATGTATGCCAAAATTATAATAACACCCCTTTCCGTTCTAGCAGGAATGGAGCCTAAAGGCTAAATTGCATACACAGTATTTCAATTGAACGAAGCACTACTTATTGATGTGCTTTGTGTTTTAGTTTTAGACAGTCCCCGAAGTTTCCGTACTACTTCTGTTGTATAAGCGTTTAGAGGTTCAGATACTTCATGAATAAAAAAGAGGGAAACAATATATGGGGCACAATGGAATGTACATGTTTGAAATTAAAGTTATTATTGTCTTCGAAGATGGGCAAAGGTGAAATTTCTGTGCCTGAAAAATTCCATACCTATATACCTCGTGTTTGAGTAATGATAAGTGTATAGTATAAAATACAGCAGTACTCACTTTCATAAGATACTGCTATATTTAAGAACTAATGGCGATTTACCGGATAAACTTGGACAACTATTATTGTTAAGTCCTGGAAGATACATGTATCTGATTTTAATAAAAAGGAATGTCAGAGGATAGATGCGTATTCGGTGAACAAATAAATCAATAGTTAAAATATTAAGAAAAGCTCAAAACAAATTTTATTTGACATAAAAAATCCTCTCTTAGAAAAAGAAAGAAAAAAACCTTTAGGAAATAATCATAAACTATAAACTGTATTATTGATGAATGATCATGTACTATGCATCTGTTCGCATGGTATGCGCACAGGCGAAGAAAAAACGAAATACAGTATCTTTATAACCGTCAAGTTAAATTTGTAGTACAGCTGTCAAATTAGTACAAACCTTGAAAGGCACGTTCGGCTCGAACGCTGGAAATTTAATTTTATTGTATCTCTTTTTTTCTATTTCTTAGTTTATAATGCAGGGAAAGTCCCGAGCCGACATGGCCGACCCATGTATTCTTGGTCCTATACCTGAGCACTAGCCCGTCACGCGGACGACTGACGACCCTTCGCGGGAGCGGCACATACGAAGCCTGATGAACCGCTCCGTAGGGAAGGAGAGTAATAACGTAAAGCTAGAGGCTCTTACAGTTTTCGTTTATTTCTGCGTAAATTATTCAGTTTTAACAGAGCATTCCGAGCGCTTACATCTTGCTGTTCTGTGCGTTTTGCCATCCGTCGACTTTCCTGTCTGTGAATCACGCACGTTACCTTTTTTGTGTGTTTACTGCTCGCTCGAGTCGCTGTTAGCTACGGCGCGTAAGCAATTTTGTGTATTAATTTAATTTTCTTTGTGGAAATATCGGTTTGTGTGTGTTATCGCGCTTATATATGTGTATATCTAGTAAGTGACAAGCGGACCATACACATTAGAGGCTGTCTGGTTGAGTGCCTACGCGCTCTGAGCGGACGCCATTGCGACAACCCGCCGGCCGCGGAATTGTCCGGACGCACACGGGGCGAGGGCTGTACCCGTGTCCGAGACGTCGGAGCACCGTGGTGCGTTTTTTCCTGGCGTACCGCTTCCCATCCAATCATCTAGCTGGTTTTAAGACCACGGCAGGTGTGTCACCGTCGGTAAAGAGGCCGACGACAAGTACGTAAACTGCGCGAAGGGTGTGAATATAAAATTTGTATGTGTGTTGATCGCGTCTCGATCTTAAAATTAGGTTTGTATGTCAACGTAAATATGTATTAATTTATATTAATTTTCGTCCGTGTAGTAATCTCCTATATATATATATTTTTTTAATAAATCGTAATTGTATGCTTGATTCGGCTTTTCCCCTTATCCCGAAGGGGTTTTTACGCCAAATCAAGTAAATTATTTATTACCGCGTAAATATTGTTTAATTTTTATTATCCCTATTTACTCATTTCCCACCGCCTAGAATTCACCATTTTTAACACAGATAAAAACAGCATCGCTGACAAAGGAAATTTATCTTACCAATCGCTCGTAACTTAGAGAAGTATGGAAGAGGAAAGAAATTCTTTTAAGAGACAGATATCCATGTGCAAAGATTAGAAGCTAGGCAATGCACCGAAATACTAAACACAACCAGACTGTTGCTCGTCTGAAGCGCGAATGCGCATTGCATTACCAAGTTGACTTTCGAAATCTTATTCCAGCTACACTAAGTCCTTATCGCTAGTATGTCTATATAATGTGTAAAGGTCACGTACAAATTCATATACAATACACACACACACATTGTATATGAATTTGTATATCACAATATATATATATATATATATATATATATATATATATATATATATTGTAACCGGCCAACTTGCCGGTCCTCGGTGAAAACCGAGTGTTTGCGCGTGATAGCGAAAATGCGCGAGGCGCGAGCCGCAAGAGTGGGCAACCATCGCGAAAAAAGAGGAAACGCGAGAAGAAGATGGTCGTCCACGATCAGCTACCGAAGGAAGAGGTCGAAAAGAGAGAGAGTTCCATCAAAAACTATCACCTCTACCTCGAGCCCGATTCTCCGCCTGTGTTCACCAGCTTTCCGGTGATCCGGCTGATCGACCTCGCTATCCTATCGATATCCCGGAACTGCACGATCGTTGCACGATTGTTCTATACAGCGAGATAAGCGGTGAAGAAGAAGAAGAGCCAGACAAGGAAGGAAGCCATTGAGATCGAGAAGATAGAAAGAGAAAGAGAGAGAAGGAAGAAAGGAAGGAAAGAAGGAAGGAGAGAGAGGCCAAAGGAAAGAAGTTCGGCACGAGAGGAAGATACAGCGGAGCTCCATCCCGGCAAGTAGTGGCATATATTTATTATAAGTAAAAGAATGCGTGTCCGCGCAACTAAGCGCGCCATGCTTATACGGCCGCTCTGCGTGTCCGTAAGATAGGTTGTGCGCGTCGTGTTTTCTCTTTTCCACTCCCTGCCGCTGATATCCCGCCGCACCCGCTCCTGAGTTAGTATGTCGTCGCCGCGCGTTGTATATTTACATTGTTTTATGTAACTGCTATCGTCGTTATGCCAAATTATAGACTTTGCCGCAAAACGTGAACGAAGAAATAAATGTTCTGTTTGATTTACATATAAATTAGAGCCGTGTTCATTTCGGAATCCCGTTCCCGTATTCGCGTGTTTCAGGTCCAGCGCAGCCGGCACGCAGCTATTAGTTAATAATACGTAAGTACACGGTCACCTGTACTAAAGTACACAGTTACAATATATATATATATATATATATATATATATATATATATGCATCTGCGAGGGATTAGGCAGGCTCGTCGCTCCTCTCTCTCTCTCTCTCTCTCTCTCTCTCTCTCTCTCTCTCTCTCTCTCTCTCTCTCTCTCTCTCACTCACTCTTTCTCTCTCGCTCCCTCTCTGGCGCGCATGCCCTCTCACTCTCTCTTTCTCGCACTCTACTGTCTCTCTTTCTTTTGGGCTGTCTCTCTCACTCACTTCCTTCACTGTAGACTAAATGCACATTAATGATTTAGGACGCTCAGGCGCCCAATATTTATGAATGGGACCATCATAAACTATCGTTACAATGAATTGTGATGAGTTATGTTGCATGTGCGATCGGCGACTATTCCACACAGGGACGCTCCGTTTGGAGATAGTTTATTGCCGTGTTTTTCTCCGAGGTGTCGAATAACTTGAGGAGCTTCACTTTGCTTTCAACTTTCAACCGAATCGCTTCTTCTAAGGGTTGCTTCACGTGAATAGTCGTTGGCATTGAATGTATATATTATAATTTGTATTTACGTTTATTTGTATCCGCATATAAAGTGTTTTGGAATGTGTTGTGTGTAACTTTGCATTTTATGTGTATATACGTGTAATTTGCGTGTAGATTGTGTGTAGGAGTTGTATTGTGTGAAATTGGTTCATCAGCAAGACGAGGGACGTTGCCCTCGTGGAGAATTCATTCAACATGAATATCCGAGACCACTCCCGGTGGCATTTATGCCCGTTGGCTGCCGTTGCGGTTAGGAGAAAACCGTGTCCGAGACGTCGGGACCGCAGCGCACAGTAGGACATAAACGCGGAGCATTTCTTCCCCGAAGGAACCTCGCGAGCAACGTGAGCGTTAGGGCTCACGGCCGCTCAACACTTGCGCTGGAGTACTCCGTATATTAAACGAACCTACCTGGTAAGAGCGTTAAAGATTACTCGGCTAACCGCGTTTGACGTCTTCAACACACTGTAAAATTCTAATTTCACTTTTTATTGTTTTTTGGTCTTTTTGCTCCACTCACTGAGTGGAGGTTTTCTATGCCATTAGTATGAAATAAATACATTAAGAATTAAACTAAAATTTAATATCTAGATCTTAAATTATCATACCCGAACACATATTCTTCCGACGTAGGTAAGAACTCATTTGTTTTCATTCGGTTTTTTAGAATTGCTAAAAACAATACATATATATATATATATATATATATATATATATATATATATATATATATGGGTGTATAAGTAAGTTTCCAGCTTTTATGGAAAGATGGTGTCGGCCGTAAATCCAGAGCAGAAATGTTAGACCTCATATGTTATATTCGTAAATTGTGTCTCTGTCAACAATTGTGCAGCATTATATTTCAGTATTTCTTTTGACGTAGCTTATTTTATCGAGCAAAATCATAGCAAGTTTGCAGCCAAACAAATGTCATTGACGAGAAGCGCTGCTTATATACTTTAATAGGAGAAAAAGTGCAGCTTTGACCTATCGTTTGCTTTTGGAAACTGATTGGGCGGAATATATTGGTGAATAGACGTGCCGCGACTGGTTCAAGTGGTTGAAAAGTGGTAATTTTGAATTGAATGAATTTTGAAGTTGAAGCAAGGATCGCTCCGGAAAGCCGAAAAATTTTGAAAATGAGAAATTAAACGCTTTGCTGAATGAGGATCTGTATCAGATTCAAGAAGAACTTATTTCACCATTTGGCGACACGCAAGAAATTATTTTTCTACGCCCAAAAGCATTGAATTTCATTCAAAAGGTTGGATTCTGAGTGTCATACAAAATTGAAACCGAGAAATGTCCAACGGCGATTCTCTATGTCCGAAATGTTGCTAGTGGTATTTTTGCATCGTTTTGTCACTGGTGATGAAAAATGAATTTATTATGGTAACCCTCAACGCAGAAAATCGTATACAAAATCCAACGAGTCCGCCCAAACGACGCCAAAACAAAATATTCACGTAATGAAATATTTCGCTCTAATTCTTTCGCGAGCCGATAGAGGGAAGTTATCGTTGATCTTTTGAAAGAGAATCATATTAAACATCATGAGTGCTAAGTACGCTTCGCATTATTAGGCTGTGTTCCTTTGCACTCAACCGAAAGTCTCAAAATGTTGCAATCTGTTGCTGCTAAATATTCTACTATATAAAGAAAGTAGAAAGTATTTGTATAACGATGTAAAGTGATGAAAAATATCGATGATTTTCCCCCATAATATGGCTCGATAGGAATAGTGAACAAAAAAAATGAAGAAAGAATAGTAAATCTGTTTTCGCGGAATCCTGCTTTAACACCGGGGCAAGAATAAGCAAAATTAGAGGCAAATGGTTTAGATATATCCTACGAAATTATCTGAACCCATCTTCGTACTCGTAGCCTGAAATGGCGCAACTCAATGAAGAAGCCTTTGTTGAATGAACAACATGTGACAAAGCGACTCGCTTGGGCGCATGAGAACATTCACAGAGATTTTAAAAATATCATTTTTATTGATGAATGTTCTATATGGGCACGTTGTGTCCTCACGCAAGCCTGGTCAACTTCTACCAATAGGCTTGTTTGGCGGACAGTAAAAGATGGAATAAAGGTGTATCTTTGGCGCTGATTCTCAAAGCAGGGATTTGGCACTTTGCACCTCTTCAATGATAATCTAAATGCTGAGAAAGTGATAAAAATCTATAAAAAAAGTTTTACTGCCATCTGCCAAATAATGTTTCATCAGAAAAAATGAAGATTGGATTCTGCAGAAGAACGATTGTAAACACCGCAGCAAGCTCTGTACTGCGTGGAAGAAGACTCAATCTGGCATCGTTACATTGAATTGGCCGTCGTAGTCGTCCGATACAGGTCCTATTAAAAATGTGTGGGCATATATTAAATAGATGTTTCGTGGAAGATGCAAAAAAAAATTCAAATTGTTTCTTCTTTGTGCGAAAAAAAGTTAATAAGTTTGTATTTCAAATTCAATTGGCGATCGTGGTTGTCACGTCTGACGCGAGCCGATCACCGTCACACCGTGATATATTAAAAAAAAAGGAATCTAAAAATGATAATTTTCTTGAAATCAATTTTTTTTCTTTAAGTAATCAGGATGTTTCCTACAAAATTCAATTAGATTAGTTAACAAAAAAATTTTTTTTTATTTGAAACATTCAGATTTTTTTGGGATTAACTAATATTTTAAAATTTTTAAAAAAATCATTCTCAAAGGGTCAATCGTTTCGTTAGGTATGATCTTCCATAATTTTAATAACTTGATAACGATAAACCTAATAAAAAAAATTTGTTTTTCTGAAGGCATGTTATTCAAATTATGATATTGAATAACAATGTACACATTTCTATTTTCGTTTTCGTTTAATTTAAACAAATTGCATGAGTTTTCAACTGCCATGAGAATGACATGCCATATGTAAAATTTTTTTTGGTAAAGTTACTTCAAGAAATGACATTTAAAAATAAAATAAAAAAATTTATACATTAGAAATCATTGTAAGCTTTACCCTGAGATAATAAAAATATTGACTTGTTTTTTTTATTAAAAACAAAAGAAGAAGAGGGATAATTATAGATAGTACAGAGACTGTTGCTTCCATAATTTTCATACTAACATGAAAATTGAAATGATTTATATAAAGACAAAAAAATACATTGTTCAAAACTGCTGTTGATATTCATTAACCCAGTTGTTTATAACTAGTGCAATCTGTTTGACAGTTTAAATGCTTTGGAATCTCTATATAAATAAAAAAAAAGAAAAAAAAAATTTTCTTATAGAATAAATTACAGTGTCGAGTCACTATATATTCCAAAAATCACATTTATATATTCTATACTGAAATTAGAATCATTAATTGCATAATATTAGTAACTTTACTTTAAACTGAAGTGTCAATTATGAGTTATATATGAAATGCTATTCAGGGCCTTTTTCAGACTTGAGTTTCCACTTCTGTGTTGAACTAATACTTACAGTTAAAGTAAACTCTTGAAAATTTTTGATAATCTATTGAAATACAAATAAAATAAAAAAAATCGTATAATAAGCTAATAGTGTAGATAGTTATTTTAGTGGATTTAAGCAATGAGTTTTCCAATTATCTTGGCGTGATAGATAATGGAAACGAATTTGATGTAAAGTTCCTTAGTGGTAAAATAAGAAAGATTTTGAAAAAAAATTATTTTGGAAATTGAGGTCTACTTTATACATTTTTTAAAACCTTATATATTCGCTTATAGCATACAGTCCGTTAAATAAGGCCTTGATTTATTTGTCGTTTTTCTGAGAAATCGAATAGTGGTAGACGTTTTCCATGAATATAAGGGGGTTGTAAACAAAATTAAGAAAATTATTAATCATAAAGTTATTTCTGTTAATTAATGAACTCTGAAACGAAATTCCTGATTTATTATATAAAATGAGTGTACAAATTTTGAAAGTTGTTAAAAATTTATTATAAATTTTTTTTATTAATTCTAAAGGTATATCTGAAGCATTAATTCCTTATAATTACTCGATTTTTAGATTAAGATTTAGATGGCAAACTATGTTTTAGAAAACATCAATTTGATTCTAAACGTGAAAGCGCATATAGTAAACAGTTCTACTATAAGTTATTCGAGTTTAGATACCTTTTTAATTTAAGAGTTCAACTTCGAATTTTGATTTATCTTCCTGAAGAAAATATAGGAAATTATTTGTAAAGAGAATAATTATTTTTAAGCATATTTATAAAATACTTTGTCTTTTTATTTTTCTAAAAATAAAGTTTGATTTTTTTCTTCATAATAAATTAATTATTTTCTGTATTTTAACAATATTCTAAAACCGATAAAGAGTATGATAGTGAACTATCTTTAGGAATTTTTGTGATACGAGCAAGATAGAGGTTTAAAATATTAAATAAAGTTGCTATAAAATAGAGCCTTGGATAACGCCACAATCTATGGTGAGAGGGCGTATTACGTTGTTATTCGTAGTCGTGTTCTGCGGTAGTTACGAAATCTGACAACGATTGGTATCGGAGTATTGAATCACCGTATACAATTAAATCTATTAGCAACTCGATAAGGGACATTTAGGAAATTTTTCCTCGACGCCGGTCGCCGTTTCGTTATTTACGTCGTTCCGTACCACCTGTGACCGCCATTTGACTTGCCGCCGGAAACCGTATTATACAAATCGTCCGTTGTGCGCTCCAGAGGATTGGGATTTCCGATAGAAAAATTTGAATTTATTCGACGGGGTGACAGCATTGGTGGGCCGAGAGTCTCGCATCCTGCAACCATGAGATCCTGCAATTGGACCTGTAGAGCTCGACCGCCTAGGGGCGTACGAACCGAGAGACTTGCCTAGGACAATGAAGCTTTGACCGAATTTTTCGGTTTGAGATTTATTATCATCGATGATATGCTATAAAATTTGCTATTGAATTATTTGATTTACCGATAACTTGTTATACATCACTCACATATGCATATATCTGTATACTTTCTTGTCCATCGGGTAATCCCGATCGCTTGCCAATCATCTCGCATTTTTTCCTTTTCAGGAAGATGAATCAGCAATAAGACTGACAATTTAACGATCGGGTGGAAAATTGCAAATTTGAACAAATGAAAAGAAATATTTGAATACTCTAGACAAGCTAGCACCGACTGTATTACAAAGCTAGTGTTGGAGCTCTTGCTCGTTTCATTTTTGCATTTGATCCCTTCTAGAGGTAACAAGATCAAGGTAATCGCCAAATTAATTTAAACTATTGATTATTATATATATAATTTAAATTAAAATTTTATTTGACGATACCGCTGGCTCGCGATTCGGGCCCATACTTATTTATCTCCCATACGCGTGCACCTTCCTTTTCGTCCACCATCCCGCCTCCGTTTGACGACTTCGGACTGCAAAGCAGATTGCATTTCGAATGGACCAGTACGATGGGGACTGAGAGATGTACGGTCGAATTCGTCGTCTGGACCAGGACCAGCTGAAGGCCGTCTTAGAGAAGTTAGGTGCGAGTACGCACGGCGACCGTCGTACGTTAAGGAAGCGTCTCCTCAAGGCCGAACTCAGTAATCAAGACCCAACCTTAGATGTGACCTGAACGACTGTAAATGAAGAAGATCGGAACTCGTATCGTATCGTCGACGATTCTCTCGTCGATAAGCGTCATCGGAGTGTCGAACGTGTGCGTGGACGCCAAATGACCACCCTGGATGAGATCGAGATTCCGGGGCGAGCGACCACGCCGGTGGAAGCTAATCCCTTTGACAGTCTACAAGCCTCGCCGCCCATGGTCGCGCAGATTCCCGGTAGAGCCGTGATGGTCACGACAACGATCTGCACCACCACCACATCGAAGTACACCACGGCGGGGAACACCATACCGACACCAGTAACCCAACCGGTTACGGTCAACCTAGGAGTCATTGCGAACGTCAGCCGGGCAAACCAGTCGAGATCGTTGCGCCGTCTAGAAGACCAGAAGGGAGTAGCAAATCTACAGATGGACCATATACTCCAGATGGCTATGGACCGGAACGAAGAAGAGCGGCTACGACTGCAGGAAGAGATAGGCCGTAGATCAATTTTGTCACAGTTCGACCAGCAGTGTCAGCACCGTAGCGTTCCGCATCAGGCGTACCCGAATCAACGGGCAACCAGCGATAGTTGGAGCTTCGCCCGGGATGTATATGGCTTCCGCATCAGAGAGGAGCTCGACGACGATGCAAACATGGCGTTGGTCGAAGATAGCCAGGACGGAGAACGTGATCACCCAGAAGTCACGTGCGCATCGACTCCCAGATCTCGGACCAGCCAAGTGAGTCGGATAGAAAGCAAGACCGCAGGATACGGATCGACTATAACGCCAAAAAGTCCTCCGACCTAACAGACCAGAAATACTGACCGAGTCTGTTGTCCACCGTCGCCCCTCGTCCGCAACACTAGTCTGGAACGGGACCCGGTGAGGCAAACCTCGTCCCCATGTGTGTGTCCGCACGGGAGTAGCCGGGGCTACGGACAGCACTCCCCAGCTAGAATCTTAAAGGACTGGGGGATCAAGTTTTCGGAGACCGACCAAGAGTATCCGAAGCAATATCCCGTGGATCTCGAATAATATCGCTACTCAGCCCGCCTGACGGAGAGCGAATTGATTAGGGCGATCTCCAGCACGTTGAAGGGAGAGGCGAAGCAGTGGTATCGGCCCATACGGGCAGAGACCAGTAGCTGGGCGGCCTTTGAAGAGGTGTTCAGACTTAGATTCATCAACCAGAGCCAGGACGATCTACGGAGAGAACTGTATTCGGAGACCCAGGATCGCAGCGAGACCGTCGCTACCTTCGTCGCAAAGTTCAGACATGTCGTCTCGTACTTCCGGAGACCGCCGCCATTGAGTAAGCAGGTGATGGTCGCTGCCAACAACTTACAACCGGAGTATCAGGTGTACATGGTGGGCAAGACATTCACCAACTTCACCGAATTAACACGTTATGGCCTCGAGATCGAGCGTGCTATGGAGCTCCAAAACAGGTGGAGTGCACCGCCAGCGAAGGAGAATATGAGACTCCGTAGCGCTGCTCCCACCGTAGCTAAGGCCAAGGCGGCGAATATCGCGACTATCACACAGAGTGAGCGAGGCCAAAGGATCGAGTCGATCAGTAGTGAGGAATATAACAAGGAGACTCGAAGGTAACCAAGGGAGCAAACGCAAAGGTCAAAGAGGTAGCGGCCATACCGGGACTCGTAGAGACCCAGACGCCAAGACATATAACGACGACCAAATCGGAGAGGCCGCAGAGCTACGCTGCGGCTGCGAGACAACGGTAAAGAAGTTGGGAACTGCGACAGTCGAGGACTAGGTCGCCCCAAGGCCTGAGTCGCCAGCTTGGAGACAGCGGTCGGCGGCAGAACCGTGGCCGCGAGGAGGCTCGGAGGAGCTCATCGCTGACGTATGGGACGGAGGACGGACGGTTCTATAGTTCGTGCGTCCACTGTAGAGCAGTAAGACATCGGGCGTCGAACTGCTCGAGCATCTCATGCTATCGATGCCATCAACGCGGGCATTGTGCCACCGACTGCCCGAACAATCAGAGAAGCACACTGTCGTGCCAATGGTGCGGCCGACAGACCGTGGCAATCCGCGACTGACGTGACTGCGCCTCTATCTGCGCGAAGTTGGGAAACGAGAGGACGGTGGGGGTGCAACAGCTCCACAACCTCCCGTTCACCCTCGGACGTCATTAGAACCGAACACCGTGCCAGAATAGAAGGAGGCTATCCCAAAGTGAAGAGAGCAAGTAGATGATGAGGCCCCGAAACGAACCAAGCGGGGACCGATATAGAACGAGCAGATATCGAGGAAACCGGCGCGTGAGGTAGCAGATCAACTGGAAGATCCGATGTTCAGGTTAGATGTGCGAGAAGAAAGCACCGGAGTCCGGTTTAGAAAGCAAGAGACCGGTAAAACCGAGAACTCTGGGGTAGGTCAGATACATATTGGGGGATCCCCGAGGGAGCGTCAGACCGAGGGAGTGAAGTGGTATGTTGAGGAGAGACTCTGTATCGTAAAGTCGCCCCACTGAACGAAAGATGCGAGAGAATCAGTGGAGGTGTCCAAAACGAAGGTACCCTCGGGAAAGGCCCGCCGAAAGTTAAACGAGGTTTTGAAGAGGATAAAGTTTCCGTTACCCAGATGGCGGAGGGTTACGCCTACCAGCCTGGCTAACAACAGAACCTTCCTACAGCAATGTTCAGGGCGGGAGTGGAGTCGTAGCTGAGTCAGAGCGAACACCAGGACCTGTAGAGTTCCAGTATCTCGAGAAAACGGAACAGGCTGAGGAGACCGGCCAGGACCAAGAAGGGCCCGAGGTATCCGGTGCAAAATCGATTCTTTCTTCCCATGGGGATAAACGGACAGAGTTATCGTGCACTGTTCGAACCTGGAGCCGTAGTTTCAGTCGTCGGAGCTCGAGTAGCCAAGCGATTTAAGGATCGACTACGGCCGACCTCGACGGGGCTTAAGAGTACCATCGGTGGAGGGACGACCATGCTAGATAGCGGGCGACAAGCCTCAAACACACTCTGTGCGTACGAAAATTTCTAATAATAAATTAATGTAAAGTCCGAGCGAGGATCAAAGTAAATGAAAGGAAACATAATTTTTATTTAGACTTTAAGTCTAATGACTTATTTCTTTCTTCTTTTGTATTTATTATAGATTAAAACGTCGGCAGCCGTGAAAATAGGTAGTAGCGTGGTGTGCCCCGTGCCGAAGGCTGCATATATTTTACTTTCTTTTACATAGTAATTTTACTTTATTTCATTTCTTATGTTTGTAAAATTTGTATAATAAATTTTCTACTTTAATGTTAAAAACAAATACTTTCTGGTAATAGGAATAATTTAATATATAAAAACCTTATCCAAATACATCTACACAGATTTAATATACTATCTTGCTCATTGACTAAAATATCACTAGCGTTTTTGAACTTCAGCCGTTATCCGCAACCGGTAAAAAGTGCACGATCTGGTTTCGAAAATCGACCCCGAAGTATGGAAGTACCGGATACGGCGGTTGAACGCAGTGAGGGATCTTATCTTCCGGCACATCGAGGGGTACGGGCCACTCAAGAGAGATATTATAACTAGGGTGGGCAAGGTGTGTGTTTCAGAGTGGGAGACCAAGTGCTACGCAGGGTGCGCGTTTGTCGAGTAGGACCCAGAGGTTCTTCTCCAAGTTGGCTCCTAGATACAAGGGCCCCTTTCGAATTTCCAATCAGCTTTTCCCGACGGTTTACGTGCCCGAGCTGGGCGCCAGTCGACGAAGCGCGGAGGTGCACGTGTCGGAACTAAAATGATACGTCCCCTCCCCTCCCGATGCTGTAAGTCCCAAGCTCGGTCTTGAGGTTCGTGACCAGATGTATATATTTTTTCTTTCTCGTCCTTTCTTCCTTTTCAATTTGTAGGTAGACCAGACCACTAGTTGAGGCATCCAGTAATCCTCCACTTTCTTATTCTAGCAATAAGCTAAATGCGGGGACATCACCATTTAGGTCTCAGGAGAGAGGTGGCACGGCCGCTGATCTCCCAACCTCGGGCAGGCCACAGGCCATTCCCCCAATTCCGGTCTGCTCCCAGGGCGTCCTGGACAATGGGGGAGTCATTGCCTCCGTTCCCTGACGACGAGTCCGGGTCATCGTGGTCCTCGTCGTCCTCAGATGATGAATTCGCGGTGGGACGGCCCGCCCCGTCACGAAGGGACTGCCGCCAACTTCTAGCTGCCCCATACTGTTGCAACTGCGGGCGACGCGGGGTCGTCGTCCAGCACTACCCCCTTTGACGGCGGGCGTATCAGCGTTGCATGGGGTGGCTCATCCGGACTGCGACGGGAAGCCTCATGGCTTCTCGCGCTCCTGACCATGCGCACGCGGCAACACCACCGTCGAGTGAGACACGAGGTGACACCCCGGCCAAAGGCGGACCATCGCAGCGACTGGTAGCCGTCGTCATCCCACGGCCTGTCCGTCGAGGGTCACGACGGGTATCGGTAAGGGCATTGGTCCGACTGCTGCTGGAGGCCATCGCTGGATATTAAGGCATGGCGCCTGGGGCGTGGAGGGCCGTGAAGATCAAGGCAAAGCAGGAGATTGACCAGGAGGGAACCTAAATGGAAGGCAGGAGTTCGTCGTCAGTAGCCATTGTCGCGAGGGTCAGTCATTATTCAAACATAAGATAGCTGCGCGGCGCACACTCCCCAAAGACGAACGCAGAAAGAAGAGGATGAGAAAGAAGAAAAAGAGATCCACCGTGACTTTACTTGCTACTGCTCTCAGTAAATCGATGCTATTAATGTATTCCGGCAACTCTAACGACTTAAATGAAAAATAGCATTCTTTAAGCGTGTGACGAAACGCGCAATATCGATTTGTCCCGGTCGCAGACTCGGTAAATCATGAATATCTCTTACTACTCTTTCGGCTACATGGCGCTTGTTGCCAAAATTCAGTTTTAAGAGATGCATAACGGATTCGGCGGTCATACCTAACAGGGCTTCTACTACCTCACGAGCCGCACCGCGCAAAGCTTTGTAGAATCTTGAAATATTCTCACGCTCATTGAACTGGCATAAACTCGTAGACGGTCTAGACGCATCTTCAAAATGCATCCATTCCAACAGGTTTCCGCTAAATACAGGTAAATCTTTCGCGATCTTAATGCGGCTACTTACGCGCGAATCTGAACTACTTTGAGCCGCATCTCTGACCAGAATGTCTCTTGCAGAGATTCAGCAAATAAACTTGCCGGACTTGTTTCCGCACGCGAATTAATACTTAAATTGTTTACGCAATTCATACCGATCATCGCTGCGCTCGCTGGTAGATTTTGTTGAGTCTCGACGTCGCCCAGATGGCTCGTAGTAGGTGTTGCATTTGCACCTACAGGTAATGCTGCCAGCATGGTTTGTGTACACGTTCCTTGCGATAATAGCGAAACGTTATCTTGAATAGTGATATTACCTTGGTCCTCCGCCAAGATAGAGCCATCGCTGCCTCCTTCAACTGATGAAATTTCTTCATTTACGGCGCGATGTCCGGGAGTGGCTCGATCCTCTCGGCGTTTTCCACGATTCCCGGCTTTCACGACGCCAGCAACGTCTGCCGTTTTCTTTTACTGTGTACGTTTTGCTAACACCATTCCTCCTTCCTCGCCCACAGCTGCTCTTTTTGTGTTGCGTCCTTCTCGCAACATGATGTTGATTAATAGTAAATGCTGTTTACTATATAATAGATTCTCTAATCAGCACCTAACTTCACTCACTTTATGTGCACTCTCTTCACTAAAACTTCTGCTTGAGTCGTTCAAATTCATTCCTCACCTAGGGCACCAATGTTCAGGATAAGGCATGCAAATGGAGAAGTAGAGAGAAATAATGAATGAAGCAAATTTTTCAATGTATTTATTTTCAATTTACTCGATTAAAATAACACACGTATAAGGATGAGATAAATACTTTAATAATATAATGAGTAAACGAATACACACATCAATACAATAAAATGCATGATCTGTCTCTTCGAGCGTTCGGCACAAGAGTATCCCCGCCCCTCTGTCCATGCAGTCATTCCCTCTTCCCCCGCTCGGGAAGGAGAAAAGAAGGGGGAGCACTCCCCGTCATGAGTAGCAATGAGTTGAGCAGCCGTCTTCAAGCGTCATACACTACAACGGTTGCCCGTTTCCTCGCCTACCTCTCACCTCGCCGTGCCTGGCTGAGGGCGCCACTCCCCTCAGCCATGGGGTGACCTCAAACATAGGCGGGTCAGAACGTCTCGAGAAAAATCCTAGTCATCCTTTCGGAGACTCTATAGTCTCGGACACTAGTAGACCTTTCCGAGCGAAGGCTGTGAGTACCGTCTGAATGGACGCGCGCGTCACGTTGGCGCAGAGTTGGAGGAACAGGGGTGCATAGACGTTCTGCTTGAAGACGCCTGTAATAAGATTCTCGGAGCCAAATGGTACAAATGTTATAGCCTTCAGTTTTACAGTTATTTGCTTTCTTTCGGACACGTAGTATTTACATTCAGTTTATATACTAAGTTTATTACATTAAGCTTGTGTACGTTTTTACAGTCGCTTTATGGACGCAGCGCGGCGCTAATTACAATGAAATTCCTGTATTTACCAGACGCAGCTGGCTAGTGTTTTATTGCAGCTAGTTTGTTCAGTTTTTCACGCACAGACGCATCACAGAACACCCGCAATTACAATTCGCGCTAGCGCTGCTATTGCTCAGTCGTCACCGATCGGCATAGCGCTGTAGGAAAGAAACATTCTTTTCAAATCTGGCTATCGTATGTCCGAAGAACCCTCCGTATTGTCGAACACGCATTTTTTTTTCTTTTTGGGCCTAGAATTTCCTCGCTGAGCAAAGCACAGTAATTTACAACCCGAACACTGCCATATTTATATATGGTCCTCAACATGATTTTGCTGACGGATTTATTTTGATATATTAGTTTTAATCCAAATTCATAAAACAGGCTTCATTTTCAAATTCACGTGATTAAACTAATTTTCAGAAAATTTTTCAGAAAAATGACATTTACGTGGATATTCATACTATATTTTTCATATCAATAACATTATGAGAGACGTCTGAACCAGAATTGCAGGGCAAATCAATGACAATTCATAATACAAATAAGAAATATAAGAATAAATAAAAAAGGAAAAATAATAGTAATAATAAGGTATAATAAAATTGTATATTTAACTTTCGGAAGAAACTATAACCGATTGTTGAGACAGAGTTCGTAAAAGTGGATAATATTATAATAGAAGAAGCTTTTTACATAAGAATATAGAAGGAACAAAGGTTGGTGAATAGAGAAAAGAAAATAGTGTGAAATTTAAAAATAAACTTGCAAAAGTGAAAGGGATACAAACTGTTCAAATTCTGCTAATAATATGTTTTACCAATAATGAATCGTTGTATGACAGGTATTTAGTTACGAAAAGTAAACATAACTAAAAAAAAGAAAAAACAAAATGAAAATATTATTGGCAGTTTAAATACAATATACGATATTAGCTAAATCTAAACAAATTATAGTCATAAGCATATAAAAATTACACGAAGACATTGTCTAGATTAGTTCAATTTCGGAGATCTTTGAAAATTTCTTTTTATAAACCTGAAAATCGACGAAATACATTAAAGTGAAGCAAAAGAAGTGATATGTCAGAGTTGCTGGACTGTAAAAGAAAACATCCTGCAGTTCTCTCTACATCATCGAAAGAGTTTTACAAGGGGAGACTGATGTAAACAACTTAATTTTTTACAGAAATATTAATACTAAATTATGTTTCCATTGCGTTCCTGAATTTATAGTTGTATTACATGTATTACAATTACTTAGAGAAATAAATCTATTTCAAAAATTATTTTTATCTAATCGTTTTATTATATTATGGGTTAATTAAAGTATAAAGAAAAAATTTATATCATATTTATTTTATTTTTAATATACTATGTAATTATAAAATTTATTACAATATTAAAATAAATATTTTAAGTATAAACATCTATTTTGAAATTAAAATATCATTTCTCCACATTTGAATATTGTATTATCTGTATACTCATGTCGGCAGTTTTGTTTTCATTATATAGCGCCTTCATACACACGATGAATGTTCTTTGCCAATATCAGCAATATATTTGATAATGCTGTCATGTCAGCGCAGATAGATAAGGATAGAAGCGTAAAGTCCATATAAAATGTATGACAATCTCGATGTAAGTTACTAGCCCTACATATAGATGGCACAACCATTTCGAACTACGATGTTAATAGTTTTTTTTTCATACTAGTAGTGCCTGTTTTATCACTTCGCATATCAACGGGAATTAGTCTTTAACTAACTGCGCTATGCACTTCGAAAATTTGTGTGTTAATATTGATAATACCATAATACACTCATGAAATATGTTGTTGACTCTAAAGTGTACCAATTCATTCGTAAAGGCTAGATTAGATGAAAAAAATTATTTTTTATGTCAATATTAGTAGTAGTCATTGAGAGAATTCTTTACACATAAACTATAAAAAGCAAAACCCAGATACTCTAATAAGAAATTACATATTAATTATAAGTAAATTAACAAGGTGCTTTAATGAATGCTTAAAGTGATTATGTGAATAAACTCCATTACTTTTTCTAGTAAAACATAAATATGTCTAAAACTTGTAAGATTCTTACCAAGTGGTGAAACTAACATCTATGAGAAAACATTATTAAACATTTTTGTTAAAAGTGAAGATAAAAAGTGATTAAATTTTCTTCAAGCATAATCCTGATGTAAATATCAAAAATTACAAAAGAACATCATTATATTTAGTTGTTTTAAGCCGATGTTTTAAAATAATACAAATCTTATTAGAACATTCTATAAATATTAATCCCCAAAAAAAACTTTACTGAGCATCCTTACATATTACCTTAATTAGTCGCTACTCTGAAATAGCTAATATTCTTATTAGTAAATGATATTGATAAACAAAGTCAAACACTATTGAATCTTGCTATTCAAGACTAATAAATAGTTAAAATTTTATTAAATCATAATTTCAATCTCTATTCAAAAAGAAAATATGAAATAAGCTGTTCATATTTTTTGCAGAAAACTAATCTTTAAATCTTCCAAAAGTTGTGTGAATTTTTAGTTCCATTTTTGACAAAAAAATTAAGTACTGTGCATGCATCTAAATTAGTACCATAAACATAAGAACCTTTATGTAACACAACTTTTAAATTAGTTTAGTTATTTATTTTAATTTAATTTAGTTATTTAGTTGAATTCTTTTTGAAATAGGAATGGATGTGGATATGAAAACTAGGCTTGATACTTATATTTTGCTATTGATAAGCACCATTGTCAAATAGTTAAATATATTTCATACCATGGAACTAATATTAATGTATCTATACATGCTTATCAAACTCTACTTCGGCTAACTGTATATAATATTAATATGAACATGGTAAAAATTCTTGCAAATGCTAATTGTTCAGTGGTAAATTCAGTCCACTGAATTTATTTTCATAATATTATAAAATATAGATGTGCACGCGCGCGCGTGTGTGTGTGTGTGCCGAGCGGCACGTCAATCAACATGAATCGTATGTGATATATGTTCGAGTTGATGCTTGCTTTTTTACTTTCGCGCATCGACTCGCACACAAAAATTAAATAGAATGCGATGGGTGGTGGGGCGCGGAGGTCCACGTTATGCGCGACGTAAGAGACGAACAAAAAAAGTCACTTGAGATCGATAATTGCATAAAACCATCAAATCCAGGGTCCGTACCTCGAGCTTGTCTTGGTAATTGAACAAAAAAAAAACATATGATCAGCTTTAACAAAGAATTCTCTTTAAAGAATTCTTTGTTAAAAGAGTTCTGTTGTTTTTTATTCTTGTGCTTTCTACATTAGAAATTTCCGTTCAATTGTTTAATTCAGTTAGCATTTTTAGATTAGATTATATTTAAATAGTAATTGCATTCCAAGAAATAATAATGTTTAAGCTAAACTAGACGAACTGATCTTTTCAGATTCGCTAGCTAGATTGATTATAAATTTGAATGATGGTGAAAAGGAATAAATAATTAATGAACACTTAATTTGAGCCACGCATAAAAATGTTTATTGGGCTCGAGCGAGGAAAAGCCTATCAAGGCACAAAAATCTCACCTAAAATGACAATGACTTATAAAAGATGTAATACGAAAGAATTTGTGTGTACACAAGATAATCACTTATAATATATAATATAATACTATAACATCAATACGACGAATGATGGTCGCGATAACTTAACCTATTAAAGAAATCTATTACGCAACTGGTAATGCATTACACGGACGATGCAGCCGGTAAATAACCGGCGCGAGATAAGATGATGAGCGCAACCGACGAACTCGGCGCGAGATGTTTTTCGAAGCGCAACCAATGTGAATAGGTGCGAAATTGATGCAAGTCCGGTACGCTGGCACGGTACCGTATTATATTAAATTAATAAACAATAATGTCACAAAAATATTAACGCACACCAGCTAACGATATTATTTTTTACGCGATAGGTTTAACATGAGATGTGATAAAAATGTTTTTTAAATATATTTTGTTAAGCGCTTGAGAGCAAGTCCTAATCTAAACTGCTTCGCCACACAACTAAGTTTTTCTTTTTTTTTACTCCCTCCTCCCCACTCTTTCTATCGACAGCGCGAAAGATCATAAACGCCGCTCATAGCGCCGTGTGACCCGTGGTATAAGATTAATACGGAACAAATAATTTTCTTAAACATTTTTTATAAATAATAGTTTACATTTACTATCAATTTAGTGAACTTTAATTATAAAATATATTTTCTGCTTTACAGCAGTTCCTTAAAAATTTTACCTATCTAGCTTGTTCTTGATGGTACATGTTTCAAAAAAAAATTTATATTTACGAGGACCAGTCATTCATCCGTAAAAATTTCTTAGAAAAGAAAACTTTTTCAAAGGGGAGTAATAAGGATGAATCTGCAAAAGAAGAAACAAACACATAACTAGCATTTACTTCTGTTAACAAAGCAGTATGCTCTCAATTAATGATGAGTGCCGTAGTTAAACTAAGAGACGGGGCTCGAAATTTCATACAGCCAAAAGCAGTGTTAGACACATGCGTAACGGCGGATTTTGTAATAGAAAAGTTTGCTTGATTGATGAAGTTTCCAATTGGAAGTTGTACAGTTGCTATAGGTGCCATCAGTGGAATGCATACGCAATCAAAAGGTGTATTAGATATTGTTTTTCAGTCGCTTCACAATGATTTTAAAAAGAAACTGTCTGTTCTGATAATCCTCAAGAAATTTTCCCTCACAATATAATTCATACCCCTCATAACCTTAAACTTGCTAACCCGAATTTTAACCTGCCTCGAGCTGTAGACATACTCATAGGTTCAAGCGCCACTTTGTCGCTTTTATCTGTAGGACAATGGAAGTTATCAACTGATAGCTCAGACCTGTAGCTGCAATAAACTTAATTAGGATATGTGATTGCTGCAAGAATTATACACAGCAACAATGCTCTGTTCCAGTTGACGAAATTAGAACAGCAGATCGAAAGGTTTGGGATCATTCACGACAGCGGTGTTCGTACACCCAAAACGGCTGAAGAAGAAGCATGTGAATTGCATTACAAAGAAAATACGACACATGAGACAAGTGAATGGTACATAATAAGATTTCCCTTCAAAATAAGTAATCCCGACTTTGGAAATTCACACGCGATAGCGTGAAGGAGGTTCTTTGGACTACAAGGAAAGCTTCACGTGAATAGAACCCTACCAGAGGAGTACAAGCGTGTATTACAAGAATATTTAGATTTAGTACACGATAAAGTACCGAATGTGTACTATTTACCACATGAAGCAATTAAAAAAACTCGTGTAATAATAAAAAGGTGAGAAGTACCAACACACTATCACCACCGATATTGAAAAGATGAATCGTCAAATTTTGATTCATCCTGATGTCAGAACTTATCAGTATTTATTCTGGTTACACGAAGGCAAACCTCGTATATTTCAGTTGAAAATCGTAACTGTCGGTGTGCCTTCAGTTTCATTTCTATCGATTCGAACATTAGCTTAGTTGACTATAGACGAAAGAAAAAACTATCC
Organism: Sycobia sp. Sy_11; assembly: GCA_018907035.1. NCBI lineage: Eukaryota > Metazoa > Arthropoda > Insecta > Hymenoptera > Epichrysomallidae > Sycobia > Sycobia sp. Sy_11. The sequence continues at coordinate 4,499,042 of JACCIC010000024.1, read as the reverse complement.
AATTGCGACTGAAATAATTAAACAAGATTTATATGTAGACGATTTAATAAGAGATTTAAGAGATTTTGGAAATACGGGATCAAACGATAAAATTGTTCAAGAGAGAAGGGTTCAACATAAGGCAATGGGCATCGAATCACCCTCATGTTCTGGATAAGTTAATTGACTGATTAAAAGATTTGAATTTTTTGACAGATGGGAAAGGCATCTTAAATACTATGGCCGTTTAATGGCGATCCCAGGACGTTACACTTTTGTACACTGTCAACACGTCGGTCAAGGCCGTTACGACGTATATAGTATTATCTGAAATAGCCCGAATTTTCAACTCTTTTGGACTATTAAGACCTGTCGTATTTTACGCGAAGGTTTTAGTGCAGGAATGCTGGGAAGTAGGTGTAAATTGGGATTAATCGCTACCTGTGTCAATACATACTGCTTGGACGGAATTCGCTGAACAATTGATGCTCATCTATAAACTGACGTTTCAGCGACATATTTTCGTGAAAAGTCCTGTGGACATACGAATACATGGATTTTGTAATGCAAGCAAGGCAGGGTATGGAGCGTGCCTCTAGATAAGATCTAAAACGAAAAATGGAAGAACACAAGTAAAACTTCTATGCACTAAATCTTGGATAGCACTAATCAAAGAGTTTACTATACCCATATTAGAACTCTGCGGTGCGTTAACACTGGCACGTTTATACAAAGAAGTTAAAGAAAGCATTGTTTCATCCCGAACGAAGTCGTTTTTTGGAGTGATTCAACTATAAAATTACAATGGTTGCAAAAGTCACCGGAAACTTTATAAATATTTGAAGCAAACCGGCTAAAGAAAATAAGTGATATGGCCTAGACATACAATGGCGACATGTCCGCACATAGTTTAACCCAGCAGATCCACTAAGTCGTTGACAACTCCTTCGTGAATTTTTAAAAAACGATTCATGATTTCATGGTACTGCATGACTCAAGAAAGCAGAGGATGCATGACCAGATGAGATATTAGAAGTTATAGAAAAATTGTTATAGAAAAAGTTTAAAGAAAGCGACCTGTTTGTTGACGAACGCTGAACTTATAGGATGTATATTTAAAAGATTTTCATCGTATACTCACTTGAAACGTGTAATAGCCTATTGCCTACGATTTCTTCCATCGGTAAAGGAAAAGCGACATTTATCGATTACCGAACTGGCTAAGGCGGAAACCACGATAATGAAAATCTTACAACGCGACTATTTTACAGCTGCATTAAAATACTTACAGGAATCAAATAAAACTAAAGAAGTCAATAACCCTTTCGTTGACCGGTAAGGTTTATTGAGTGTCATGGAAAGGCTTCCTATTTCGAATTGGGATAAAAACACCCCATCTTATTATCATCGCGTCAACACATGAATGACCTGATTATACGTGAAACTCACGAAAGACTGTATCATGCCGGTATCCAAGCAACTTTATCAAGTATTCGGCAACGTTATTGGCTTCTGGATAGAAAGAATCCAGTTAGAAAAATTATACGTGTATGTGCAAGGTGTATTCGTTTTAGAGCGAATTCTGTTATATACATAATGAGTGGTCTTCTGAAATTACGATTAGGAGCGTATCACCATTTTATCACACGGGAACAGACTTTTTGGGCCTTTCCTTATCAAAGAAAGGAAATACCAAAATCGCAAAAGTATTAAATCATACGGTTGCGTCTTTGTATGCATGTCGACGAAAGCCGTGCATATTGAGATAGTTGGTGATTTCACAACGGATGGGTTTATAGCCTCTCTAAGGCGTTTTATAGGTCGTAGAACTATACCACCAGATTTCTATACAGATAATGGAATTCATTTTATAGATGCTAATAATAAACTGCGTGAATTATATGCTTTAATGAACTCTGAGAAATTTCAAGAAAGTTTACTTGATTTCGCTACTATGAAGGGTATTAATTAATATTTCAGCCCTCCGATATCCTCGCATTTTGGTGGAATTTCGGAAGCTGCTGTTAAATCATTGAATCATCTTTTGAAGCACGTAGTTGGTGAACGCCTCTTTACATTTGAAGAGATTAATACTCTTACCATAGAAATTGAATCTGTTTTAAGTTCTCGACCTTTATGCCCTTTATCTTCAGACCCTACTGATTTATTAGCTCTGACCCCTGCTCACTTGTTAGTTGGAAGACCATTTAATACGATTCTAGAGATTCTGGCAACGTTGGCATATCGAGTATTTGCACGAGCTACAAAAAATGCACATATGGACTAAAGATAGTTCGTCATTAAGGAAAGACTCCATTATAGTTGCAATCGACAAGAATCAACTCTGTATGCGCTGAAAACTGGGATTCTGGTTCTGTTTATCCTGGTTCCGATGATATTGTCCGTGTGGTAACGCTATGAACGGCCTATGGAACATTTAAAATGAATACTACTACATTATGCGAGTTATTCAACCCTTAAGGCCACCGGCCGTGGGATATTTATTTTATTAATATTTAAATTATGTAATAATACATAATTACCTCCGGGGATGGTCCACTCCAAATACGGTGGCCTCATTGATTTCATCCTCATCGTCTATGCAACACTAGAATAGGTTTTAATATAAGCGAGAAAAACACTAATTCGTATGGTAGAACAGCTAATGTTAAGAGTTTCAAGGTTGATACGACGAATTAAAACTGCAGCTGTAATAAAAAATATTTGTTAAATCTAAATACAAATATAAAAATCTATAAATATTGATGTATGTTTACATACCTACATATGTATGTATTGATGCATGCCATTTGTTTTACCTTTTAGATAACATTTCTTTCTTACAGGAACTATATTATGTATGCGATAAATTTTCGATATTTTATCTGCCATCTAAAGTCAGAATACCATTGTTTATCTGTCAATGTATTGCATTTATTTAATATGTACACTTCCATTGTGTCGATCTCTTATGTTCTTAGCGGGAGGTGTATGTTCAGTGATGAATTCAGTCTACTGAATTTATTTTCATGATATTATAAAGTATGGATCTGGGTGTGCTCCGGCCGGCAATAATCTGCATGAATTTTATGTGATATATGTATGAGACAATGCTCGCTTTTTTGCTTTCGCGCATCGGCTCGTACGCAAAAATTGAGGAGAGTGAGATGGGTGGTGGGGCGTGGCGGCGGTGCGGCGGTCCACGTTATGCGCGACGTGAGAGACAAACAAAAAAAGATCACTTGAGATCGATAATCCGTTCGACCAATCGCGAATGGGAAATTGAGCTCGGCGCGCTCTACAATAGTGATAATCAAACTATTATTTTTCTGGATTAAATTCTGTTGTTAAAATTTATATCAATAATACGAGGGGGGCTAGGGTCAAGGTGCCCACAGGGGGCGTCCTGTCCCCGCTCCTATGGTGCCTCGTGATGGAGGAGCTATATAAGCTGAATAGCATCGGATGTCTGGCGGTTGGTTATGCTAACGACATAATGCTAATTACCCAAGGGCCCTTTCTGGATCCCCTTATGAGAGTACTACAGGGTGCCCTTGAAGTGGTCGACGGATGGTGCAGGTGGACCGGTCTCTCGGTTAACCCAGGGAAGACTGAGGTCATAGTCTGTACCAGGAGATATAAATGGAATAAGAGTTGTGGCTTAACTCTTGGAGGGCATTCTCTAACCTTTAAGAAACAAGTGAAATACCTAGGTGTGACCATTGATAGCAAACTATTATGGAATAAACACCTAGAGTGTGTATCTGGCAAACTTACGGCCTGTCTGTGGCAGGTTAGGAGAGCCATAGGCAGGACGTGGGGCCTCAAGCCAGATATCATGAAATGGTTATACGAGGTTGTCCTGAAACCCAGACTAACCTACGGGGCCCTGGTCTGGTGGGAAAGGACGGCCTTGGTGACTGCCAGAATCTCACTCGAAAGACTGAGAAGCATCGTGGTGAGAAGCATCTCCGGAGCGATTAGATCTACACCTACTGCTGCACTGGGCATGCTCCTCGAAATAGAGCCATTTAAACTGACCCTGGCGGGAGCGGCTGCAAAAGCCCTCCATAAAGTCAAAAGATCGCTCAAAGAGGTGAGCAAAGAGGGGCCATTACGGACCCCCCGGGAACTGGACGAAAAGGTGACTTTGCGAATGAACCTCGACGCCACGAACACAAGCTTCCTCTTTGACAAAAAATATAGGGTCAGTATCCCATCCAGAAAGGAATGGGAGAATGGGCCGGTAAGCATCCCCAATATTAAATAGTTGTGGTATACAGATGGCTGTAAACGTGAAAGGGGTGCATGTGTAGGAGTGTATCAAAGAAGTAAAAGAAAGGGCACAAATTTCCCTTTGGGGAAGTACCCTACCATTTTTCAAGCTGAGCTAGTGGCAATCCTGCCGAGAGCTGAGATGGCTGCGGAAGCGGTACTTGACACGCACATTTGCCTCTGCTCAGACAGCAAAAGCGGACTGCAAGCTTTAAGCAGTTACGCTACTAAATCTCATCTGGTAAGGGACTGTTACGAGGCCCTCAATAGACTGGCGAATAAGGCAACGGTCACGCTACTATGGGTACCGGGCCATTCTGAAATTAAAGGGAACATGGTGACAGATGACCTTGCCAAAATAGGAGCTAGAACTCCCTATAGCGACCCTGAGCCGGCTGTAGGACTCTGAAACACCCTCATCAAGGAGGAGATAGAGAGGTGGATAACGGAAGAAAACAGCCGATTATGGGAGACAAATGAAGAGTGCAGGCAGGTTAAAGCCTTCACCTTCACAAATAACATAAAGGACTGAACCAGGGTAATCCTTGGCCACAGTAGAAGAAGGGCAAAATTGCTCATCGAGATCCTCACAGGTAACGGTAAGAATAACGCCCACATGTACAGAATGGGTCTCGTGAGAGACCCATTCTGCCGTTTTTGCTACACAGAGGATGAAACCCCCGAACAACTTCTGTGCCACTGTCCAAATATATCAGAAAAGGCGGCGACATTTGGGGGCTGCCTACTCGGAGATTGAGGACATTAAATCCAGTATGACGACCGGAATAATTTCATTTTGGGAAGCCTGCCGTTTATAGCGGCTGCTGGTCTAGGGAGGGACGCGAAAGGTTTACCCATGCGTCCGGAGGCCGGGAAGGCCCAACTCCTTAAAATAAAATAAAATAAAATATAAAATATAGTGTTTTATTAAGGCAGTATTCTACTTTAGATCCTCGAAAAAAACGCTATTTTTGTGAAATTTTTCTGAGAATACTATTGAAGATATGGATGTAGGATTTGAAATGCTTAATAAATACACTCTTGAAGTACATAAAAAAAATTTTTTTATTTATTTTATACATTTTTTAACATGTAAAGTATGGTCAAAGCCAACACCTCAAAAAGTAGGTAACGTTGTCGTGCTTTTAAAATCTTGCCGACGGACGGTCTGAAACAAAAAATGTATGTTCAGTGTGACTCCAGAAACCGATCTCACTAGAATATTTTATGTACGTGCAAAATCAACAAAATGGCGGCTAAAATACGAAAGAAAAAAATTGCTTTATTTCCGTCTTTTTTGCAATAAAAATATAGTTAGAATTAAAGTTTTAACTTGATTGTAGTTAGGACGGTTTATACAAATATATAGAATATGTGTTCAAAATTTCATAAGGAGCGGAATAGTTCTGTAGTTTTCACGACCACGGTACTTAAAAACGCTGTTTTGAGAAAAACGCGTTTAAAGTTTTTGTAAGTGAAAAATCGTAGAAAAAATTATCTTACGCTCAATCAGCGATGCCTGGGCCATACAATATGCCTTCAACTTATTCCAGACGAGTATTTTCGTGTCATTTAGCCTGCTTTTTTTGAGTTCTGCTCTTCTTAGAAGCCTCAGTCGAGCGGCGGTTCTCTCAAACGATGCGCTGTTGGTCGCGCATATTGGCGAACTGTATGACGGTTTGGCCGATTTTCAGGCCCATAATTTTCATTATTTTCAAAAGTCGGCTGAATCGTTCATGAAAAATGCAGGCAGCAGTGAGGCATGCAATTTTAACGATTTTTTTTTCATTATAGACATGGTTCGGTGCCATAGCCCAAACTGTTGAGTTGAAACACTCATTGTTATTTTGAGTGCTTCTGCCCAAACATCTCTCAAGCAATTCCGTTTTTGTTAGATCTTCGTAGATCGATTTCAGCACCTCTTGTACGTCACCAGCAAGAGCAGGACGATGTTTATAATTTTTTAAAGCGTTGTTTGCTACAGCCTTCTTATACTTACACCAGCTGTCTGAACAGTACGTATGCTGTGGTTTGGAGTCTGTTGAGATTTTGTGGTAATAGCCGGCCCAGATCTCGTTTCGCATGCGTTCTACTGAATTTGAATTCAGTATGGAATTTAGATGGACGACTAGAAGTTTTCTGTGCACAATACACTTTCTTCGTATCCATTGCGAATAGATAGATACTTCACTTTTGAACTTCAAATCACGACTGATTCTCCACTACTGAAATACAGAACTGAAATACAGAAGCAAAATTATAAAGAGAAGGTAATATTGAGAAGCAAAGGTATATATTTTGATGAGAATATTTATAGGTGTAATGATTTACAATAGAACAGCTGCTGCAGCAAAAGGGCCAGGTAGATGGCTTATCCGGCGCGCGCGCTGAGCGAGTCGGAATAGCGCGCTCAGGTAAGTGCGTTCGAAAGATGAAAAAATATAGTTAGACTACCTGAATCTTTCTAATATTTTGAGCTAACATTCTTGAATATATTTACTTTCGAAAAATGTAAAAAAAAAAAAAACATTTTTTTCAAAGTTGTAAAGTAGAATACTGCCTTAATATTCCGCACCTCATGCTTAACCAGTAGAAAACCTTCCAAAGAGGGAATCTCCAGTACATCGTACACTAATATTTATACAGAAAATGCTGATTATATATCTCCACTTTTTTTTAGCAACTGATAGTCCTTAATATAAAGACATTTCTAGTTCTGAAATAGTACATGAATTAACAAATTATCGTATCATGTATATAGCCAAATACGTATGAAAATGAACTAAACGTAAATTTAATAAAGTAAAATTATCGCTTGCAACATTTATATGAACAATATCATAACAAACTTAAAATTATATAAAGTATAAAACTTTATTATAGTTATGTTATTATGATATATTAATTAAAATTATAAAGTAATAGTTTGTTACATATAGAATAAAAATTTAAAATGTAACTTTAAATTCAATGACTGTAGAAATACTTTTCCTATTTATTTTTTAACAAGGTACAAAAATTATAAAAAAGCAAAAAAATTTTTAATTTTTTTCAAACGAATTCCTGAACATAAAGTACCAGTCAACTTGCCATACGTAGTTAATAGTAAACTTTAAATTATTCAAATCTGAAAAATTTAAGAACATGATCTACAGTCTGTTAATAATCAGCAGTAAAAGTTTAAGTAGATAGTTATTTTATACTTATGGATGTATTAGTAAAGATACTTGTTATATATACTTGTGGAAGTATTTATAAATACATGTAAATCAAAGCTTTTAAATTAAAATTATTAATGTTTGAACTACATCTTTCTACTTTCATTGTGCTTATGTCGACTGTATTTAGATAATTTATTAATTTACATCTTTCTAATAAGTTTCACTTAAAAAGAAAAAATATATATATTCTGATATTAAATTTTCTGGTGTATTTTATATATATTCATAGAATAAAAATTCTTTTACCTTAGAATTTTACAATTATGTATTCATATGTATAAAAATACACTAAATTTATTACAATTATAGCATACTAAAAAATATAATTTATAGAAATTTTATAAAAACTCAAATGCTTTAATTTTATAATAAAAGAGTTGTGTTTGTTACTATTGCTATTTAAGTTGTTGTGATATTGTTACTATTATATTTTATATATTTAAATATAATGTAAATAAATATTGAATACAATTTTTAAAACAAATTTTGAAGTTTATTTTTTGTATTTTTGACATTTTTGAATTTTAAATTTTACTGTTTTTTAAATGTTGCCTTGACAACATTGGTGGAAACTATACCCAAACAAAACACATAGGTAAAAGCAACAGATGCAAGTATATTATATGGTTATTAACAATGAGTACCTTTATACAGAATATGCAAATTAAAGATGGGGAACATACTAAAACAATTTATACAATGGTAAAAAGACATTTTTGAAATTATAAAATCTAGTTTTAAATTATATCTTAATTTGAATTTAATGTTTAAGATAAAAGAGCAGCGTTACACTGAAACTATACAAATTCTTTTAATGCTTCTAGATTCTTATTCTGGGGTAACTATGAGTATTATATTAAGTATAAAAAATTTATATAATTTTTTAAATAATAAAATTTAATTTTTTTTTAGTCTAGACCATACTTATCTCTTTTGGCTTACTGTTATTTTTATACACAAGATTTTCTTGCTGCAGCTAATTGTTATGAAAAATTAATTCAGATGTGTCCTGATGAAATCGAATATAAATTATATCATGCTCAATCTTTACATCAAGCTTGTTTATATGAAGAAGCTTGGTCAGTTTGTACAAGTATTGCAAATAACAGTAGCTTAGAAGTAAAAGTAAAAAAATTACAAGCTGCAATAAAATATGGTCAAGAAGACACTGTAGCTGCCAAAAATTATGTTGATCAATGCCCTCTTGATGATATTGATACAGAAATTAATTTTGGATGTTTACTTTATCAGGTAGGATGAATACAGTATTTAATATTTTATAGTAAGTTATATAAATGGCTTTTTTACAGGAAGGAGAGTATGAACAAGCTTTAAGAAAATTTTCTAATGCTCTACAAATTTCAGGTTTTAGGCCTCATTTATCGTACAATGTTGCTTTATGTTATTATAGATTAAAAGAGTATGCTGCTTCTTTAAAACATATTGGTAATTAGTCAAAAAATAAATATTAACATATAATAAAACATATTTATTAGCATTTGCATTTCAGCTGATATTATAGAACTGGGAATACGAGAACATCCTGAGCTTAGTGTTGGAATGACTACAGAAGGTATAGAGGTTAGAAGTGTTGGAAATACATTAACATTACATGAAACAGCTTTAACAGAAGCCTTCAATTTAAAAGCAGCCATTGAATATCAACTAAAAAATTGTAATGTGCAATATATTTACTTATGTTTCAATTTATTGTATGGCTAGAATAAAATTGATGATCTGATGTAATAATTATTTTCTATAACAGTTGAAGCAGCAAGGGAAGCATTAACAGATATGCCTCCTCGTTCAGAAGAGGAACTGGATGCTGTTACTTTACACAATCAGGCCTTAATTAATATGGACTTAAAACCAAATGAAGGATTTGAAAAAATGCAATTTTTATTACAACAGGACCCTTTTCCACCTGAAACTTTTGCTAATATTCTATTGATGTATTGTAAATATCAGTATTATGATTTAGCAGCAGATGTACTAGCTGAAAATGTTCATCTAACTTACAAGTATCTAAGTCCAGTAAGTAACATTACTTATCAAAACAATACTCAATAATGTTAACAAATACTTATTATTTAAATATATCATTTTATCTAAATAATACAAAAATATACACTGGAAATTTCATGTTAGTATTTAACTTTAGAGCACTTTCTTGTTGTAACTAATCTAACTTATAATTATTTAAGACCAACAATCTTATTGATCAAAATACTTACTAATGTGTTAAGTGGCCTACTTGTAATTGAATACATTGTTTTACAAGAATTATACAAAGATATTCATTTGAAATTAATACTAGTGTTTAACTTTAGAATGTTTACACTTTTTTGAATGCTTTCTATTTTCAGGACTAGAAATACTAGTACTTGAAGAATCACTGTCACTTGTACTACGGTGTTTTTTTTTTTTATGTTTTAGATCCTTTGTTTTCTTTTTCTTTTTCCTTTTCTCTATAGAGGAACCATCATCATCTGAATTTTCCTGTTTTGTTGATTTACTTCTTTTTCTCTTTTTAGCTTTTTTTAGTTTATTTTTCTTTTCTCCTTTTTTATTTTCTATTTCTATAGTTGGCTTAGAGGTTACTTCTTCATCTTCTATTTCAGGCAAAAGCTCATATTTTTTACCATCAGGAGTTGTAAAACAATCTTTTGCTAAATGACCAGGCGTTTTACATTTTGAGCATATTGTTTTATAAATTGCATCAAGTACAATAACCTTTCTTCCTTCTTTAGTATTCAATTTTTTTCTTTTTTGTTCATCTTGGTGTAATTGTACTCCATTGGGATCTAAATCTTTGCCATTTCCTTGATTTACATGTTTCATTGATAAAGCAATTTTTCCATCGTCACCTATTGATATTATTTTACACCATACTCGATCACCTTTTTGTAAAACATCATTTGTATCCTCAACAAGTGTAGAACTTACCTGTAAACCATTTTCATTTATTATAGACTTCTTTTATGTTAAAAAAAATACAAATTTTACCTGAGAACGATGAACTAAGCCTTGTTGACTATATCCAGGTATTTTAACAAACGCTCCATAATTTTGAACTGAAGATATTTCACCTAGAAATATTTGATTTACTTTGCAAGAATCCATTGCAATTCTTTTTACAAAAATTTTTCGTTACTGTATATAAAACTTCTAATCTGTTTGCATACAACACTAATTCTTATTTGTTGCTCGGTATACCTTTGAAGGAAATACAAATCGATGGCAGCGATTATACTAGAGAAATTCATTGTGGTAGTTTGCGGAACTAAGCAGAATGTTCTACACTACCGACTATTCAGGGACGTAGCTTGGGTTGTTATAAGTTTTGAGAAGTAGAGCCCGTATAATGTGTTTTATGCAAACAAATTCGAACTTTTTTATAGTGTAACAAAAAATTTTTGTTTCTGCTGAGATTTAAGAAATAATGTTCCAATTCAAATCATTATAACACTTCTTTTTTGTTCTATGATTTTTTTTCTCTCTCAGTATTTGTTTTAAGAAAAATGCGTTTTGGAGAACGGAACGTAGACACATGAGATGATTAACTGTTCATATATCATCACTGTAATATATATTTATACTCATTTCGCGATAAAAATTCAATTTCTGCACCCTAATAAACGCAAGTTTAAACATTTTCGAACAGGATATATCATTTTAAATTTTATAAAAATGTGAATTAATTAAAATTGCATAAATAATCCACATTGCCAATGAATAAATAAAAACAATTGAATCATAAACATTAAATGTTTTCCAATATGCATTTTGGATATTGAACCTTGCAAGCAAAATTGTGTTTTAATTTCCTATGTCTATTATAATCGCCTATATAATCTATTATTTTTATAATTTTCTTGAAGAAATATTTTTTCCCAAGCATGTGAACGACCTGTACTATTATCGTATTAAATTAAAAATTTCTTATTCAATCAGTTTAATCATTGTATAAATGACTTTATATTTAAAAAATTAAATTATAAAAATGTAATATTTTTCCTTTGTTAATAAAAATGAAAATGCAAACCGTCATTCATTTTATCAGTTGAAACAAATTTGAATAAATATAAAGTAAAGGGAGAAGATGTGTATATATGTTCACTTTTTTTGACATCATAACAAAGTGCAATTGCCAAACCCTATTTTCTTTTGTCACGATTACTGATCTGCATTATTATTTTTGAAAAAAGGATCGAAATCTATGTTCATTGTAAAAAACAAAATATTGTAGTGAAAATTTTTACATTTATATTTTTGGAACATCGTAGTGGCTTTTAATAGAAATGGAATTTCAATCGCAAATTCCATAAAATCAACATTATACAATGGAGGTTATTCAAACTGATCATAGAAAGTACGCAAAACTTAACAAAAGATATTGAAAATAAAAGTTTTAGATTTCATTAAAATATATATTTTTGCGTCTACACATTTTTATCCCAACATCTTGGATAGCTGGACCTACTATAGCATATCAATTAATGAAAGATTAGTTACACCTTTAGCCGTCGCATCAAAAACCACGGGCAACGTTGTTGTTAAATTATTTTCCCGCACTCGCGGCGCAAAATACGATTTTCTGCAGCTGTTTAAAGGCAGCAAAATACTACTTTTCCTCCCTAGGGAGGAAAAGTGTTTATGGCCGATTCCCGACCTATCAGAAAGCAGAATTTTACTTTTCCTCTCTGGGAAGGAAAAGTGAATGAACGGAACCGTGTATTCCAGTAGGATTCTCAGTTTTCCGTGCCTGTGCAACATCTGGCATTTACGATACTTAGACTTACGAGTATATGCGCCAGTTGACCGCGGGTTCGACCTTTTTTTTGCACTTTGAGTTGGGTATTCAAGATTTTTAAATGAAATAAGATTTTTATTCTATCTAAAATTTATTATAAAAACTTTTATGTTTTTTAAGTATTAAAAATGATCTATATCTTTTTTTAAATTAGTTTTAATTTAAAATTCTATTTATTATGCTATTAAATATTTTAAAATTTTAATTTGACCGTAGATTATTAACAAACTTATAATCTTTAATTAATTAGTCTTATTTATTTATAGAAAAGGGGGGCTCCGCCCCCCAACCCCCGGCGGGGGTTTCACCCCCTGCACCCCCACCACCCAATCATACATCTCTTCTTAACATACTATATTAATTTCCAAATAAGAGGAAATTATTTAATTTAATTTTATTCAATTCAAGTAAATTACACGTATAGCCTTAAGAGAAAACCGATAATATTATATTTTTTTGAAACCCAACGAATTACATTTTATGTTAGGGCAACTTATTTCAGAGCGAGTATCATTTGGACCTTTAAATTTTATACCTGCTTGCTCTATCTCAGCATGGTTAACACATGGAGGGGGGGGGGGTTAACATTCTTTAATTCTGTGAGTTTGCCGTTCAATTTTTTGTGCATTTCTTTGAGAAAGAAAAAGCGCCCTCGTATGGGAAAATAGTATGTGACACAAGGGAGCAAAATAGGCGTTTTCCGACAAGGGTATGTTTGCCGCCCGAGCGAAGCGAGTATAACACAATGTACTATTTCCTCATTCTAACCTACAAATCGCACCTGAACCGCTTGATTCCAGTTCTCATGAGGAAAAATATAGTCCTTACCTAGTAAGAAAAGGCGTTTTTACGAACCTCGTTACAACCCTCGGCTTCGCCTCGGACCACAAACCTCTTGTTTCGTAAATAAAACCTTTCCATACTCGGTAAGAAATGTACTATTCCTTTATTACCGAGTGATATGGTATATAGAAACGGATAGAATTCCCATCAGTGATTGTTATTTCACGCTTGTACCCTAAATCACTATATTCTTTTAAAAATCTGCAATAATCTATCTTTATACTTAAATCTCTTGATAATTTACGCTCTAACGCATGAAAACGACGTAACGCCGTTGTGTATGATTCGCGGAGTCGATTTTTGTTTTTCTTAAACGGCAGCCTTGCGATATATTTACTATCAGTATCGCGTCGTGTAGTATTTATATAAAATACTTCACATTGCTTTTCAGTAATTGACAAAGTTTTACATTCGGGATTTCTTCAATTTTCCAAAATTTTACTACTACTACTTTTAATTTTACTACTACTTGATGCTCGAGAAATGTTATAAGATGACAAACGGGTTAGGATTTAATATAGTAAATAGAATATACTTCTACTACAATCCACCCTAAGAATGTTTTCTATAATATAACATTTAGCTACTACGGTAGTTTAAGTTGGCTGCTACATAATAATTTTCTAAAATAATGAGGTACTAAGTAGTGTATCAATTTTGCCGGCTTATCGAACGTAGGATCTACTAATGTTAAACTTTTGCGAACAGGCAGCATTCGTTGATTTATAGAACATGACGGCAAATGACTTCTGATAGATGGTAATGCTGCGAATTCTACTACCGATTCCGAAGTTTTTTAAACATTTCTTAAAAAAGTAAAAATTACCGAAATAAATAAGAATAAAGCATCAAATATGCTATAGTAGAGTGAAGAATGCAAAAAATGCATCATGGAATTTTCTTTACAACATAGAATATGGATAATACTAAAGAAGGTTGCTATAAATGATGATAATTGAAACTGCTGATATTTCAAGATTTAATTTATTTTATGATATTGAAATGGCTAAAAATCCTAAAGAGTGCACCAACATAATAATAAATAAATGTGATTAAAAAACATTAAAAGATTTCAATCATTAAAATAAATAAATCTATTTGAAAGATTATTTTTATTTCATTTCTCTTTTTACTACATTCGGCTATTAGTTCAAATATAAAGAAAACAAGTATATCACATTTATTCTTTTTATTGCATGGGATTATAAACCATAATAAAATATTTTAATAAATATTTTAATAAATATATACAAACTTTGGGATGAAAAATAAAATGCTTATGGGTTAGATGGATTAAAAAGCGGTATCATATTTTCAATCTTATACTTCTAAGAGCAATTTGCAATGAGAATCAAGTACTTTGTTAAAAAAATTAGGTATATGTTAGTTTTTCCATTTTTCATGATTTTTGAATCGCTGTACGTCGTCCAGTTTTCGATCGGATGATATGTCATTTATAGATGACACAGCATTATTAACGCCTACAAGTTCACTGACCTATAGTTCCGAAGAGTGTGTATTCAGGGTTATTTCGGGAGGTCCTTGCTTCTGTCGAGCGCCGTCGACCCGTTCTTGCGCTGGAAATGCGTATGCTAGATACAATTCTACTGGACGTGGCAGAATACGCCCTAACAGCATGTAAATCAGAGACTGTCTGGTGATAACATCGTGGCATCTTCTCGTGAAAAATAGCATAGTTGGTAAATAAATATCCTAGTTCGTTTGCAGTTCTTCGATATTAATCAGGAGGCATTTCTTTATCACATCGTTTATCCGTTCTGTCGGGTTGGCTTACGAATGATATATTAGGATCGTTTAGGGGAGGTACTCTAAACTTGACGTAATGATTTCTTCATCTTGGCTCCCGCAATTGCAAACCGTTATCGGGAAGCAGTATTAGTGGATTCAGTAGCAATCTATTGCTTGACAGACGTTTTCCCTCATGCGCAACCAAAATTATTTTTCCCTCGCGGCGGAAAGCTTCTTGTCGACCCTCAGGTGCTTCTGCACGAGTAAAGTAGATGAAATAAATAAAAAGTAATAAAATTCATAATTGAAAACATTCCTGTACATTCTGACATTCAAACTGTATTAATTATTTTATTACTATAATTCTTTCCACAAATATTTCAATTTTAATTGATTTAATATTACATTCTATCTCGTAAATGTTAAAATAGGAAATATGAGAATACGAGGTGTGTTCAAAAAGTAACGAGAATTTTTAAATTTCCCGGGTTTGGAGAGTCCACCTGTATAAAATTTTTTTATTATGTTGGTATGCATGCCTCTGAAGTACGATAAAATTTTCAGCAATATTCATTGCGTACTTTTTAAATGGCAGTCGCTAACGTTAGACGTGTTTTTTCGAGCTCGGCGATTTTTGTTTGTGAAAAAAAAATGGAGCAACGAATTTGTATTCATTTTTGCGTAAAAAATGAAATAAAGTGTAGTGAAGTTTGTAAAATGTTAAGAAAGGAATATGTGAGTCTGCTATGAGTAAAGCAAAGATTTACGAGTGGTATAAGCGTTTCCAAGATAGCCGCAAAAACGTTGAAGATGACAAACGACCCGGACGCCCAAGTACATCAACAACTGATGAAAATGTGAAAAAAATTAAAGAAATGGTTATGAACGATCGCCGAATTACAATTAGAGAAGTCGCTAATGATGTTGGCATATCAGTTGGCTCATGCCATGGAATTTTTTCGGCTGTTTTGGATATGAAACGTATGGCAGTAAAATTTGTTCCAAAAGTGATGAATTTCGCACAAAAACAGCGGCGAATGGAAGTTCCTCAGGAGTCGCTAAATGAAATTAATAACGATGCAGAACTACTAAAACGTGTTATAACAGATGACGAAACATGGGTTTACGAATATGATGTCGAAACTAAGGCTCAATCTTCCCAGTGGAGGCATTCCGGATCGTCAAGACCGAAAAAGGTTCGACAAGTGCGGTCGAATGGGAAAGTTATGCTCACTGTGTTCTTCTATTTTAATGGCATAGTGCATCATGAATTGTTGCCACAAGGTCAAACTATCAATAAGGAGTACTACCTACAAGTTCAACGCTGTTTGCGTGAAGCAATCCGAAAAAAACGCCCGGATTGTGGCAAAACAATTCGTGGCTTTTCCACCACGATAATGCACCTGTTTACACTTCATTGCTTGTTCATTCAAGAGAACATTAAAAGGCTGTCGTTTTACAAGCATAGATGACATTAAAAGCGAATCGCTAAAAGAACTAAAAGCTATTATAAAGATCGAGTTTCAAAAGTGTTTCGAGAATTGGAAAAAGCGTTAGCTCAAGTGCATTATATCCAAGGGTGATTGCTTTGAAGGGGACAAAATTGATATTGATGAATAAATAAATAAATATTTTTTTCATAAAACTAAAATTCTCATTATTTTTTATCACACCTTGTATGTTTCTCCATATTGAAAATTCATTTAGCTTCAAAAAAATTTAACTGCTACTGTTATTGCCTAATAGACTGCTTATATATAACAGTCTACCAATATTAATTCAAACTTCAGTGATAAATATATTATCGATAGAATCTCAACTATTCTTAGATTTAAGATTTTACTAGTTCAGAAGCATTAGTATATACAAAATACTTATATTTAAATATTTTAATTATTTTTTTAGTATCTATATGAATTTCTGGATGCTTTAATCACACAACAGACTTCACCAGAAGAAGCTTATAAAAAATTTGACGATCTTGCTAATAAGCATACCGAAGTCTTAAGAAAAGCAACAAAGCAAGTCCAAGAAGCAAGACTCAATCATGATGAAAATGCAGTTAAAAAAGCTGTTAATGACTATGAAGATGCTTTAGAGCGTTATGTCCCGGTATTAATGGCTCAAGCTAAAATTTTTTGGGATTTAGGAAATTACACGCAAGTTGAAAAAATATTTAAAAAAAGTGTAGAATTTTGTAATGAACATGAAATTTGGAAATTAAATGTTGCTCATACGGTATTTATGCAAGAAAATAAATTTAAGGATGCGGTTGGTTTTTATGAGCCAATTGTGAAGAAGAAATATGATAACGTGAGTCTAGTATTTAGATATTACAGTGTTTAATGAAATATATTTAATATTCATAATATTCCAAAGGAATGTTTAATATTTAGCCATTTTTAGCTATTTAAATTTACTTTTTAATTTTTAGATTTTAGATGTCAGTGCCATAGTTTTAGCAAACTTATGTGTAAGTTATATTATGACAAATCAAAACAGTGAAGCCGAACAATTGATGAAAAAGATTGAAAAAGAGGAAGAAACAGTTTCTTTTGAGGAACAGGATAAGAAATTATTTCATTTGTGTATTGTGAATTTAGTAATTGGCACTCTTTACTGTGCAAAAGGAAATTATGAATTTGGTATTTCAAGAGTAATGAAAAGTTTAGAACCTTATAATAAAAAGCTTGGAACTGATACGTGGTACTATGCGAAAAGATGTTTTTTATCTCTTTTTGAGCAGTTAGCGAAACAACTTGTTGTATTAAAGGACAATACTCTCCAAGATTGCATTCAGTTTTTTGAGCATTGTGAAGGTAATTTAACATTTTCTAATAATGATGAATTTCCGATCAGTATTTTTAATATAATAACAATGCCCTTTCGATATGGATATCACAATTTTATTTAATTGAAGATGCTTTAATTTTAATAGCAGCACTCATTTAGCTCAAAATTTGTTAAAATGCAATGTTCATAGGAAAATTATGATTAAGAAAAGCAAAGTTCATAACGTAAGTTTTAAACAAACGCATTTAAAAAACTGTTATTTGTTACATGAATACTTAAAATTCAATCGTGAATCACAGCTAGCGCCTTTATAAAAACTTAGTTTGGTTAAAAATGCTGGCTAAATCACAGTAGTTTTAATATAGGATAACGTTGATACCTATAAACATAGGTTTTTGGAGAAATATTAAAGAAAATCAATATAAGTTTTTATTTTTTCATTGATTTTTGAGGACAAGATGTATCAATAAATTGTAGTTTGAGTGATTCAATGCTTGAAAAATTGGACATTATAACGATATTATCCTAATAGCCATTTGTTCTCTTAACTATTAATCACAAAAAACCATAAAGACAAAAAGTACAAAGTCAACCTTGTCCCATTTCTAGTAATATTTCGATTAATATCAAAAAAATACTTTAATGTTTCTTATTGCTACTTTACTTGATACGATTAAAGCCATCTTCAAAATAATTGGTTTAGTTATATAATATATTTTATACACGTTAATTTTGGTAAAACGATGAAGAATTCCATTCTATATTATCTGATATAAATGTTTTAAGCTTGAAATTATATTTATTTTTTATATTATATTTACTTACATTTTTCAGTGTACGGAAGAGATATACCAACTGTATTAGAACAACAATTTGAATTACAGGAAATGTCACCAATACCAAAACCAAAAGAAACTGTTACTTATGAAGCAAGATACTTGAAGGCTTTATTTTTAAAATATCAAATGTCCTAGAACCTGAATATAAGGATTATATGCACGTAACAGAACATTTGATTTTCACACACACACACACACACACACACACACACACAAACAGTTTCCTTATCTTTTTTTGTATACTATTTAACTTATTTTACTTGTTTGTCTCAATCTTTTTTATATTTGAATATGAGCAAGTAACGAGCGCTACATAACCTAATAAATCAATTAATATACGTTACCTTATTGAATTAATTTCACTATTTTTTTAACATTTATGCATTGTTAGTTTAATAATTGCTAGGTTCCCGAAGACTGGAGATCAAATTGAAAATAACATTATGCACGATAAAAGTAATACAAGGCAGTACAATATTTATTTATTGAAGGATATTGAAAAGATGTATGACTCTAAGATGATTAAACTATTTAATCGGAGCTATACGTTTAGATACGTGTTTACTTCGTCGGAAGAACGTGAAGGAAGTTTCCTGTAGCTTTTCCATTTTTTTGTTTGGCACGCAGGTATCATCCATATATTCTCCTCGTAATGTCGCGTAACTTGAATGCGATTGGATTACAACACGCATAATCATCGGGACGATCATAGCATTGTTAGAAATAGAATTCTTTGTTAGACCACTAAATACTTTTTACTTGATTAGGCAATCATATAAGTAATTTCCGACGATAAAAAACAACTGCGTTCGACAATAATAACTGCTTGACCACATAAGAATAACTAGCTCCGTCACTGTTGCTCGATGACGCAGACAATCCAAACTGGATGCCAGCTATTATAGGATATGTGTGTGTGTGTGTGTGTGTGTGTGTGTGTGTGTGTGTGTGTGTGTGTGTGTGTGTGTGTGTGTGTGTGCACGCGCTTGTGCGTCTGTGTAAGCATTTCCTTAGATTTTCTAGGATTGAGGAGTAATTAGAGAGAAACAATAGAGAGTAGAAAAAACAGTGAAACCACCTGTGGAGGTATAACCAGGACTAAAATTAAAGATACATAAGCAGAATGAGAAAGTGATTTATAATATTTTTGTTAGATAATAATATAATGTTAGATACAAAAAGAGTAGGGTAATTTTCATAATAGAAATAAGAAATTCGCACCTTGAACTTGGAAGGAACATCTCCTAATTTCCTTTTTGTATGTTGAGAATCACCAGTTCTTTATTAGTAATCCCCTTATTGGTGCAATCATGAATATATTTATAGAAGAGGTACACCAAACACTGTTGAAGATGCATAAGTATGACTTTTTACAATATAATCGCCATAAAATAATGTCCACGAGAGTTTATGTGCGGATAGCCGAAAAAAAATCCTGGAGGAGGTGATATGTTCATCACACCTAAGTATCTTAACATACCTTATCTAGTATTTCTGTAAAATTTGAGCTAGATTGCTCGCTTTCACCTAATCACTTAGCATTATAACTGAGACATAATAGAAAGGAAGAAATAATAAAGCCTTGGCGAGTTTCTTTCATAAGGACTCCCTAGTATAGCTTCTAAAACATCTTCAGCTATAAAAGACTTTGAGGCTGTCCAGAAAGAGTTGAATCTAACCAATACCAATATAGATAAGAGGAAAGAAAATAGTTCAAAATAAATAAAAAATATTTTTGTTATGATTGTATTAATATTTACTTATGTACGATATTGAAATCATATATGTATCTTTTTTTTGGACAAATAAATAGTAAGAGAAGCAAAAAGTCAATCTACGTATTTTATTCTTATTTGAGAAGTATAGCAAACTGAAAATAACTTCCAGTCTGATATTTTATAAGTAAATAAAATTTATTAGCACTGTTTACCAGGTTCGTGAACTATTCTTTTCCTTTTAATATGGTTGATAATATTTGTAAAAATAACAATAATTGAAAGCTTTCATCCAGATCAATAATAAATTTCATACCATATAGTATTCACTTGCTGCAGAGTAGTCACCATGTACAGTTGATCTTGCTCCAATTCTGTACATTTCATTGTTGGTAAGAATTCACTCTCAGGAATTTTATTGAGAGTGATTAGAACTATTGTACAAACATAGGTAATAAAATTGTTTTTGTTAGATATATATGCATATATACAAACTTATTTATTATGTTTATATACATACCTATTTATTTATTTCTCCTCGCTGAGAATTAAATTGAGTCTTGCTTGCTTTCCAGAAGATAGATAGTTCTCGATATGTTCAACAGCTCGAACTAGCTCATCATGATCCACAACCTAATGATATAACCCATATTCGTCTATAATTCCTGACCCTTCTATTGCCTCCTGCACTGTATCCCTCCTCTTTATACCTTTAATTAGGCTTACTTGTTCCATCAATGGATTCCGTTCGCGCATTAGCTCCTCTGTGACATAGCACTCAATGGTTCTTGATTCACGGAAACTACTGTTAATAGTCGCCTCCTTCTGTGTTACTGGATTCTTATTGGTTTCAACCTCATCTCTACCTAGTTGTACGTGCACGTCTATTAGCGCTTGTCAAATATCATTGGTGATTTTGCTTTCCACTTTTTCTTCCTCAGCATTCTCTCCCACTCCACTTGTTCTTACATTGGTCTCTATTAATCCCCTGTTTTCTTGCACCGGTTGATATCTCTAATTTTCTTGCAGTTTACGCATCAGTCCTTCCATGATTCAATAGAATTCTCATGGTAACCTATCTGCCTTATATTACAATAAATATCTTTTATCATCTTCGCAAGTTAGAGCAATTTTGTTCTGTTTTTCAGTATGAAATATATATAATTTTAAACAAATATTGCACTGCTCTCACTGTACAATTTCGGACGCTTTCAAGCATGTTCAATAATTTTCCAAAATCATTGCTGTCTTTATTACGATCAATTTAATTCCTTTAGTTTCTTTTCATTAATTCTCGTCCACACTCTCGTATTTCTTTTTGCAAATGGTATCCCAAACTGATTATTTTGAACATACTAATAAGTATAAAATCTATGAATATATATATAATCTTCTGTCATTACTCGATACATATGAACGTCGTCCACTTCCTAGATCAAGCCATTAATATCAGTACACAGATTGTGTTTTTAAATCTCGTATGCATATGTGATTGATTACCGATAGCTATTAGATTACTTACAAATATCTTATCCGTAAATACACGCAACTAGTCCGATAAACGAACAAACGTGACATTCACTATACAATATTAACATAAAATATTACTCTTATAAAGTATGCGTTCAAGCATAATACACCTGGCATGAACATGTAGTTTGAAAACGGGAATCTCTGAGGCCCAAGGGAAGGTGTGTCCCGTTAACTCTTCTGCTCTGCGTTACCGCCATAGCGTCTTGAGTACGGGTTCAGCACTTCCTACAACGCCGGTCGCCGGGCACCAATTCCGCTGGGAATACCCTTGGAGATCGTCGTAGGTCGATTGCCTCCACGATCAAATACCGCGACTCGCTATTGCTCTCTGTAACTAATCTCTCAACTCACTTTGAACCAAACAAATGTAACTAATCTTACAATGTCACAATAATCACATGTAATTAATCTTCTCAACTCACTTTTGACACCGACACATACGCACACAAGAATTATAACAAAATAGATATCTATATATTTACATTATATGTATATATATAGTTACACATATTATATACATACGCAGTGTATCTTAAAAGTTTTAAGACTGGGGTTACAACAGACGCATGAATTGCATAAAATTTTGTCAAACTCACTCTTGGTGCGCTTTCTCTTTTGAGTATTAAATTATGTACCTTCATCAATTTAAGACCGTTATCCAGTACTTGCTTAAGTCTTCCATAATGAATTATATATTTTTTCATATCGTTTAAGGTAGTTAGCAGATTCTTCTCCTTTGAGCCTGATGATATACGATGCTCTACACAGCAACATAAATCACGATGCGTGTTGTGTATTTCATTAGTATACTTTAAATCTACTTCAACCATATACTCGATATCTGAAACTGCTGGAATATTGAGGAAACCTGTATTGGAGTTATGGTCATCGATTTAAATTTTCCGATTGGTGTTTGTTATACCATCGTCCATCTATACAGATTATTAATATCATAAAAGTGTTTTGATTTTCATTGTTTCATCATATGATCAAACCGTGTATAAATTGTCCACTATTGTATAAACGTGCATGTATAATATGATAAAAATGATGGAAAATTATGCATTAGACAATAAATTTTGAAGAATTCATTTATTCAAAGTAAATAATTAATATATATAAAATACTGAAATAATTTTGTAATGTAGCAAAACCGAAAATTTCTTCAAGAAATTGGATTTTAAGAACTATTTATTTCAATTTCATAAATTATTTCTTCAAAATAAATTTCTTTATATCGTCTAATGTAAGGCAGAGGGCTAGGAGGGCTTTACTAATGCCCTCAAAGAGGTCGTCAGGCAAAATGCGGCACTTCGCCTCTGACCCCCAAGACTACCTTGGAGATCAGAGACGTGGACGGCTGCGCGATACTCCACGAAGTGAAGACAGTCCTCCTTGGCATCGTGCGGGACTATACTGACCCTCTCGAGGTGAGGCTCACGAGGGAGAACAAAGTTGACAAACGACTAGCCCTCTCTGAGAGGCTGGCCAGCGGTTACCGGAAGTCGGAAAGATGGCTATTGGATGGGTCCTTTCTGGCTTGTGGTTATGGGTCCAGGTCGCACGCTGTTACAGATGTCTCGGCTATGGATACCGCAGTTCGAGTTGCGATGGCCCCGACAGGAGCACCGCCTGCTTCCGGTGTGGGTAGCAGGGACACAAGGCGTCTGACTGCAATACGCCTTCACAGTGTTTCCTCTGCCCAGGGACTACGTCCGCAGCGTTAAATCACGTTGCCGGGTCTGAAGCTTGTGCGGTGTTTTACGAAGTCCTAGCCAGGTCTCGCCAAAATGGTGAAAGTCCTGCAGGAGAACCTGAATAGGAGTCGGACGGCGAGCAACTTACTCCTGCAGATCTGTTTTGAGAAGGACTCTGACATCGTCATCGTCAGCGAACAATATCGAGATGGAGATGCAGGGATCTGGTATCGCGATAACCTCGGTACTGCGGTGATTTGGAATTTCAACCCGCATCGCTTTCAGGTGGAGCGCCACGAATCTGGCCGCGGCTACGTCTGGGTGAGGAGCAACAACGTAAATTACGTCAGCTCCTATCTCACCTTGAATGAGGACATTGGGGATTTCCAGTCTAAACTGAATGCCTTGAGGATGCGGTAAAAGAAATGGAGGGGGAGCTAGTAGTGGCTGGGGATTTGAACAGCAAAGCTCTCGAGTGGGAGGAACCCTCGCCGTACTCTAGGGGAAGACGAGTGATGGACATGGCATCCAGACTAGGTCTGGTTGTATGGAACACCGAATCTACATCGATCTTTTGCAGACCTGGCTACAGGAAGACCATCCTTGATGTATTCTTCTCGGCGGAGATTCTGGCCGCACGCGTGCGGGACTGGCGGGTGACCGAAGACTGTACAGCCAGTGATCACCAATACATCATCTTCTATGTTGGTGATGTCACGCCAGTCAGGGCGATGGTGCAATGTCGCCCAGATAGATGAATCGTCGCGAGGATGGATCACGACAAGTTTTCCCAGGCGCTAGAACGCGAATAGCGCCTCCAGGTTGAATTAGCAAGGAGCGCAACGCTTTGCGAGCACGCGAAAGCGGTAACGGAAGCTACAATGTATCTGATCCGCCAAGCCTGCAAGCAAGCGATCCCAAGGAAATTCGAGGGTCGCGGTATTTAAAGGGCTCAAAGTCGCGACCGCGATGCCGCTTTTAGGATAGCCCAACATCCAACGGCGAAGAAAACTCTAAAGAGAACCATCAAAACTAGTAAATACGGATGCTGGAAAAAGCTGAGAGAAGATCTGAACAACGATTCATGGGGATTGGGGTACAAAATCATAATCCGCAAATTAGGCATGTTCCGTAAAAACATGCCTATGAGCGCAGAAGTGATGGACGGCATCGTCCATACCCTATTCCTCATCCCAAATGAGAGGATGAGCTCCTGGCTCCCGAGGGCCCTAAGGTACCGCCCTTCACCAGGGTGGAGCTAGAGAGAGCAATGCGCTCTCTGAAGAACAACAAGGCACCCGGACCTGACGGACTTCCGGCGGAAGTGTTGAAAGCGATGGTACAGAGCCATCCTGAATTTTTGCTTGGAATGTAGAACTCGTGCCTTTGCACGGGAATATTTTATCCCCGCTGGAAGGAGGCGAGACTTGTGCTGATAAGCAAGGGCAAGGAACCATTTAGTGCTCCGTCGGCGTACAGACCCTTATGCATGCTAGACAACCCCGGCAAACTACTGGAAAAGCTGGTGAGATCCCACCTACAGGCGGCGCTTTTTACATCTGGCGACCTTTTCGAAAGGTAGTATGGCTTTTGAAGAGGGCGGTCCACCATAGATGCTATTCTGGAGGTAGTGGAGGCGGCCAGGACTACGGAGTGGGGGAATCGCTACTTTCGACCTATGTGTCTTCTGGTGACACTTGATGTCAAAAACGCTTTCAACTCGGTTAGGTGGACAGACGTGCTGCGGGCACTGGAGAAGGACTTCAACGTACCTAGGTACCTGCTTCAGATCATCGGAGATTATTTGAAGTATAGATCCATTCTGTACGAAACGGCAAAAGACTCTAAGCGAAAAGAGCTAACGTGTGGCGCGGCCTAAGGCTCCAACCTGAGTCCCGATCTATGGAATATTTCCTATGACGGAATCCTTCGGTTGGGCATGCCGGAAGACTGCTCGCTAATTGGGTATGCGGATGACGTGGCAGCTGTTATTATTGCGCGCAATATGACACTGACACAGACGCGCCTTGATCAGACCATGCGCAGAATTCGCCATTGGATGGGTAATCATGAGCTAGAACTATTTGTGCTCTTTACGGAGAAGCGCGTCCCCTGAGTGCAGCCGCTAATTATTGGGGAGATGTCGGTCCTGACCAAGACATCTGTCAAGTATCTGGGGGTGATGCTAGATACGAAGCTCACCTTCTGGGAGCATATTCGGAGGTTGACGGACAATTTATATGTTATTATACACAAAGTTTATGCTTCTCACTATAAAACTTGGAGTATTTTGTTTATAATATTCATTTTTCAAATTTAATTATCACAAACATATTTAAATTAGAAAAATAATATATACACTCTCTTTCATTTATTAGAAATAGTTATTATTATTATGTTAGAGTGGTTTGGAAGGCAAAGTATTTAAAACTCATTTAAACATACAAAAATTTTTTACTTTCTCATCACACTATGTTAGAGAATAATATAACAAATACATTATGCAAAAATTATTCAAATGATAATAAAATTTGGGAAAATGTATTAAGTGACTCGATGGCAGTGCACCACACGAGATATCCATTGTGTTCCTGGTCCTCCGAAAGGGCATGCTTTAACTACAGTTTTACCCATCATTGGTATTTATTAGAGAGCTACGATAGCTCTATCGTTAGAGTGAAGGACTAGTAACTTGGTGATCCGAATTCAAATCCTGGTCTTGGCCGATTAACACAAGCACCGCTCTAATAATTTACATGTGCATTGTTTACAAACACATCGTAGACCTGCTTCGCTGATTAGCACCGATATATTGAAGCAGAAATAGTGTAATATTAAATAACATAAAAAAAATTTGTAGTTATCCTCGTAAAATTTTTTTTTTTCATCTTATTCTAAGACATAGAAGTATAAGTTCATTTACAATAATTTTTATGACTACAACCATCTAAAATTGAAACTGCAAATTTCAAACTACACTTGAAGTATGCGCTATCGATCACATTTTACTCACAGTTTCTGTTATGCGGAATGTGCTTTTCATTGTTTCAGCAGAGATACGTTCCACATCGCTGCAGTCTTAAAAATTATTCTAAATGAACATATATGTATTGTAGAACAAGTTGAAAAAGGAATTTTGCGTGGATAAATGACTCCACGCTGTGTTAACTAATATTCTAATAATTTCTAAATATATATGATTTGTGTAACTTATCTTAAGATTAAAGGATATGTTCGAGGGCGAGGAATACATAACTCAAGGACACATTCATATTGAACTACAACTATTTATTATTATTGCGAAACCTGGCATAAAAAACCTCCACTCGGTCAGTGGAGGAAAAAGGTATACCTTCCTGTACGAACACTAGATGCAGAGTGCTGTCCTCTCCGCGCGGACAAGCGTTATTTCCTCAAAACTAGAGGGAAGATTTTTCGGCGCTAATTTAGAGAGCATGGTCCGTTAAGGGGAACTTTCACCAGAGTACAAAAGCGTCGGACCCATCAACGGGCGGCAGATGTGTGCTTAAGCACCTAAGCGACGGTAAAGACCGCATGGCAGTGTGGAGTACCCACATGCCTAGTCTGTCAACAGAGGGTAGCTTGGTACCTTAGTTTACCCGTGAGCGACCACACAAGCCTCCGGTTAATATATAAGCCCTTGACCCGGTCCATTTGACCGCGTCTAAGGCAGGGGTTACCAACAATGCCTTACTGATGAGTCCAGTCGGTAACCCCGGGACGAAAAGCACCATGAGCCATTGCTCTAAATATAGGTGTGTACATACGGGAATATAGAATCCCCTGTGATACATCCTATAGCAGTCTATACGATAGTCATAACGGCCTGTACCCCGCATATGACATGTGGAACACAAGCATTTTATTTCTTCATTTTAGTTTCGAATTTTAGGATCTTTACGTTTTTTTATATTTTCCAAACACGCTGTTTGCCTTGCACACAACGACGCTTGGTAATGATATATTGCGCTTCCTCTCTGATCCAAGCGAATTAGAGTTTTGATTCAGCATTTTTTCCAACGCCTACTTTTTTTACAGTAAATAATAGATGAAGATGTGTAGAATAACCCTAAATCGTCGGGATCGTAACCTAACCGCGACGTGTTTATTTATTGCACAATAACACAAAAAACGCTCTTTTTTTACTCTTTCTGCAATAGTTTAAAAACTATTGCTCTAATCGAAAAATGTTTCGTATAAAAGTTGTGCAGAACATAATTCTGAATAAAAGGACGTGCATTAAAAACTTAAAAAGTCAATTTTACTATTGTTAAATAAACAATGAAAATGGAAATATTTTGGTATTCAAAGAGCTATAACATTTGTTTAAGCGATTGATATTCAATAATAATCGCGCAAATAGGTGTTTTTTTATCTACTCATAATGTATTTCAAATTACAAAATGTCATTTCAATATGGCGATCAGTTAAAAAATTATTTATATCAAAAATTAATCATTGCAAAATTTGCCAACGGCCTGAAATTTATTAATGCAGTAAAATGCATTCGTTACAAAATATTAATAGTGATAAAAGCTGAAAAGACCCGATTTTTAAACTAAATATTTATATATTTTAAAGTGAAAAACACCATTGCCACGGATGATATCTCGAAAGTTTTAATCGCTAAAATATTGAAATAAAATGGATAAGTTTATTAAAAGAAAAATTTTGAGCCCTTGTACATTTTTATACGACCAATAGAAACAATTTTTGTTTTAACTTTTGTTTATTACTTGCTATTTAATTAACATCTTAACTTCAAATTTGACAAGGCGCGAGTAAAAAGGTTCATTTATCTTTACATTTATTAATGCATTTTCAATGATTAGTAATTATTTGAAAATGAAACATTTATAAAAATTTTTACGCATGTAATCAGCAACGACCGGCGGAGGCTTAGTTCTCCGCGTGCCGACATTGCGGCGCCGTCTACTGAGCATGAGAACATTCACGTACTACATCACAGACGGCTCCAGCTATGGCGCTGTCGATCTTAGCTGTAAAATAGAATATCTTAGCCAGAAAAGCAACTATTTCGGTAATTCTTTTTTTATTTTACCTTTATTTTTTTTATCTTCATAGCATTCTTGGTTGTAAGACGGTATTTCTATTATATCTTATGTTTAATAACATAACTTAATACTTTTAAATTTTATATTGGTTTATTTTACAATTTCAAATTGCTTTTAGTTCATCTTGTCTCTTTACATTAGAATATTAACGTAATTCAATATTAGTTATGAATTCATATTTTACATTCATTGTATATAATATATATTATTATATTATTATATATAATATAATGACAGAAAATGAACTAAAAGTAATTTGAAATTGTAAAATAAACCAATATAAAGTTTACAAGAATTAATTTACCGCCAGCTCCTGTTTTACCACTTCACATACCAACAAGAATTACAGTTGTTTACTAACTGCACTTCAGCATGAATCTATATTTTGTTGAAGTGCAGTAAGTAAAAACTGTAATTCTTCAGTAAAAATACTTCAGTAGTACTTGTTGAAGTGCAGTTTGTAAAAAACTGTAATTACCGTCGGTATGTGAAGTAGTAAAACAGGTGCTGGTGTAGTATGCAAAAAACTATTACCATATATCGTGGTTCGAAATGGTTGTGCCATCTGTATGTCGGGGTAGTAACTTCTCAGCGTTGTAACACTTTTTATATGGGCTTTACGCTTATATCCATATCTTTCTTCGTTGACTCTACTCTTCATAGCAGAGGTGCACATGCAGTTGTTTCAATGCAGTTGCAATTATTGCAGACAGTTTTATCTGCTTATTAAGAAAATAAAAAAATTGATTTTTAGTTACTTCTAGCTATTGTTAATCACAATTATTAAATTCTAAAGTGGGTTCAACTTAATCTAACCATGGTGAAATTTTTTCTGTTCTTATGTTATAATATGCAATATTATTCAAATTGTGTTTTTTGAAAGTGTCACTTTTTGCTTTAGATCCGTACTTTTTATCTACAAAGGTGCTATTAATAATATAAAGATTTTTGGAGGATGCAATTAACTGCCTATCAAATGGTTTTTTGCTCAAAAATCGCAATTCTATAACTGAATGATAAGAGAGTGTTATCAAAGAGTTTTAAGTTACTTTATGTTTATTGTATTACTTTAATACTTAGGTTAGATTTAATTTCATTCAACATCAATCACACAGTAATAAAAATGGTAGTTGACAAGGAACTAGAAGAAGCAAAAGCTGCTGTCCTACAGTTAATGAATGAGAAGGATAAAATAGAAGCTGACATACAAGCAGCAAAGCAAATTTTAGATGTTGTAAGTATTATGTAGGTTAACAGTATGAAAATTTATCACATTTCTAAGTACTATATCTAAACATTTATAAAATGATTGTCAATTTCTGCTTTTATTTCAAATGTTCAGATTCATTAATTTGTAATTAATTGCAGAATCGTGTGGGTATGACAGATGATTTGATAGATTCACGAGGATACCCAAGAAATGACATTGACATTTATCAAGTTCGTCATGCACGTCATAAAATAATATGTATGATTATAAGAATTAACTAATTCCTTTTTATTATTGAATTACTATATATGATACTTTAATGTGTAGGCTTACAAAATGATCATAAAACATTGATGAACAAAATTGAGCAAGGCTTACATAAAATTCACAATTTTGCTGGTATTGGATCACAAGAACTTCCTTCTACATCTGATAATTTACAAGAAGTTTATCTATTAGAACCATTTCTAAAAGTTAATTTAGTATCAACTGGCTCTCCAGCAGAGTTAGCTGTAAGAATACATTTTAATAATATTTTCAAATCATAAATTGTCAATTGTTTAAGGAAAATATAATTAAATTAATTTGTATAGTTAAAATTGTAGAATATATTTTAACATATAATAAAATAATTTTATTGGTCTAATTTTTAATACTATGTTTAAAAAAAATTATACTGTTTGTTACAGGGCATACAAGTGGATGATCTTATTCTTGAATTTGGATCGATTTCAAATAGGAATTTCAAAACTCTACAAGATATTGGAAATCTAGTAGAAAATAGTAGATATAAAAATGTTATTGTTAAAATTAAACGTGGTTCTAATACTTTTGTAGTGACTTTAATTCCTCGGCCTTGGAGTGGGAAAGGTTTACTTGGTTGTAATGTTTTGCCCTTAGAAGCTGTGGAGAGATAAATATTATAAAAATCTCTTAAATAAGTTGCTGACATTTTTTGTAAGTTATTATTTAACATCAGAATAAATTATTATTTTAAAAGAATTTAGAAGAAATATTTTTTGTATTTGATAGTTATAATAAACTAAATTGTTATTGAATGTTAAATAAGAAATAATATCACATTAATTTAAAAAGTATAATTTGTAAGTATATACAAATCAGGTATTTGCAATGTGCACAAGACAAAAAATTTCATTTTTATTAGAATATTAGTTATACTCAAAACTTACAAAATATATTTCTTATCAATCAAAATATATTTTATAAATGTCTTATGAATTTATTTATAGGTGAAGTAAAAACAACAGACTAACATATTGTCGATAAACTATTAACAACTTTATTTTAAATCTTTAATAATTTTTTTACTTTGATAAAGAGTTAAGAAAATAAAGTAGCTCAAATACTAAAAAATAATAAAATTACAATAAACTAGTATGTATAAATAATGAGTTTTACATTAAATATATTTTATTAAATAACAAAAATGTATACTTTTCCAGTTACATATATTATTATAATTTTTAGTTTTATTATTTTATTGTTTTAGTTTACATTCTAGAAAAGATCATATCATGTTTTTAATGTGTTTCTAAATTTTGAGTTATACACGCAATACTTTAAAGCTTCCGCGTCGAAATTTACAAAAATTATTTCAGTTTTACACTAGCCAGTAGGTCAATCTCGAAAGATCGCCAATATGATGTGCAAATTGCCACTGTATCGTTAAAAAAAATAATTAGGCAATAAATCCTTATAATTGAAAAAAGTCAATAAATTTTTTTTTTTGTTTTATATAAACGATGATTTAACAAAACTTGAAAATACCAGCTCTTATTTACAAAGTTAATTGAATTCTTAATAAAATGAAGTCATCAAGACTTTTTAAATTTGAAAAAACTCTATATATCAATGTGTAAAACTGCTGCTGCATATCTTTAATGGAAGTTCCAATCAA
This sequence comes from Sycobia sp. Sy_11, assembly GCA_018907035.1. Classification (NCBI taxonomy): domain Eukaryota; kingdom Metazoa; phylum Arthropoda; class Insecta; order Hymenoptera; family Epichrysomallidae; genus Sycobia; species Sycobia sp. Sy_11. Next base: position 4,467,361 of record JACCIC010000024.1, on the reverse strand, counting down.
TCGCAGCGGCTTACTAGAAAAATTAATAATGATGGTTTACAAAACTAAACAGAATGATTTGTACTACTGACTTTTCAGGGACGTAGCATATTATAATTTTTGAGACGTGGAGCCCATATAATTATATATATTAAGTAATTGTTGCGGTTGAGGTTGCACAAAAAAAAAACAAAGGTCGCTCAGTTATGCTTTGTTACATATAAACTTTCCAGGTCACACTTAGCTTTCGCTTTATCGACCGGTTCTGCTCCAAAACTTTTCATTTTGGCTGAACTTTTCTTTTAGTTGCAGATCTGTACATCGTTGCGACTTTTGTGGACCTCCAGTTTATAGTGGGTTCTAAACTACTGTTGTCGAGGTTGCACATGCTTGGGTTTCCCAGCGACAATGAGTCATACATATGCATGGGGATAATGAGATAAGCAACAAGATATTTACAGTATTGCTTGTCACCACTGTATAGAAGCTGAGCATTATGTGAATATATATAGATATTAATAATATAGCTCTGCTGAGATTTAAGAGATATTGTCCTATATTTTCAAAACGATGAGGAGATCGAATATTGGGGACTAGAGAGAAGGAATAGAAACTTCACAAGCTTTATATGAGCAAAACTTATCAAAAATTAGCCGGTGTTATATTCTACAATATAACATCAGTTAAAATCACATAAAATACGTGATTTACGTAAATTTACGTAACGGTTACAGGCTAATATCGTGTTATAAAATTATAAAATAAATGGTCGATGAATATTATATTTAATAAGGCATCTCCCAGAATTAAAACTAATAATATAACTATAAAATTATAATATCTCGCTCGAGTTACAAAATTAGTTTGAACTGAGCATCACCCACATTATATTATTATTTAGCAAAGTATATGGGAAGCCGACATAAAAACAACACTGCTAATTTCTGGACATAACTGGTGCTTTTGATAATGTAAATATTGAACTTCCTCTCAATCTTAGCCGAAACAGGATGTCCAGCTAATTTAGTTAGAACTATAATATATATTTTCACAGAATTAAACGAAGGCACTTATAGAAGCATATACAAGGACGTATCACAAGGTGGAGTTCTGAACCCTCTTTTATTCACTTTCTGTATAAGCAACATTATGAAAAGAGATACCAAAAAGTGTTGTCATATCTGAATTTGCTGATGACATTGCAATTTTTATCAATAGAAAATCAAAACAATCATGCGTAACAATTATTGAAAAATCAGCAAACATAATTAAACAAAATCTTGAAAAAATTGGACTCGAGCTAGCTACGCACAAGACTGTACTAATACATTTCAACAAGCTAGGAGTAAAACCAACAGAAATCAGATCAAGCGAAACTGTACGTTATCTAGGAATAACCTTTGACTATCAACTATCATTTAAATAACAAACTGAAATTGTACAAAATATAAATATCTAAAAACTCTGAACATTATAAAATATCTCAGAGCAGCTTGGTGGGGTACCGACGCATGCACACTCTTACAACTTTATAAAAGCTATATACGCTCTTTAATCGACTACACGAGCTTCATATATTTCCCACATAAAAAACAGAAATTGAAAAAATTGAAAAAGTACAGTTGGCTGCCATAATATGGCTCTAGGCTATTGACGGAGCAGTCCCAAACACATTCTCTTGGTGGAATCAAAGTTAACATACCTGAAAGAAAGATGCCAAATATTTGGCTCAAATAATGTCAAACTCAAATCTTCCAATTCATACTATTATACAAAACATCTACAAAAGAAGATTAACAAATAGTAACAAAAACAAAAAAATACTTTACATATGCATAAATCAAATTATGCAATTGAAAACTAGCTTAAAAATCAACGATCTCTACGATTTACATAAAACAAAACTACGAAACTCTTCTATCTCTTGTTGAACACAACACTGAAATGGGCAATCATCTAAAAATTGCTGATAATCCAAATTTATTATTAACCCATTAACGTCCAAAACAGAGAAATCGTAACTCTGTTTTCAACCGTAAATCTATCACATATTCCACAGATATATTCAAAGCAAACATACTTTTCTTAAGTATTTTTTTCTCTACTTTCCATTTCTGGTATCAGAATTGCGAAATTTTCACTCAAAAATCCAATATGGCGACGTTTACAAAAAAAATGCAAAATTTCGATACTTTTTTTAAATCCAATTTCTTGATGTGTTAACGTTGAGGACGGAACTTTCTTTTTCAACTATGAGTGCATAATTGAGTTGTATTTTAAATTCAGTTTGGTCATGAATACAGAAATTCAAATAGTAACAAAAACAAAAAAATACTTTACATATGCATAAATCAAATTATGCAATTGAAAACTAGCTTAAAAATCAACGATCTCTACGATTTACATAAAACAAAACTACGAAACTCTTCTATCTCTTGTTGAACACAACACTGAAATGGGCAATCATCTAAAAATTGCTGATAATCCAAATTTATTATTAACCCATTAACGTCCAAAACAGAGAAATCGTAACTCTGTTTTCAACCGTAAATCTATCACATATTCCACAGATATATTCAAAGCAAACATACTTTTCTTAAGTATTTTTTTCTCTACTTTCCATTTCTGGTATCAGAATTGCGAAATTTTCACTCAAAAATCCAATATGGCGACGTTTACAAAAAAAATGCAAAATTTCGATACTTTTTTTAAATCCAATTTCTTGATGTGTTAACGTTGAGGACGGAACTTTCTTTTTCAACTATGAGTGCATAATTGAGTTGTATTTTAAATTCAGTTTGGTCATGAATACAGAAATTCAATATGGCGGCTAGAAAATGGCGCCTGAAGCGCAAAATTTTGCCCAAACTTTCACGAATTTTTTTCTCGAATATAATGCATTCGACGAAAAAATCAATAAGATAAAAAATGCTTAGAATCAATCAAAGAATATGTCTAAATTTTTTCACTGAGTTTTGAGCAACTTTTTTATTTTTACAAATTGGCAATATATGACCAATTGGAAAAATTCATCGAATTGTCTCGAAAAAACTCAGATATACTTCTTGGTCAATTCTAAGCACTTTTGATTCCATAACTTTTTCTTATATAACGCTTTGTTTTTGAGTAAAAAATCAAAAACCAAAATTGCATAACTCAAATTTTTTAAGGCATTAATGCAGCCTTGACATGACTGACGTTTGTTGAAACGACTTGACAATGTTTGCAATTGACTGACTCCCTCAGTGTTCCACAACAGCTCGTGTCACAAACAAAAAGTATAAAAACATGTTCATATATCTATCATATAAAGAATAAAATAATAAACTTTTCAAAAAACAATCAAACTAATAGTACAATAGAGCTGCTTTGGATTCCCGAGCATACGGAGATAATGGGTAATGATGTTGCCGATCAATATGCTAAAGAAGCGACAAGAAATGAGCACAATCAAAACTTTCACATACATTTCACAGATTTACAGAAATCGTTTATGGCTAATGCAAAGATAAATACAATACAAAAAATTACTCAAGTAGAAAAATCCATAGGTAAGCAATATTTCAAATATTTTTATGAAGCTGAATCTAACCCGTTGTTTATGGACTAAATCTCAAAAGAGAATCCGTAGTGATGATGAATAGATGTAGAGCAAATCACTACAATCTCACGGCATCCCTGACTTGAATAAATATTAGGTTGTTAAATATCTCCTTTCCGCTTTTTTGCTCTTCATTCAATGCTTTATAAAAAGTGTTGCAGTGGTCGGATTTACTTCAAATATGCGCTGTTTTGTTTGATATTAGGTAGGTTCGATATTAGTAGGTCGATTGCCTCCACGGCCAAATACCGCGTTTCGCTATTGCTGTCTGTAACTAATCTCTCAACTCACTTTCAACCAAACAAATGTAACTAATCTTACAAAGTCACAATAATTACATGTAACTAATCTCAACTCACTTTTGACATCGACACAGATGCACGCAAACACTATATCAAAATAGATATCTATATATTTATATTATATGTATACACATAGTTACACATATTTGGTTATCAAATATCTCCCTTCCGCTTTTTTGCTCTTCATTCAATGCTTTATAAAAAGTGTTACGTGGTCTGATTTACTTCCAATATGCGCCGTTTTTTTCGATAATCTGTTTCCATCTAGACGGCAACTTCATAATACCCCTCTCGTAGAAACCCCTCTCCTTATTTGCGGAGAATTCGGACAGCCACTTTTCACAAGCCTCTTTAGAGTCCAACTTTAGACCACCAAGGGTGTTCGACATGGACAGGAACAGGTGTAAATCACTTGGCGCTATGTCCGGGGTATACGGTGGATACGATAAAACCTCTCATCCGAACTGCCGTATATTCTGATGAGTTATCAATGAAGTGTGTGGTCTGGTGTTGTCCTGGTGGAACACTGCACCCTTCCTCTTGGCCAATTGAGGACGCTTCTGGCCGATAAGCTGCTTCAAGCGTTTCAGTTGTTCTCAGTAGATATTAGAATTAAGCGTCTGGCCATATAGGAACAGCTCATAGTGGATGATTTCCTTCCAATGCCACCAAACACACAGCAAAACCTTTATGGTCGTCAATCCCGGCTTGACCACTGTTCGGGATGGTCCATCGGCCTTGGACCACGACCGTTTTTGCTTGATATTGTCGTATGTGATCCATTTTTCGTCGCCAGTCACCATCCGCTTCAAAACTGGTTCGAGTTCGTTCCGTTTCAGCAGCACATCGCAGGCGTTGATTGGAAACATCAAGCTTTTTTTGTACCTAGCCTTCTGCAGATGATTTAAAATTGTTTGTTGACTGACTCTCATCTTCTGGGCGATGTCACGAGGTGCCACATGCCGGTCTAACTTGATAAATTTCATGCTTTGATCGGTATTCGTCGTCACAGATCTTCCGCCGGCTAGCTTATCTACGATGTCGTTTTTACCGGCTCTGAATCGTCAAAACCATTCCTCTGCAGTTCGAAGTGATAGCGTGCCATCCCCGAAAACACCATTAATCTCATGGAACGTTTCTCTAGCGGATTTGCCTTTGACGAAAGAAAACTTTAAAATAGCACCAATTTCGACGTTAGTGAACTCCATGTTTACATGTCTATAACTTTTGAACGCAATATCCAAACTAATCATGCGTAGCGTCGTTTTGTACGTTATGTCAAAATCTTTCAAATAATGTATAGTATTGCCAGATACGAGCTCTGTAGCGCTTTGTACATAGCCGCGAAATTCATAAGACAAAATGGCGCAAGGGAGATATTTAACAACCTAATATTATTTAAAGTGCTCAACCTTCCAGCAGTAATGTAATTCAAGATTTACACTACATAGTTTGGCAGTGCAAATTGTATGAAGAAGCAAGAAAAAACTACTTAAAGAACTCAGAAAGTATCATTATTTTCTACCAAACAAAGTTATATGTCTTCTCATAAATCCTCAAGCTCACTTATGTCAAATACTACATCATTTTTTTGTTAAGTGTAAATTAGAGATATAGAAAATCTTTTGAATTATATACTCAACTTGTTACCTGATAAAAAACTATATATGAGTTAAAAATGCCTTGATAAAAAATGTAAATATACGTAGATAGCTAAAAAATCTCGTCAAGAGATTGAAAAAGCTTAAATAAAAAAAAATCATCGCCAAATACGCTGTCAACATATATGAAATGTGAAACTATACATATGCGCCGACATCGAGCTGGATCTGGTGGAGATTGAAGGGGAATTGAATCCCGCTAGGCCTGCGTTACTCCTCTATAACCATCGATGGTTACGTCGAGATACACGACGGAGAAGCCAGGGGAAATACGGAGTAATAACCTATTCTCAACCTACAGATTTCTCCTCCAGTTTCTCCCTCTACTGGACCAATAGCTATCCTGCAGATATTTTAAATATAGAGCTCCTTCAAGAGGAGGCCTCTTTTTTCCTTCATCGATTTTCCAAACAAGTTATTCATATCTAGTATTTTTCGAATCAATTTATATTGTATGTAATGTCTTGTATTTTTTCATTAAAATAAATGATATATAGATATATATATATATATAATTTTGAATAAGTGAACGCTTCTTATAATTTAATATTTTATCACCGCTGACCTACGCCGAGTCAATAACATAGTATAACATAGTATGGTAGTTCAGATTTGTCCGGTAGACGTCGCTGTCTTGGAAATCTCTCGATGGTTCTGCGTGTATCACTGATATTATGTGCGTATATACACATTAACTGCGTACTTGCACGCTTCATGTTCTTTTGAAACATAAAATCTCTTATATGTAAAAACTATAATAAAATGCATAATGTGAAATATAATCTACACATATTTAATTGTATCGCCCAATTTTGTTTTATAATTACTTACGTAAAATATGAATTTGAAATATTACAATAAGCATCAGAAATCTTTATTTTGATAATATATGTACGGTAATGATTGCTGATTGTTAGGACATCTCTTCAAATATGCCAAAACAACATTTCTCTATTTTTTATCTACAAGAACGCTGAGTAGAAGCTAGAAAACATACGGGAGGTATATACCTCGCATGGAGAAAGAGAGCCGCGACGAGTGTATAGGCCTCTCTCACTGAACTTTCGAAAACATCGAGGTACGTATATGTGCTGCGGTAGGAAGATTCAAGAGTCTTGATACCGCTGCATATACTTTGATTGCTTCTTAATGTGCAGTGGCGTAAGCATCCGCTAATATAATTTTAATAACATTTAACATATAATACGTGCTTTTGTGTGTGTGTGTGTGTGTGTGTGTGTGTGTGTTATTATTACTTAGTATTATAATTATTATAGATTATCATTATAATTATTATAAATTAGCATTACAATAATTTATTATTATAATTGTTATGAACTATTATAATTATAAATTACTATTGTGATTATCTTGATTATTATTATTAGAAAAGTGGCAGCTCGTCCAATGTTACACGAGCGGCGACAAAATATACCGACAAAAATAATATAAATTGGCCTGCAAAAGGTACAATTATGAGTTCGTCCGGTTAACCGACTTCGTTAAAGTTGTTTCGCAGGAGTTCCTTCCGGAACTAACAAAACTGTCCAAAGCTTGATAAACCCGCGAAAAAAGTTATTTCTGTTACGAGGCGCTCCCAAAAGACCAGCAGTTCTGTTTCCCACAAATCTGTTGTTACTTTTAATTCCAGCGGAATTAAGCGTACCTTTTTTATAATCCTGCTTATCATTTGTAACAATCACGAGATCACCTTTACGTAGATTTTGTTGTTCTTTTAACGACTTTTTTCGTTTTTGAAGTTAAAAGAGGAATTTTTTTGCGTTAACGGACACAAAAGGAAGCGCGCCACTGATTAACGAGCTACCAGCTATAATTGTACGAAATATTGGTTTGTAAGTTGCTTACAATGGCTGTGGAAACATTAGTGTTGGTCCGATCAGGAAGTGTCTCGGAGTAAGAGGCACCAGATAATTTACTTCTCAGCTAAGTCAGCAGAGTGGTCTCGAATTGAGACAGCCTCGATTTTGGTTGTCAGTGTGGAAAGCTCCTTGAACGTAGGATGGCGTTGCCGATGATGTACCGAAGATGGTATTTGAAGTTGCAGATAACAACCTCCCAAAGGCGACTAAAATGCGGTGTTCGAGGTGTAATAAACTTCCATTCAATTCCTTGATTTGCGAGATGACCGAAGATCTCTTGGGAGAAATTGGAAGTTTTTTTCGAAGAGATGGCGTAACGTTGCGTCTACGCCTCTAATAGTTGTTCCCTTGTCTGAAAAAATGGTGTTACATAATCCATGACGACCTGTAAATTTCGAAAAGGTGGCGATAAATACTTCAGACGTTTAGTCAGAAACAATTTCAATATGAATTGCGTTGACGACGAGACAAATTGCTACCTAACCTTTTGTAATTTGTGCTCCTCTTCCCTTTAAAAAGAGATTGGGAAAAGGAACAGAGTAATCTAGCCCTGTCACTGCGGATAATTGTCTTTGAGTAATTCGTTCACAGCAGGAAGCGACGCCATCAGTTTACGAATCGGTGAAGCTCCATGTCTGATGCATGTTCTACAATGCCGGTATATAGATGTAACTAACCGATTGTTGTCTCTAATCCAAAAATTTCGATACAGAAGGCTCTTCATTAATTGAATCCCACCGTAAAAAGCGACTGAATCTCTTCTACAAGAATTCAAGTGAAGCAAGAACTGCTCCTGCGACAATACGATTTGTGCAGGCTATTCGGAGGGCGCGCTAGCAAGCTAATCTGGAACTCGCGACCATAGCGAAAATTCTGAAAGCTCAGCGGCGCTTGATCTTCATGTAGTGCAGTCCAACGGATCGTCCTTGCTGCGAACATGTTTTTAAGCTACTTCTGGAAACGAAGTACCTCTTTCACTAAAACGTCAGCATAAGCCCGTATCCAGGCGTTTGTGAAATTATGAAGATGCCAAATTCCATAATTTGGCGTATCTACCCATCGCGATATGCGAATGACCGGGAGATGAATTAATAACGAGCGAAAGCTCAGCCACTTCTCGAGGAATTCGTGCGGTAGCGAAACGTCCGAATCCAGCTGATTCGGAAATCCTGTAATAAGATTTCTAATTCCATAATGACAGTTACAATAAGCCCTAATGGATCGTAAAATCATGCGGTGTCTAATAGAATTGCTCTCGTCGAGATTAGAGGAAGGAGTTGTGGCAGAGCAAACTGTAATAGTATAATATAATATTACAGACATATGTAATATTATACTTAAAATATTACAGTTTCTACAGTATTTTAACAGAAATATTTCTGTAATGTATCTGCGTAATATTTCTGTTATATGAAATCACTGAAAAATTATAATATAATATATTTCTAAAATATTATACGTATTACTGAAATCTGTTTCTTACGAGACTATTAGGTGCTATGAAATAATACAGAAATATTTCATATGACATATTATAGATATTTCTCTGAAATATTACTATAACTCCATGCAAAAATGGAATTCAATAAATGAGTATTTCACATATACAAATATTAAGTTTATATTCTTACAAATCTGGATTTCTCTAAAAATAAATGTAAAAAAGATATCATGTTTTAAAGTGTAAATGTTTCAATATTTTAAAATCTTTGTTTACTTGTAAATTTGTAATTAATAAATTTCTTTGTAATGTTCAAAATTCTACTTAAAATTCTACTACTAGCAATTTTAAATCGTTTCAAACCAAATTTTTTTTACATAAACAATAGTTTTAACAATAAAAGTTCAACATTTTTTAATATGCAAATCATACAGCTTTGGCAAATCTACCCTTTTTTGGCTCAAATTTTTGGTTTCTAAATATTCAAAAGTAATAATTGAGATGCAAACACAAAGTCTCATTTTAAATTTTTCAAAATTGTTATTTAATTATCATTTAACATTTATTTTTGCAGGATAAATCTTAGGAGCTTTTTTTACTTAAAATTAACTATATTTTTAGTAAAAAATTTGTCCAGTATTAAATTAGTACGTGAAAATATAATAGATACTAATAAGTTGTCGGTTGTTATTATCATATTAACATATCCAATAAATAATGTTTAGATTTCTTAAATGATATTTGTGATAAATTTAAATTAATTGAAAAGTTCCAAATGATTTTGAAAAATTCTGAAAAACTTCGAGGATATTTTTTTATAAATTCTAAGACATTGTTTTTCTTACATAATTTATATTAAACTTAATAGTTTGTGGGATAAAAAGAAGTAAAATCTTTTTTAATAATTTCAAATGTAATGTTACAGAAAATATTACGATGGAAATTCTATTAAAACAATATTTTATATGTATGTATAATATAGTTATATAACATTACGTTTGAAATATTTCATATTTTATGTATCTGTTATACTAAAAATAGCAGAATTTTTATATATATTGCAGTTGCAATATAACAGATGCACTATATAGTAAATCAGATATATCTTAATTAGCAATATCACATAACATGGTATTTCTCATATTTTAAATTTAATGTTAGACATATTTCATTTTAAATGATTATGAAGGAAACTTGTTGAAATATGTAGGTAAAGTTGCATTATTTATAAAAATTATTAAATATACTATTATCTACATATTACGTAAAATTATATTGCGTATAATAATATTATAACATTTATAATAATACAGAAGTATTCACGTACCATATCCGAAAATTTGTAATACGAATAATATGAGGACTGGAATATATATATATTTGATTCTATATTAATAGAACAATAATTCAATAATTTATGTAATTTATAAGTTATAATTATGAAAATTGTAATTTATTAAAAATCAACAATTATTATTGTTAATTTTTAATCAATGTAAAATAGAAATAATTAATTAAATTCGAAAAAATGAAATAGAGCCATTATTTATATTCTTTCATGAATTTTTGAAATAGTTGATAATTTAGTTATTATGAATAATCATGCGACGTACTTTTTATTCTAAATTATAGAAAAATTATTAAAAAAAATTGTAATTGGTTTAAGGGGGCATCTCTAGTCTTTTTGCATAAATTTTAAAGATTTTTTTCTTCCAGTAAACTTTATTATCACACTACAATTTTTTTTATATTAAAAAAATATATATGGAAGTCTGCAAAAGAAATTTTTTTTTTCATTTTTCATCCAATATGGCCCAGATATGGTTTCCACGACGAAGCTTGCTTTTTTTTGGCTGACATCATATCTTGACACAGGAAGCTCTGAAATGAAAAATTCAAAAAGCAAATTAAAGTTTAAGAAAGCGGCTATAGACGATTTGTATAAAGCCCTCGGCCGTTTCTGGGCCCTCGAACAATTACCGCCACAGAATATAAAATTAAAACCGAACGATGAATTCTGTGAGAGACAATTCGTCAGTACGCACACGCGCGGGACGGATGATCGGTATTTAATTAAATTTCCAATAAAGGTCGACCTACCGGAAGTCGGTATCGAGACGAAGCGAATGGCCCTAGGCTCCCTAAAAACGATGTATAATCGATTCAAAAACGATGCCGCGCTCGCTAAGGCTTATCAGGATTTTATGACCACGTACGAAGATCTCGGGCATATGACTCGTGTTCCAGAAGCCGAACTCGATAAGCCCTGCACGTGGTATTTGCCCCACCATGCCGTTTCAAATAACGGAAAGATTCGCGTTGTATTTGACGCTTCCCGACGAACGCGAGACGAGTACCGATTGAATGATTTTCTATTATCAGGAGCACCGCTCTAATGGGATCTCTCATTAATGCTTTTAAATTGGCGAAGTTATAGGTACGCTTTTACTGCGGACATAGTAAAAATGTTCTGACAAATCCGTGTGGTTTCGTCAGATTGCGATTTATAGCGTATAATCTGGGCACCGAATAGTCGTGATATTTTGGTTCATTACCGTTTAAATACAGTCACCTACGGGACAACTTGTGCTCCATTTTTGGCCATAAGAACTCTGAACCAGTTAGCGCGTGCTGAATGACATCGATTTCCCTTAGGCGCGCGCTGTATAGAGTCTAATACATATGTGGATGATACGTTTGCCGGAACCGACGACCTCCCCACCGCTATATTAAAACGTCAACAACTAATAGATATTTTACAATCTGCCGGATTCGAACTCGACAAGTGGACCGCAAGTCATTCGGAAATCCTCCCAAGAAATACACGGCAGAATGAAATTACATCAACAAAATCAATCGATCGCGATGTTTCAGTCAAAACATTAGGTGTATATTGGAATTCGTCCACCGATGGTTTGAATTTTAGTACATTAAATGAAAATAAGGTCCCGGGAGAATATACAAATAGAAACGTACTGTCACAAATCGCGCGATTGTTCCATCCGTTAGGTTGGCTGGCTCCTATTACTATCATAGCAAAAATATTTATGCAGAATCTATGGATCGGTAAGTGCGATTGGGATTCTGCACTACCCGCCGATATGCGCGAACGTTGGAATGAATATTGCGAATCTTTGTCGGCTCTTCCTACTCTATCGATCTCTCGGTGGCTCGGAACTAATAATCAGCGAGCGTGTCAAATTCACGGGTTTTCTGATGCCTCCTCACGTGCATATGCTGCAGCCGTATATCTGCGTAAAGACGAAGGCGACGGGCGGTTTAGAGTTTGTTTATTGGCGGCCAAAAAAAAAGTGGCGCCGGTAAAAACTGTGAACATCCCTAACCTGAAATTATGCGGCGCGATTCTTCTGGTAGGTCTTGTGCGCCACTTAAGATCGCTAGAATTTATTCAGGGCTTACCGATTTTTATGTGGACGGATAGCGAAATTGTTCTCAAGTGGCTGGGAAAACATCCATGCCACTGGAAAACATTTATAGCGAACCGAATGTCTCTTATACAGACATAATTACCGTCGGCAACATGAGCACATGTTCCGTCGAAGGAAAATCCCGCAGATATCGCGACGCGGAGAGCATGTCCCGACGATCTCCGTGACTCAGATTTATGGTGGCATGGGCCTGCATGGCTTACGTTTTCGACTGAGCATTGGCCACAGCCGGCAGAGACAGTTCAAGTAATGCACGTCCGCAGTAAGTTGAGTGAACCGAATATACTGTCGGGCTTCTCAAATCTCACGCGGCTAATACGGGTTGTCTCTTATTGCTTAAGGCCTTTGGTTAATTTACGTAGGCATAAAAACGGTCTAAGCAGTCTTTCCCTCTCTCTCACTGCTGCCGAGCTTACAAATACCCGAACCAAGCTTATATGTTTAGCGCAGAGGCACGCGTCGCGACAGAAATAGCTTTATTACGGGCCGGTAAAAATTTACGGAAATCAAGTCCTCTTAGTAAGCTGAATCCGATACTGAGCGAGAAAGACGATGTCCTTCGCATCGAAGGCCGGCTAATGAACGCTAACATAGCGTACGACCGTAAATATCCACCAATTTTACCGCGGAACTCGAACCTTAGTTTCTTATTTATAACATATGCGCACGCGATCTCTCTACACGATGGACCGATACTTACTTCGAACATTGTTATACAACATGCGTTGATTCTTGGCGGAAGACAATTAGTGAAAACGATTATTCGAAACTGTGTAAAATATGAACGCGTAAAGCCCCGATTAGCCCATCAAATAATGAGAGATTTGCCAGCGATCAGAATAAACCATGCACGCCCATTTACAACCTCTGGAGTGGACTATGCCGGCCCCTTTTACATCCGAACAACGAAGGGACGAGGAAACCGATCATACAAAGGATATATTGCGTTATTTGTCTGCTTTGCAACTCGGGCTATACATTTAGACCTCGTAAGCGATCTCACTACCGCCTCATTTTTAGCAGCTTATCGACGCTTGACAAGCCGACGAGGAGTTTGCCACCAGCTTTATCGCGACAATGCCACCGCCTTTAAAGGCGCGGATGTTGAGCATGTTCCGTGGAGTTTCTAATTTTTATGAATCCGTCGCTGCCACGATCGCAATAATGGAACTGAATGGTCATTCATCCCCCCTACTACACCACACTACGGAGGTATTTGGGAGGCCGGGGTAAAGTCCACAAAATACCATCTAAAAAGAGCATTCGGCGAACACACTCTAACATTCGAGGAGTTATCTACCGTATTAGCCAAAATAGAGGCATGCCTCAACTCGCGGCCGTTATGCCCACTTTGATGCTGAAGACCTCAATGCACTAACACCTGCGCATTTCCTCATTGTTCAGGTATCCGGACTCATCCCTGATAAAGAGCCACCGTTCATGAACGAGGACCGCTTAACTCGCTTTCAACTGATGCAGATAATTCAAAACCATTTTTGGAAAAGGTGGTCTGATGAGTATCTGCAGCATCTACAAGAACGAGGAAAGTGGCGGTGCGCAACAGAGAACATTGCCATCGGTTGTCTGGTACTGCTCCGAGACGATCGCTATCCCCCAGCCCTAGCTTGCGTTGTGGCCACGCACCCAGGACCAGATGGACACGTCAGAGTCATAACCGTGAAAACTGCCTCATATACATTTCGTCGGCACGTTGCGCGCTTATCACCGTTGCCAGTCCAAGAAGATCAAGACAAAGAAGAAAAAACGCGAAATACTGCTAAGACTTATTCGTCTAATGGACGAAGGCGGGCGGTAATGTTGGAGCAACGTGGCTTGTCGTGGGCTTGAAAATATAACTATATGACTTTCCCTTCTTCTCCTCTCTCTCTCTCTCTCTCTCCCTCCCTCTCTCTCTTCTTCCTGCCTGTGTTTCATCAACGAGTATTTATGAGGCCTAGAAAAACGCTTCGGCGTGTACACGTGCAGGACACACGCGCGATCGCTGCGTCGTTTAGGATCCCTGCTTAAAAGTACGCAGATTGTCACATCTGCAGTTTTATTCGAGTTTTCTGCCGAGGTCCTATCTTCGATTTCTCCTTCCCCTTTTTCATCTGAACCCTGGAAAATATATATTGCTTTTCAGGACGCACTTCGCGTTCGACCTCTGACCGAAACACTTGTAAAGAGTATCCTTCGTTAGAGTAGATATTGTCTTCGTTAATTTGTTATTTGAAAGTTATCGTAGTTACCGTTAGTCTTATTGTTATTAGGAGTGTGAATAAGTCTTTCCCGTATTTTGTAAGAGATGGCGCCACTAATACTGTGCGAGTATTCAATGGTTACATATATCATAATCAAAGCTTAATCATATGTCAACAATTCCATACTAACACATTAGTTAAAATTTTTTCGTATCATAAATTTTTGATATCGTGAAAATGTCGAAATTTGAGCCGAGTCGATGTCATTTGCGGGAAGTTTCACTTTATTGGTTCAATTTGAAGAAATCTGCTGCCGAGACGCATCGATTGCTTCAGGAGGCTTATGGAGAAGGTTGTGTCGATGATTCAAGTGTTCGCGGATGGTTTCGACGCTTCAAAAGCGGTGATTTCGACGTGGAAGACAAGGAGCGTTCCGGGCGGCCGCAAATCTTTGAAGATCGAGAATTGGCGACTTTGCTTGATGAAGATTCTTGTCAAACGCAAGAAGAACTTGCTGAAGCATTGGGAGTTGACCGAACAACCATTTCCAAGCGTTTGAAAGCCATGGGAATGATCCAAAAGCAAGGAAATTGGGTGCCGTACGAAATGAAGCTGAGAGACGTCGAACGGCGTTTTTTCACTTGCGAACAGCTGCTTCAGCGACATAAAAGAAAGGGTTTTCTGCATCGTATCGTGACTGGCGATGAAAAGTGGATACGTTACGATAATCCGAAGCGAAGAAAATCATGGGGACTACCCGGCCATGCATCATCATCGACGGCCAAGCCAAATATTCATGGCGCCAAGCTCATGCTCTGTATATGGTGGGACCAGCTAGGTGTGGTTTACTATGAGCTTCTGAAACCGAATGAAAGGATCACAGGCGAGGTCTATCGACGACAATTGATGCGTTTGAGCCGCGCACTGCGAGAAAAACGGCCACAATACTCCGACAGGCACGACAAAGTTATTTTGCAACATGACAATGCTCGCCCACATGTTGCACCGCCGGTGAAAACATACTTAGAAACGCTCAAATGGGAAGTCCTACCCCACCCGCCGTATAGTCCAGACGTTGCTCCGTCTGATTACCATCTCTTCAGATCGATGACGCATGGCCTGGCTGACCAGCACTTCCATTCCTACGAGGAAGCCAAAAAATGGGTGGATGACTGGATAGAAGCCAAACCGGTCGAATTTTTTCGCAACGGGATTCGTATGTTGCCAGAAAGATGGGAAAAAGTTGTAGCTAGCGATGGCCAATACTTTCAATAATTCATTTGTAACCATTTTTTCACAATAAAGGCTCAAAATTTGAAAAAAAACGGGAAAGACTTATTCACATACCTGATAGTAAGCGATATTGAATTATAATAAAATTTAAGTTTGTACGTGAAGTAGCGCAAAGGAAAGAGGGGTATCAGAGGGACAAGGTACAGGGCCTTGTGGAGCTTCCATCCTACCTGGATCTCCGAGAGCGGTCCCGGCGGCACTTGTGCCCGGTAGCTGCTGTCTTGGTTAGGACTGAACCGTGCCTAAGACGTTGGGACCGAGACACAGGGCAGAAGGTTATTCGCGGAGCTTCTCTCCCACCCCTTTGAACCTTATTCACCGTAAGGCTGCTTGTAAAATAACAGGAGTACTCCGTAGATGGTAAGGGCGTATACTTGTATTAGTGACGCGTGTATTAGTATTGAGTGTGTGTTAAATGAGAATATCCGATCGGATTAAATTGTTCGGCGATTCGAGTCATAAGTCACAGTTCGTTATTAATTGTAATGTTATATTGCTATTTAAATATACAGCTTTTTCCTCCACCCTAGCAGTGGAGGTTTTTTATGCCATTTATTTATTCTGTTTTACGGTAAATTAATAAATACATATTTTTAGTTACTTTGATCAATGTAAATATTCTCTGTATACCCGAACATTCATTTCTTCCTTTCCCGAACCCGACCTGTCAGTTTTATAATAAACATTTTCCTTCTTTCTGGCTGGCTGCTCATAGGTATATTGCGGGGAATTTCAGATGCAGCCCGCTAGTGTTCGGCTGGCATTTAGCGTCGGATATCGAGAGATTTGCACGATGCATAAAATAACAAGATATTTGTCTCAATTCTCGATCGTATTTAAAAAATATATAATGAACTATCTCTTATGTGCGTGCCGCTACTGAGTGGTTTTTAGAGGAAAGCTGTAAAATAATAATAATAATAATAATAATAATAATAATAATAATACAATGTACATTAATTACTAATTAATCCTATGTTACATTTCTTTTCGAACATTTTTTACCTATTTATTTCCAATTCCGCGCCTTTACATTCTATACATCTACGTGAGGACGTAACGTGTATAAAAACAGAAATATAACTTTTACTATTCTCAATTGTACGTTACGTCACAGTACATTACGTCACAATAATAAAATTCTAAAAGTCCTCATTTATAAGCGTGAACTGAACTACAGCGGTTTAGAGCATGGGCGTGTGATGCGCGGTGCGTGGACCGTTTTTTTGCGGTTACAAGGTTTCTCAACTGTGCGGCCAAACTAGTCTTTCGATCTCAAAAAGCCAACATCTGGCGTTTGGCTTTTTGGGAGCTCAGAGCCAAATGAACGCTTCAAAAGTACACACACGCACTGCACAGGGGTTACTCATCTCTCCCCTCATCACTGCTTCGAACCTTATAGGATGTCGCCGCCTTGCGGCCAATTCGTACGTAAAGCCCTGTCGTGTAATTTGATTCGATTTTACGCAGTTCTCACTCCGTCTCTCTATTCTCTATAATATCTACTAATCCTAGTAAACTATGGTATATCAGGTATAATAGTATATAAGTAGAATAAGCTGTGTAAAACTTATGTAAGCCGGTAAGTCCCAAAAAGCTTCGCGATACGACTCGCGAGTAAGGCTGATGCAGTGGATAGGGTTGAGGGTGTGTAGTGTTTTAATATGGCAAATTTGTATAAAAAGTATCTAAAATTGTTAGATAAATGGCCTGTCAATAATTCTTTATCAACGTAAGTAAAATATATTTTCTTACTTAATGTACTCCATTACTTTAAAAAATGTGTTCATTATTTGAAACAGCATTATTATAGGTCATCATTCTGATACATAATTACGCATATATAAGCAACATTTTTTTACATATAGTCTATATAGTACCAGTTTTCAAAATATATATATTGTATGATTAGATACCTTGCCTTGAAAGAACTTATGCGCGACTTGATAATATTATACCTATAAGAGAATGTATTCTAAATTTCTTCTCAGAATTTAATAAAGTTTCTTTACTAATATTATATACTTATATTATAAAAAAGCACAGAATCACATATTTTAATAAAATTTTTTTATAAAATTCTAGTCAAAAATATAGTTTTTTTTATACATTATGATAATATTAGTTGAAAAGCATGGGAAAATTATCTATTTAATATAATGTTTGTTACTATATTTATTAGAATGACCCCTTTTATTTAATTATAAATTATATGTTTTTTAGATTTTTTTTATGATAACGGTACGTACTAGAAATTTTATCTTTAGAAAATTGGCTCAGTTAAATCATTTTAAAATTTAAAAATTTTATATAAATATTTAAAATATACATTCAATATTAATCTAATTGTATTTTGTTATAGTGATTTGGGATTTTTCATCCGTGAACAAGTAAAAATTGCCTTTTCAAAAGGAGAAAAATCAATAATTGATGAAAAAAATTGCAAGTTACAGTATGAGAGTTTAGAAAGATTAGCTTCAAATTGTTATGGAAAGAAATATCCAACTAATTTTAAACAAACTGCATCTGGCATATCACCAGAATACTGTAAAATAGCATTGACACCAGAATTTCAAGAATATTGCAACAAACGAAATTCAGGACTTTTCTATAAATTTAGGAATAGAATACAAGCTACCGTTTTCAAATACGTAAAATCTAAAGATAATTCTTCAAGTTTGTAATTAAGAATTTTCGTACTGACTGCAAACACAAACATGCTTTATATTAAAGTTTATAGCTTCTTAAAAAATTTTACGAGGATGTACAGCACTAAAAATGTCAATGAAAAGCCTCATATTCCAGTCATGGTCCAAGAGACTATACAATATTTAAATCTTTCACCAGGAAATACAATAATAGACATGACATTTGGAGCAGGTGGTCATGCTACAAAAATTTTAGAAAGTGTACCCAATGTGAAAATATTTGCTCTAGATCGTGATGAAATAGCAATTAAATTTGCAAAGGACTTAGAAGGGAAGTATCCAGGTCAAGTAATTCCATTACTTGGAAAATTTTCTGAGCTTCCACATTTATTAAAAAAATATCGAGTTAAAGAAAATAGTATTGATGGTTTTCTTTTTGATTTTGGCTGTTCTTCAATGCAGTTTGATTCACCTGAAAGAGGTTTTATGATTTCAAAGGAAGGACCTTTAGATATGCGAATGAATGGGTCTAGGGACTCTAATGAACCAACGGCAGCTGATGTTCTTGCCAGAGCTAGTGAATTGGATTTGTATCACATAATAAAATATTATGGAGAAGAAAAGAGAGCAAGAAAAATTGCACGAGCACTCATAGATGCTAGATACAGTTTTAGAAATTTGAAAACAACTCAAGAATTATCGAAGTTTATTGAATTATTATTTCCAAATTATTTTCATACTGATCAGCTAGGTAGATTTCAGCACACTGCTACAAAAACTTTTCAAGCATTAAGAATATTCGTAAACAATGAATTAAATGAAATTAATCATGGTGTATTGATTGCAGAAAAATTGTTAAAGATTAATGGACGTATGATTACTATATCTTTTCATTCTTTAGAAGATACAATAGTCAAAAGGCATCTTTCTGGAAATGTTTCAGATAGTACAGCTAATGAATTACCATTACGATACAGAAATTATGGTAAAGTTTGGAATTGTAAGGAGGATATTTTGAAATTAACAGAATCTCCTTGGTTAATGTTACATAAACATATATTGACTCCTACAGATGAAGAAGTTTACACAAATCCTCGATCTAGATCAGCTAAATTTAGAGCTCTAGCAAAGATTAAGTAACATTTGTGAATTTAATTAGACATTACTTTAAAAGAAATATATAATTATTTTGCAACAATACATAATAAAAAATTGTTTTATACTGTATAAAAACGATGTAACAAGGAATGTTTATATAAATATACATGTAAATTTTAGTTAAAGTTCTTAGTATTTTTAAAACAATCCTTCAATCTCATCTGTTTCACTATTCCAGTCCATATCATATACACTTGGTCTTGTTGGTAATCCTGGCATCATCATAATCTGTTGAAGAATTATATGATACTTATAGTTTATATAATTCATATATGCTTTTATGTAAATATTTTTTTTAATTTACCTCTCCGACCATTGGTACAACGAATCCAGCGCCAACCGAAACAAAAATATCTGTGATATCTAATTTAAATCCTGTTGGTGCACCTTTTATATTAGCATCACCAGTTAAAGAATTTGACGTTTTTGCCATACATAGAGGCAATTTATCGTAACCTAATTTGTTGTATTCAATAATTTTTTCTTTTACCTATAAATAAATGCAAAAATACTCCATTTATTTATTTAGAAATATATATATTTATTCAGTATGTTTGTTTGAAAGACTCAATTATTGTGAAAGCCAATTTCATTGTATATTATGATCTATTTCTTAAAAATCATATGATATTCTTATACTTTACGTTGTCTGTTATAATAATTTCTCCAGCACCATACATTTCTGTAGCAATTTTATTTATTTTTTCTTCAATACTCAATTCAAGATCGTAAAGGAATTGAAAATTGCTTTTTTTTGATGTGGCGGTGATAACAGCATCGGCAAGTTTCAGAGCTCCTTCACCACCTTCAGCCCAATGAGTACAAATGATTGCATCGGTTGCTCCATTCGCCAGACAAGCTTCTTTGACAAGCTGTAGTTCAGCTGGTGAATCGCTTCTGAAAAAATTATATTTGATGTGGAATAGTGTTTAGTTATATAAATATATAAACATGAAATGACATTTAGGTACTACTGATAAATTAATTAAGGATTATACATCGAACTTATAAAGAAAAACATATAATCAGATTTTATAATTTATAACTAATAAATAGCTAATGGCACTACATAATTATTATTTATATGAAGTTAATTATTTATGCTAAGGCTGTTATTTCCCACTATGTCGAATGTTTCGGGACCAAAAATCAGAAAATTTCTGACATTAAATTTGAACGATGTAATTGGAGTTATTGGAAATGGAATTTATCAGCAACTGAAAATCTTGTAAATTTAATTGACGAAGAAATTAATTTCGACAATTCGTTATTTGAATTTATACATGCAACTTTAACACACAAGAGCACGTGCTTGTGCCTGCCCCCCCCCCTCCCACACCCACATCCCATTGTTTTCTTACTGGTGAACATTGATGGCAACGACAACAGGTACACCAAATTTGAGGCCATTGGTAATATGTTTAATGAGATTGGGTAGTCCCTTTTTGACCAGTTCCAGATTCTCTTGGACATACTCCTTTTTCAGCGGTGCGCCAGGTGTGACTGCCGGACCACCGCCGTGCATTTTGAGGGCTCGTACTGTCGCCACGAGGACAACGGCATTAGGTATCTGGCCGGACTTGCGACACTTAATGTTAAAGAACTTCTCCATGCCAATGTCCGAACCGAAGCCCGCCTCGGTGACGACAATGCCCTCGGGCCCGACGAGCTTTAAAGCTATCATATCCGCGATTATTGATGAGCAGCCGTGAGCGATATTCGCGAACGGGCCCGCGTGTACCAATACCGGCGTACCCTCCACGGTCTGCATTAGGGTCGGTTCTATGGCATCTTTCAGCAAAATTGCCATTGCGCCTGTCATGCCCTGCAAGTTAGATAACACAGCATAATAAATAATTTACACACACGCGCGCGCGCGCGCACACGCGTAAATTTAGTAAAAGTTATAGTTTATAAAAAATACATGTTTTAAAAATTGAACTATCACATTGTCCATAGTTCAAAAAACTATATAATCACAATTGAATATTGACAACGATATATATTGAAATTGAATCTTGTATTATTATTCACCATAAAAAGCATCTTATAATAAAAAAATGCCTATAGAAAAAAGAAAATTTTAATGGCGAGATTTTTTCTCTCGTGAATATAATGTCATAAAATTGTTTTCACAAACATGTCTTTAAGTGCCATATCTTCTATACCGTTACCGTTCTTTAGCTAAGATTCTTTTTCTACACAATGGTAGATTTTCATAATGTTATTTCTGAACGTTTTCATGGTAAACGGCGATACAAACTTTTTTACTAGTTTTTAGACCATTTGTTATCTCATAATTCAAATGATTTTTTAAGTATTGAGAGCTGGATTCGAAAAGAAAGTTTTTTGCTTTACTTTCAGAAAAAATGCGAATATAAATATATTGTCGTCTCTTGAAATTATATAATTGATATTAGTTTATTACAATAATAATTTGTATACAACTAATTATTTTTCTTTATCTTATAAGATTTTGAAAATGAAAGTTAGAATTACAAAATATTTATTATTATTTTTATTTATATAACGAAAGGTCATTAGATATGAGCTATGTATATTAATAAAACTTTGTAATGAGAGTTATCTCATTCAATTTTCACCAAATTCATCATCCATATCTCCTTGTGAGATCTATGCAATGGTAATTTTCACAATATTTTATTTGACAAGAAGAAAATGAACGTTGTAGCATATTGTGTTTTTGATTATCATCTGTATGTTAATTCAACAATAGAATTGCTCCATAAGAAATGTGCTAAAGTTAATTTCACACTTACGAAGTCATCAGCTGTGAGAGGTTCGTTCTGTTTGCTAAAAGCAACAACCATATTAGCCAACCGGTTTTTCATATCCTGAACACTGGTAGCAAGTGCGAGGATGGCCATGATTTCGGAACCCACCGAGATCTTGAAGGATGTCTCGCGCGTTTTTCCTTTTTCGGTTGCACTTTGGCCGATAGTGACTTTGCGTAGATAACGATCGTTGATATCGACCACTAAAAATGTGTATTAAATAGAAAATGAAGAAGACATTAAACATTTCGTATTGTCATTTATAAGAAAATGCGATGATTCGAAAGGACGTTGTTTTTATAATAGATTATATATGTAATTAGTTACTGAAAATTTATTTTCATTTTGCTTTCGGCTTATTTTGATAAAATTTATTATCCGATTGAATTTAATATGGAAAATTAAATTTGCCAATTAGTACATACAAAAATGTAATTTTTTCATATTATTTAACTTAATCCATCACTGATGTATCTAAATAACTAATGAAGGTTTGTATTGAAGAAAATCGTTAACGAAATCATAGAATTCTTTTAACAAAATATTGCGAGATCAGTTGTATATAAATTTCAAAACATTGATAGAATATCAATTCAATATTAGTACCTCTGGTAAAAGTAATCTTCTCCGGATCGATGTTTAATCTAGCAAATTTACTTTGCTCTTCCTCAGTCAAAGTATTGGGATCAGTTTTTTCAATACCCAATTTAGCCAGTCGCCTCAGTTGAATTTTAGAGAACTTACGCACGCCTTTAACCGTTGGCACAAGCCTATCATACAGAGCTTTATTAGACTGCGTCTCTTCGTGAAAATATCGCGCATCTATTTGCGCGGCCATTAAATTGTTCGCGGCAGTTACCGCATGTATATCACCCGTGAGATGAAGATTGAATTCTTCCATCGGTATCACCTGAAACGACAATTTAACGTAAGCACGTGCATTTCAGACGCCCTGCGTATACAGATCGCTTAATAATATAATTGCGATTGAAAGAAAACGTATGTTTTCAGCGCAGTATCGATAGGATTATTACCTGGGAGTAGCCACCGCCGGCAGCGCCGCCCTTGACCCCGAAAGTGGGCCCCTGGCTCGGCTGCCTCAGCGTCACGAACGAGTTCTTGCCCCTGTGGCCCGAGAGCGCTTGGACGAGGCCCACGCTCGTCGTGCTCTTGCCCTCGCCCAGAGGCGTCGGCGTGATGCCCGCGACTACGACGTACTTGCCGTCCGGCTGGTGCCGCAGTCGCTCCAGCACGGCCAGGCTGACCTTGGCCTTTTTCCCGCCGTACAGGCTCAGCTCGCTCGGCAGGATGCCGATCTCGTCGGCGAGGCTCGCCACGTGCTTCGGCTCGTGGGCCCGTGAGATCGCTATGTCGCTGGGCACGGGCTTCTCGCGATACAGCTTCAGTACGCGGAGCTTCCACTCGCTGGAGAGGACGCGCTCGGCGGCGCGCCTCGCCGACTGTACCGTGTTCTTCATGAGCATGGCGACGGTCATGGGCCCCACGCCCCCGGGAACCGGTGTAATGTAGGACGCGACTTGCGCTGCCTCCGCGTAGGCAACGTCTCCTACCAGACGCTGGCCTCCCTTCTTCGTGGGATCTGTAAAACAAGCGATCAATGATTTTTCATGTATTTAATAAACACATTTCCTGAATCAGCAGCTGGATTTATTACTTCACATACATGCCTCATTAGCGTTTTCGTTTATTTATACGATACGTTCAAAATAATATATTATTATTCTTTCACTATTCTTCTTCTTCTTATTATTATTATATTTTTACTATTTTATATCTGATTTAATTATTTATTATCCAATATTTATTTGCATTAAATTTTATTTTTTTGTCCAATTAAATCAAATATTAACTTTTATATATAGAATTTGTATACAATTTGTCACGAACCAATTAATTACTAACTTTTTTCGACGATTTTAACTTAGTACTGAAGTGGTAATGAGCATGAAAACGATTAATTGAAGAAAGACGACAAGCATATCAGCAATTTTTGTTTTCCAACGTGTTAAAGATAATTTAAAGATTCGTGATGAATTAGAACAGATAATTTTCTCTTTATCGAAATGTGATATACATATGATGATTATCGGCTTATAGACGAGGATTTACTGCATAATGATATTTAGTTTTAAATTTATGTACTGAAATTTAGTTAAATAATTATTTGTGATCAAATTTAATTCATAAAATGTATATGAAAAAGGATGAAAGATTATTGTGGTTACTAATTAACATTTGAAAGATAACGTATATATTCGAAGGCACATTTCGATAAAAATACGAATTCGGTAACTCAATAGATCCGGACATTAACTTTCTGTTTGTACCGGTTGATACTAACACTATATATACAAATTATACACACTGTAAAATTCTTCAAGCGCTTTGTTTACAAACACATTGTAAATCTTCGGCGTCGATTTACGCAAGTGTAATTAGGAAGTTCCTCAAAAATGGCAAACGTGTCAAACTGTGAGTTGTCGAGCAAAGAATTAAAATACTAATATTAGAAGATATATTTTTGAACATGAGGTTATATGGGAGTTATCTATTATCTTCGAGTATGCTTATGTGCATATCTACGAAACTTTAGAATAAAAATAAACATTATATAGTACATGGAAACTTGTTTCGATTGTTTTTAAAAAGTTGTTTTATACACAGTTGAACATTAATTGATACTAAATATATTTTCGTATTGACTGTTTTACTTAACTTACGAATTTTAGGAGCTATCTAATAATAGGGTAATAAAAAATTGTCTTTATTTTTACTAATTTTTTTAAATGACTAAGTAATGATGATATAACATAAAATTTAAAAAGTTCATTACATTTATGTTTTCAGTTTTTTTTCTCATGATTAATATATTACTATATAGAATTTACCTGGAATGGAATTAATTCCGCAATCGATAACGACTGCGCCGGGTTTGATCCACGATCCTTTAACGAATTCCGGTTGTCCAATTCCAACAACTAGAATATCTGCCTTCGACACCTGTATATAAGTTAAGGCATCCACTTAAAAACGTACAGATCATTTTTTTTTCGTTCATCAAAATATGTAATAATGTGACATTGAATTACAATTGCATTATTGTACATAAGTATACGTGTAATTGGCAAACTTACGACTTGTGAGATATCTTTCGTTTTAGAGTGGCATACCGTCACGGTAGCATTGTGCCACTTTAGCAATTCAGCGATTGGCGTACCAACGATTTTACTCCTACCGAGAACGACGGCCTGAGCACCAGCAATAGGAATTCCGCTTCTAAATGAGCATTGTTTTACTTTTTTTTTTGTTTTTCTTTGTTCGCCACAGAGTGATGGGTATTGTTTTTGCTCTGATGTTACGCGCAATGTATGATGTTAATAATTATTAATCTGCGCACCTTTTTATGAGTTCGAGGCAACCGTTCGGCGTGCAGGGTATAAATCCAGACATATCGCCAATGGCGACTCTACCCTCGTTGATTGTGTTTAATCTGAAAATTGATAATGAAATTCAACAAACGCTCTTGCGCGACCTTTTTTTATACCTAGCGTTTGAGTTATTCAACAACAAACTGCTTTATTTCTGAATTTCTTACGGCATTGAAGTATTAAATATTAACCGGGAAATGTCAAATTTTCGACTCTAATTTGATACGTATTATATATATATATATATATATATATATATATATATATATATATATATATATATATATATATTATTTATCTTCATGATATTTACGACATTCGGTTTTACGTCACCATGCCTATAGATTATCTTTCAAGCCATCATCGTTGATCGATGAAAATCTCAAAAAACATTGAAAGTATTTGCACGAATTGCTATTATCAGAGTTTTAAATAAGTATATAGAATATTGTAAAATATTTTTTATCCAAAATTAATAGATACTTGTATTATTTAAATATATTTTACTTCTTCCACCTATAGTTTATCATTATATTCATTATATTTATGATTGATTAATATGGCTTGTGAGTAGTTTGTGAATTAGAACAGGTTGAATATAAATTAAAAATTATAGGTAAGTTGAACAATTAATTATATGGAATTCAGACCAAATCTGTCTCTGCCTGTCTCTCTCTCTCTCTCTCTCTCTCTCTCTCTCTCTCTCTCTCTCTCTCTCTCTCTCTTTCTCTTTCTCTCTATCTGCTCATTAAAATATTACATTTAGCTTTGATTGCAATGTATTATTATGATATTATAAAATATTGTTATCGAAAATTCTCTCTTAAGTATATTAGAGATAAATTCAAAATCGAATAAAAACTTTTACCCGTCAACGTCTTTATCAGGGATAACGGCATCAGTGATGA
Organism: Sycobia sp. Sy_11; assembly: GCA_018907035.1. NCBI lineage: Eukaryota > Metazoa > Arthropoda > Insecta > Hymenoptera > Epichrysomallidae > Sycobia > Sycobia sp. Sy_11. Next base: position 4,440,596 of record JACCIC010000024.1, on the reverse strand, counting down.
GGGTCGAATTGATACTGTTGACACTGTCAAGTGGCATCTGAACGATGATGCCATGGGTATCCGGATCGTTGTTCAACTTTTCCAGTCTCGAAAGAAGCTCGTACTCGGTCGTCGTGTTCGGTAGTTTCACGTGGGCGGCCCTTATTCCGATCTCGCTGGCCGCTTTGATTTTCATTCTGATGTAGACGTTCGAGTCCACACGATCGCCGACCTGTACGATCGCCAGGCCGGGCGCATAGCTCGGCAATTTCTCCTTGACAGCGGCTACCTCCCTCGCTAGGGACTCGCGTATTTCTCTGGAACGTAATTATATATATACGGCGTTTTACATTGTTAAATATGCTATATTATATACGTTCTATGGTTGTATGGTCTTAAAATATATTAGTTAAAAATTTTAACTTTCATATAGTATATATATATATATATATATATATATATATATATATATATATATATATATGATTAGCCACGCCACTCGGGGGAGAGGGGAGGGGGTGGCAACTGCTTCGAATTGCCCCATCTGTTGAGAATGAGAAGATCGCCAAGCCACAAGAAAAATGGATATATAAATCACATTTATAATTATTTTAAAAATAAGAAAATTATAATCCTGAACATACAGTTCCAGAATATATCATTTCAAAATAAATAAAACTTAACTTCGTTAATAACAACATAATTAATGGTCTCTAAGAAATAAAAAGCTGATAGAATTTATAATAAAAATTCCTAATTTTAACAATATTTATAATAATAATTTCCTAACTAGTTAAGAAATTATAGCAATGACGGTATAGAGAAATAAAATTTTAATTTCACAGGTATTATCTTTTCTAGATTGTTGTTTTAATACATAAACAAATCACGAATTAACAAAAAATGAGAAAGATTATTAATAATATATCATTATATGTATATACTTTAAAATATTAATAGGTGTAAAAAATCTAATGAAAAAATTATTACCCCATGCTCTGTTACTTGTGTAATGACCCAGTATTTGGTATAAAACATAAAAAAATAAGAAAAAACTAAAAATAAAAACGGAAAGAACATTACATTTACATAAATTTCTAAATGTTATTTAATAAAGTAGAATAAATGGAGTATTAAAACGATTCTTTGACATAGTAATGGAGTATAATCAAATAATAGTATATATAAGAACGAATCGACACAGTGTGCATAATGGAACAAAACGCAATTCAGTACTTATTATTATCGTGTTTACATTGGTATGTTAATTATAGTTAGAAGTTCCGAGCAACATTGCTCAACTCTACCCAGCACCGATGTAAATGACGTATCTTCTTATAAACATTTGTTTACGAATTACTTATATCGGCAACAACGGTGACTACAAAAAATAAAAAATAAATCCACAAATGTTCACTCAGTAGTCGTCACATTCGATTATATTAATATTTATTATATTAACATTTTAATATTAAAAAAACTCGTGTACTATCACTGGGCGAGATATACTAACTTAGCCAGTTCCGTGCCGGATAGCACGATGCCGCGCAATTCGTTTGCCATTATGCCTCTCCGATTAAAGAAATTGTTGAAATCTATGAATTATATATGCACACACCGGACGAGCGTTTATAATAGAATTTCAAAATAATAACGAAGATAACGAGGTTACTGGAGCACGTTCCTGAAGGATTGAACTTCCGATACACAGGAACGATATCGTAGGCGCTCCAATAATAATACGAATTTTTGTTGCTGGCTGGTCGCTGATCGAGTGAACTGGCGTGACGGGTAAACCAAGGAGATCGCCGCTAATGAAAACTCGTGGAGCCGGTTCACTTATATACTTATATCGTATAGTCCTCCGGCTCTCGTGCACACTTTGTTATATACTGAACACTTTGCTGCTGCCGGGGCCCTGAAACGGAACAGCGTAAGCGAGCTGATGCGGCCGCTCACTTTTTTATTGGCAAACACTTGCCGTGGCTAGTTATCATACGCGTTATAAGATATTAATAAAGCGGTTATACGGCATATTATCTGCACGTGCGCGCGCGAAAGTCGTCGTTCGCTGATGCTATACTTATAATATATATATACTCACAATAGGCCCCCCCCTGCCTACTTGCTGCAGTAGAATAACGTCTTCAACGTTTTACAGTGGTTCTCTAATAAAAAAAGGATGTAAGCGTTTTCAAGAGCATGGGCTAGAGATATATTATATTCGGTTCGTTTTGTGAATTTGAGATTTAGATTATGGTACAGATGTCGCTAGTAGCAGCTGGTGGACCTGGTATTATGAATATTTACATATATGCATAAACACCAAATATTACGCTGAATACGTTGAAACACTTAATATAGAAGCTTACTTACGGAAGTTGCGTAAGAGGATAAGTAACATGAAACAAATAATCTTCCAATTATTGATTAAATTATTGCAATTAAAATGAATAATTCATTATGGAAATATAACTTTATAGATCTTTTAATTATAAATTGATTAGATTTTGATGATTAAAAGATTATAATAGGCTTTTTTATTTAGAAAATTATTATATCATTAAATTATTAAAATTTAATGGGCTGAATTATTATTGTAAAAGCTTTATTTAATTTTATTTTCAAGCACTCTAATTGCACAATTAAACTCTGATTGTAAAATTCCTTCCGAAACTATTTTTACTATTATTGTTTTTCAATTTGTTATTATATAAAATTTATTTATGATACTCGTATTCATATATTTTATACAAAACATATTATTTTAGTTATTAGATAATGCATATTATTTCATTCATTGAGATTCCAATTTTTTAGAATAATTTAGTATCGCATATTGTAGTCATAATAATCATTATAGTAGTTAATTTGTGAAAATTGACTTTTACGTAGTTCATCTCGAATAAATATATGTTTAGTAACTTGAATATATTAGGTTGAACATATGAATTCTCTAAGTAGATTAAACAACTTTGGTTGTGATAAACTCTAACCTATTATACTGATTGAAAGTATTTAAGTTTTTCTAGTTGAATTTTGTTATGCTTCTTTTGTAAAATAGTTTTTTAAAATTATTTATTTCAATAAACAATATTTTTAACAAATACATATGTAAAACGTCTTTGACTATATGTTTGTCATCACGAATATGATTCGTACTGCAGTATTTGCAAATTTCTATTCAGTTAAATAATAATCTTTTTGTGAAACTGAATAATATGAGTTAAACTTTTTACGTAATTCTTAATTTCTTCAATCTAAAAATTTATTTTATCATTTATTTTAATTTATATGAATCATTTTATCATTCACAATGAATTTCTTTTTGCAATTTGAACAAAAAAATTATTAATTACAATAAAATTTTAAATAAAATAGTAAGTATATTATAACGGCTATAAAATTATACAAGATAATACTTTCTTAGATTTTTCATACTGCATACAGAACTAATATTAATTGTAACTTTTCATAGATTTAAAATACGTTGATTTTATAAAGTATACATTTACTTAAAAATATGATGAAATGTATTTTTGACAGCTTTTTAGCATTTTATGTAATAATGATAAAAAGCTATTCTAAATTTCGAATTTTCAATTTAAATAAGTCTAAATCATGGTTAGAAAATGATAAATAAAAAAGGAATAAAATTTAAAACAAAAAATCGATTATTATTTGCTTGTGTCATCTCTACGAATTAGGTATTTATTGGAGATTATAGATTATGTTCGATTCATTCAGGAGGTGTACCTACGTTGCACTTATACGTACTATATTATATTTATATATACTATTAATAGATATTTTATAGCTCTTTTCATATCGTACAATTTATATATATATATATATATATATATATATATATATATATATATTTATTGTTTATTTAAGAATAAAAATTTGTTTTGTTAGATTTTTAAAGTACTTACTTATATTTGATTTATCTTCTACATAATTTTTATATGAAACATTTTTCGATACAAGCAATAGTTTTAAAACTATTAATGAAACAGTAAAAAAAGAACAGTTTTTTTTAATTGTGCAATAAATAAACTAGTTTCCGACCTGCTATGATCCCGAGAATTTAAGCTTTTATTACACGCATCCTGAATAACCATTTTCTATAAAAAAAATGGAATGTCATCGAAAAAATTTAAAGTGTTATGGAAAAAAAATCTTCAAAGAATTTGAAGCAACTTTGATATATATATATATATATATATATATATATATATATATATATATATATTTTTTTTTTTTCTTTTAATATGCGCAAAGTAACGATTCACGTTTAAATAACTAAATAATTTTTTTATACAATATTACTTGAAGTGCAGAAAAGCTATTTTTTAGAATTTAGTTATTTCTAGAATTGAACGTTCTACATATAAATTTCATATATGGCGGTTGTGGCCGGGAACTGCGGAGCTTGTACTAGCGCCATCTAGGTTTCGGGGAACATTACTAATTAAATGCTTCCCGACAGATAGTTACCCCTCATGCCTATGGGCTATACACTTATATTATCGTCTATCTTCGTTGGCTGTGATCAAGGACGGCGGTGACCTTAGAATTCAAAAATAATCACGTATTAAAAAATTAGAGAAAATCATTTAAAATCGATGAGAAAAAGTGTTATGCCCGTATAAATTGCAAAATAATAAGAGAAGTCAAAATATTGTTGATATTCTTTGTTATATAAATTATTTAGCTTTATTCTTTCTCCATTCGGGCTTTTTACTACGGCGAAATAAATTATCCAAATTTTGAGAACCAGAAGAACAGCAGTATGGCGAATTTATTTGTTTTAATTTATTCATATTATTAATATCAAATAATATAAACGTTTTCTAAATTACAATAATTCTACCTTCTTTATTCTTGAACTTATTTAAGAATAAGTTTTATTTACTACAATGATAGGAATAATGATAAACAAGTTTTACTTTATAATTCAGGGTAAAAACATGAACGTAAAGAGTATGCTTTTATATGTAGTATGAATCAACAACTAACTAACTATTACGTTGGCAAGGTTTAATTATAATATTTACATCGTATTTTGTGCTGTACATTTTTATTACTTAATGATACCGCACACCTTATTATTTCAAGTAATTTAAATATGTTATACTAAGAAAACAAGTAAGAAAACGAAAAACAATAGAGATATATGGAATAAATTTATTTTAGTAAGTTTACTATTTTATTTAGTAATTTATAGTTACATAGTAATAGGAAACGCAAAAGTACATAGTAAAAGGAAACGCAATAGACGATCAAAATATATGGTAATATTGTGTTAATTATATGTGTTTTCATAATTTTGTATAGTTATTTATTAGTTGGTTATCATTTAGCAATATAATGTATATTGTTCTTACAGTAACATCGCAGAATTGGAAACGAAACATATATATATATATATATATATATATATATATATATATATATATATATATATATAAATAGAAATTTTGGAACCGCAATTAATATTAAATATTATAATATATATAAACAAATATATTATCCAGGATTGACTTTAATTATGTCTTACATTCGCATTGGATTTTAGGAAAGATCCTCTAAGGGGGGCGATCGCGCGGTCCCGCGACCGAGAACGACTGGCTTCCATTGCGCACCCCACATTACTATAACCCTTCCTTTCTCTAGGGACGCACACTGATCTTTCTCTCTCTCTCTCTTTCTCTCTTTCTATTCAAGCAGTATTATACAAATTTCGGTGGATTCTCATGGATTTAGTCTTAATTAATTTCAGGGCGATTGCACATCTCAAGAATATTTAGATTGGAGGAATCTTGGGAGTGGAAGCACCATAGAATTGCCGTGTGGTCAAGAAAGTATAATGCGTGCTATATGTAGGATTGTAGCTAATGTGCAGTTTATTTAGAATCAGTATCGTCTTTATATGTAGAGGTTTAAGAGACACGGCCTAGGATACCAGCTTTACCATCCCCCCTCTCCACCAAAGAAATATAAAAAATTTTTTTACTGGTAATATATAATTTATGAGACAAGAAATTATTTAGTAACATAATTTTAAATTAACATTGATTTCTGGTTGTTTTGTTTAATAAAAAGTTCTGTACTATATCTTTCAAAGGCTCTCTGTCATGTATACGACTCTATTGCATCGAATTTTAAAAAGCATTCAATGTCTCTAACAGTTTAAATATATAATATTATATAAATGAATTCATATTAAAATATAAATATTCCGTATTTAAGATTTAATTTGTTTTTAAAAATATTGTTAGAAGTGAACAATAAGTTTGTTCTCCTTAAAGCTAACACCGATTTATTCTGATAAGTTTTCATATACAATTTGTCTGACGCCGAATTTCTGTTACCACTTGCACGCACTAAGATTTGTTACTGATATTATTAATATATGTTCGTGAAATATTTAGTTCACTCTTGACAACTGTCTAACAGTTTGTATGATAGATATTTAAAATGTGGATTTTCATCAACCTGTAAGTAGTGTATTTAGTTTTTGGAATTAATATTGAGTTCGTTTAGAATATGACATTTATAATTCATTTTTATATTTTGCCTTAAGAAAGAGACAATATAATAAAATGGCTACGAACAACGGCTGAGAAATGAAATTTGTTAAATAATGTTATTATATTTTTTATAAAACGTTCAATATTGTAGACCCATTAATTAATAGTAAATATGGTACATTTTAATTTCTCATATAGGAACATTTTTGGATATCATCGCTTGCTGGTACTACGATGTCTGTCCTTTATAACTTTTTTTTAAATTCTCCGTTCATTGATAGTGTATTCTGTAATTGTTTGTGTAACTGAACGCTCTGTATCTTCACATATCTTCGTATATATAACAAAATAATAAAAATGAGAGTATATCTAGAAGAGGATGGCAATAATGGTAGAAACCGAAGTCTAGACTCCTTACCTTCCTCCTCCTGTTTCTATACTGATTTTAACTTATACACGGATAGTTGAACTTAAGGGGCTATGTTCTGGAAGTAAGCTCAAGAGCGCAGAAAGATATAGGTAGAGAGAGAGAGAGAGAGAGAGAGAGAGAGAGAGAGAGAGAGAGAGAGAGAGAGAGAGACTAGACGAGACCAATATCACCCATAGATGGCCTTGGGCGCGAATATACGGCCAAAGAAGAGGAACTCTGGAAATCGCGACCCCGGCGTGAGGCGTTACCTTACGATTGTGTAAGTGCACGGCAAACGGTGCAGTAGAACAGTGGAAAGCGCGGCGCGCACGTGCATGTGCGTTATACCACTATAGATTTGAAATTGAGGAGACTGGACCGATTGTACTATATATATACTGTAAGAGGAAGAGAAAGATTTACCCTGACGAAACTGCGTTCTCGCGCAAACTTGCACCGCAAATTCCTTATCCAAGACTCCCGAGAAGCTTTGCTGGTTATTCCGATCTCATCCCTTTATCACTCTCTCTCTCTCTCTCTCTCTCTCTCTCTCTCTCTCTCTCTCTCTCTCTCTCTCTCTCTCTTTCTCTCTCTCTCTCTTCCTATGTTGGCGAACGTTCCGAGAATGCGCTCTTAAAACTTGTCGAACTTTACTGATTGCCGTCTATATTTATGGCACAACTTGAATAACAAGAACCTTTATACCTCATCATCTCTTTATTATATATAATAACAAACTCTAAATTTACATTATTTTTCAATTATTTTTTTCAATCATAATCAGTACTATTGGAGAAAATTAAATTTATATAATTATATATATATATATATATATATATATATATATATATTTTTAAAAATGAATAATTTCATTATTTTTAAAAATTAATAATTTATTTATTCATTTTATGAGATATTAAAAACTTTTTTTTTCATTATTATATTAAAATAACATATAAAATATAAAATAAAATTATATTCTCAATAGAATATCCATACAATATGACTTTCCGGCCACATGTACATTAAAACTGAAACACATCACTTAAATTCAAACTTTAGGGATACTCTATTGAAAAGTATATTGTTCATATCGCGTAGGTAAAATTTTGTAATCTCCTGCATTAAGGAGCGATCCTTGAACCTGTTTTACAGGTTACACTTTATACGACCTAGATATTTAAATTTATTTGTCATTCACGCTATAAGCGCAACAAAATATTGGGGGTAAATATGTATCATGTATGAAACTGTTATGATAATGAGCTATTTTTAATCCTGTATTTTTTTTAATAAATTTGAGCCTTTCGTGTTATATCTAAATTTTAATTTTTCAAATATCTTTTTTTTTACTTTTGCGCATTATGATCACTATTGAGTCAAACTGAGACGTTAGCGGCTTTTAAATAGATTTCTCAACTTATTTTATTAATTATATAAAATTATAATTTATATATAAAATTTAAATTTTCTACCATAGCTGTTATTTAAAATAATGGGTCGAATACTTTAAACAAACGCAAAATTAGTGTAAAAGATATGTAATTTCCTACCATTACCGGATTTGTTTCAATCTAAGTATACAATAATTATATATACAGTTATATGACTTTTAAATAAAAATATTTTTCGGACAGTTTTTTATACTAGATAAATTCTTTTGATATATTAATCAATAAATTGTGTTCAATGTAATACATTATTGTAAATACAAGAAGACGGCGATGAGTGCTTCCGCAATACTTTTAACTATATTGCGACAATAAATTTTCAAGAAATCTTTGTTTAAATTTTTCCATATCGAGATCGTAGAGTTTCAAGAAATTCAAATAAAAAATAACAGCAATTAAGTTATTATAGTAGATTACATTTATTAGCTGAAACTTATTTTTTGTTTTTAAATTTTTTCAAAATCTCTGTCGAAATTATAACATTAGACTAGTGATATATAATATATATTTTTTAAAAGTATAATATCAAAATTTAACTGTAAGAATAAAAAATGTTACAGAATTTTACGGTTTTATTATAAACTTAATTTATATAACGATATTTTTTGCTTATCGATTATATTAAATTCGTAACTTTTACAATTATGAATTTTAACAGTTTCGTCAATATTAAAAATATAATAGAAAGACTGACAGATACGTTACTAAAATTACTGTTTATTAATTTTTTTCATGCGGATATTTGCATGCAACGGCTTAGTTATTTCTTATCCAAAATACAATGGTTAATGATCCGATATTATAAATAATACGATTACTAATAAATAGGATTTATTTTTCAATGAAACTAATTAGAGTCACTACAATGTTTTACTAAATATATACACTAGCATCCTTCTAATCTATAAATTTTATAAGATTTTTGATAGAAGCTACTCCCGATCGGGCAAGCTCAGACACCTTTGAAGCCCTTGATGAAATAAGATTTATTCAACTAGAAATGTGTGCCCGCATTCATTCTCAGATATTCCATTAAGCTGAACTGCGATCAAAGGAATAAATACAAAATATGCTAGTATATATATATATATACACGTGTATGTATATAGAAATGTACGTGTGCATAATGTACCCGTAGCTTTTATACGAGTGCGCATAATATGCTTTTTATTTCCAGGTAATCTAACACGCATGATATAATATACCGGATGTCCCTAAACTGATTAAACATATTACTATATATCTGTATAAAGGAGAAGATTTTAAATATATATGTGAAGAATTTTTTCGCGTAAATTATTCTTAGTTTTTACGTTATTTGCCAATGTTTGACAGCCAATTCAAAACCTAAGGGTTTGGGTTTTGTTCAGGAGGAAGGTATTCGGATTATGTGTCCTTAATCTTGATTACGAATGGATGACACTACGACAACTCCACAATATGCTTTTCCTATCCTTTCTTTCTATAATCTCCACATCTATCTCATTCAATTCTCTCCCTCTAAATCCTACACTTCTGATTAGCTGTTAAACATTAGGACAATTGTTACCTAAAAAACTTTGGTTTAACTAATATGTTTAAAATCACTTGCTTTAGATTCATAATATATATATATATATATATATATATATATATATATATATATATATATATATATAGTAATATATTTAGTGAGTTTATCCAGAATATGACTTAACTTGACAGTTTCCTTAATACACTCTGAGATCTCCAGCGCTTCCGCACTCCGTCCGTCCCTCTCGACGAAGCTCGCAATCGTTCTCGTCTCGCCGTCTGCGTGCGTTCTGTTGCCACCCCCTCTCTCCCTCTCCGAAAACGGACGTGATCGCGTTTTCAATCAGGCGGCCAGCACCTCCCCTCCCACCGCGCCGGCTAATCGAAATTAATAGCCGTCCTCGCGCCACTCCCTCCCATTTAGGCGATATCTTGGAGACGCGCGGGTATATATACCCACTACGATATTATTTAATATTTACTCGTGCGTTTGTAAAGGTATATACAACATATAAAGGCACACACAAACACACACACACACACACACACACGCGCGCGCGCGCGCGCGCGCACAGAGTGAATTCACAAGATGTTGGAGTGAGGGGTGTCGGTAGGCGAGGGGGTCAAGGGACACAGAGGTCAGCAAAGTCGAGACAGAGGTCTCTCTTTCTCTCTCTCGACTCGCGAGATTGGCCGAGACGCTCTACGCGTCGGCAATAAATTGATGATCGAGGAGTAGTCCTACATGAAGAGGGGAATGCTACGGGGCGGGGTAAGGGGGTTATGAAATTAATACCATCGAAGGGGCAGACCGACCGATGGATGCTAGGGGGTCGGGAACGGGATTGGCGAGGGTTTTCTTTGGCGAAGGACGGAATTCCGCGCCGTATCCTTACAGAGTCGTTCGCCCGGAAAGTCCTCCTCCCACCCTCGACGCTGAACGAATAAGTTCGTCGCGCGTTAGATGGCCGAATATCAAGGAAATTGGCTCGGGAGACGCGAGTGCGCCGGGATATAGGGGGTCGTCTCCGCGGACTATATATATAGATAGATAGTAGAAATTCGGCGTCCTCATTATGGACACTTGGCTTGCTCGAGCGCGCGGCGCATTTATGCTGTATTATAAAGGATCTATGAGAAGCCATGGGGTGTTATGCGCGCGTGCTCGCCGAATCGTTTGCGCGCCCGATGCTCGTTGTAGGGAAAATCGCTTATATATAGTGGTGGATACTGATGGGTCTATATATATATATATATATATATATATATATATATATATATATATATATATACGTATACACAGGAATTTTGCGTGAAATCGTGTCGAACGGTCATGAGAGTCAATATTTCCCGAAAGATAATAGATAATAATATATAATTCAGCGCTGCCGAATAATATTGATTGTTCGATAGTAATTTCGAGTAGTTTTACACAATAAAAATAACACCATTTTGTGTTGCTACACTTTTTTCACGAGCGTATTACGTTTGAGTACATGCTCTGTATGGTTCCTTAAAGAACGAATTTAGCAATTAGCGTTTTACAGCAGTTTTTTAATATTACAATTCGTTTTCATTTCCATTTGTAAATATTGCTAAGATAGTTGCCTTAATAGCCGATAACTTTGTACTATATTCGAACTTATTTCAGTTAGAAAGCATTTTAATCTTTAAAAATAAATTCAGATTTTATGGTAAACATGAACCATTGGCGTTGTTTAATGCCAAATAAAGTTAATAAACGTTTTCGTCTATAAAATTATTATTTTCTATTGTAATAAAAAAAATAAATCATACGATGTACCAGTAACCGGTAGATGTATCTGAGTTCAAAGCGAATATCCTGTCGAATACTTGATATATAATAATAAGAACAGTTTTATATTTACTACAATCTATAATTATTAGTTAAGGCATTGTTCAGATGATTAACAAAATTTTTCGAATACACTACGTTAAATTTTAATATAAATGTCTATAACGTATTATTAATATTATCCGATATTTCAAAACAACTATAAAAATTCTTTATATTTAACAGAATAAATAACAATTATATAAATAAAATAAAAATTCTCATGTTAAGCAAAAAATGACATTTCTGATTTAAAATTGAACTAAAATTGAGTCCATATAAGATGTTTTATTTTATTTATAATAATACACTTTCAATATATATTATAATAAATATAATTAATTTTTATTGTCGCTTGTTTTTAAAACAATAGATTCTCATCAGTAATCTTTTATATATAATTATATTTATAGCTTGATATGAATCAATGTTAAATTTACAGTGCACATTTCATTCATTTACTAAAGGATAAAAATTAAATAACAACAGAAAAAATGAACGAGATAACAAAAATGACCGATTAGTTTGATTATTGGGCATGAAATTTGCAACCAAAATCGGCGGAAAGCTATTCTTCATAACGTAATTCAATGAATTAAAAATAATTGAACTAATTTACTCTGATGTCTCCTTAGTGTTTATGCCGAAGTGAAATTGGCTTAAATTTTATCTAGTGAAGCAAAAACAGTTTATCTAGAAAACAGTAATTATTTTTACGCAAATTTTATATATAAAAAATAATTATTGAAAGAGTTTTATACAAAAAAAGTCTAAAATTATTGTAGAAGTCAAAACATCGTACTCGATAGTAATGCTAATCTTGACCGTTATTTTTAAGATCGTTTCAAGGTCATCTTCGTTTTTTTATTAATGTATAAAGCTCTATCAATGGCATCGTAATCGAAATGGAAATAAAGTTTCTGGAAAAGAGGCTCAAATGCATCTATACGTATGGAAACGCACAGTTTCTAATTTGCCAGCTATATAGTTTCTATAATTTACAGTCGTCAGCGTATTAAGCAGAATCTTGAGATTTATGCCGCGTTTGCGCTTACGATGACAGCCGCCTGTTAATTGACCGTGTTTGAATCGATGGTCGTCCAATAGACTGCAAGACATGGATATGCATCTCGCTTCGTACTGTAATTTACATGAGCATTTTGAATTCTTTGTTAAAAGCGGCGTTCTATAATTGAAGAAATAGATAATTACTTTTGCAATGACCTTGACAAATAAGCTAAAAGTGAAAAAGTTAAAGACGTGACCCTCACCGACTACGTTGCTTGTATTCACAACTTTGTCTTTCATATTTTTTTTTTCGGAAATACTTTTCCAACGACTTATTTCATTATTTGCCGAAAATTTTGCACACTTTGTATGTAAAATCCGTGCATTATCTCGCTTAATGATACAATATCAAAGCTAGATATATTTTTTCAGCAATAACTGCATCAATGTAACTTACTTATTGCATATTACGTATGCGTATATTATATAAGCTGAGCAACTTGTTAAATAATTCTTCGTACAATGAAATGTAACGCGAAACTTTATTTTATCATTCCGTAACATTGCGTAATTCAAATTTTCCAATAATCTCTTGGTGATTTGTATCCAAGAAAATATAAATCGGCCACAATACCGCATCACATTATGTCTCGGTTCATTCACTTTAGTCAAAATATAACGCATAATATATATATATAAGAACTCGTTTAGCACGGGACAAGTTCCCCCTCTATTCCAACACACTCTGATGTTTCTCGTCCAACCTGATTATTTAATATATACAAACGTTCTTCGGCTTGGTGGCGCATCAATGTGGTGCTCCCGACACAGCATCCGATTCCACATACATCTTCTTTGCCTCGTATATATTTTTGTCGTTTCCCTGCAGATGTATATATATATATATATATATATATATATATATATATATATATATATATATATATAAATGTAATAACAAGACGAAAGTTATACTCTCGCTCTACCCCCTCTCCGCGAGTTTGATTGGATTGCTTAATTTGGTTACTTCGCGAAGTTGTTAAAATCGACAATGTCTTTCTCGGTCGCGGCTCCCTCTTACTCTGATTACAAAGTAGTACCTGCGCTCGTAGTCGATTGATCGGCAAAGTTTCCGCGCTTGCGAATGTCGAATGACCGGACCTCCTTCCAACGGCAAGGAGAAGTAGATTGGCTCTATATATATATACTTACCAATCTCATCGGCTCGATTAATTTATGCGCAGATGCAGGGGCGCCCGCCGCGAATTTTCCCGACGTTTTCCTGGGTTCCCCACAAACGAACGTTTTCAGCAAAATTAGTTAAGCAATTAAATGGTTACGATTATTTCAATTTTTTTAATTTATACAGTTTAATAAATTTAGTTTATCCACGATGTATTTTCTGAAGGATAATTATTGTTTGAGGAAATTAATTCATAAAGCTTTGCTCAAGTATTCAAATATATTTAATAAATATAATGTTATTTAATGAAAATAAAAACAGTAGTAATTTATAAACTAAAAGTTTATTATGCTACGCTATGATAAATTAAAGTTGCATTGTTTGAATTGCGAACCTCTTGACTTTTTACCGAATATTTCAGTATTATAAACGATTAATATATATATATATATATATATATATATATATATATATATATATATATATATATATATTGTGAAATTCAAACTGTGAAAAATGGTTCACAAAACAAACAATTAATTGGTTAAAAATTTTTTTTTCATTAATATTTCAGGTAATTGGTATGATAGCGATTTTTAATTGCATAGTCAAATTTCCTTGTCCTTTTAAAGCATATAACGTTTGTCTTATATATTGCGTAAAGTCATTAATTATACATCCATCGAATGACAAAAATCAAAGAATAAATATAGAAATAAAAATAATAAATATATTTATCGGCCTTATACATATTTTAACAAATTAAATAATGATCATGATGGAAGTCATACTGTCGATAATCGCCCTCGTAAAATCCGAAATATAAAACTCAAAATATTCAAAATAAACATGAATTTTTCAGTAAAACAACAACGCACCTGCACACCCACCTACACAGACACACGCGCGCGTGCACACGAGGGCGAATGGCAAGTTCATGTTAGAGAGGGAAAACAAACTTAAGACTTCCGAAATATATTATATATATTATATATAATATATTATCGGATTATATATATATATATATATATATATATATATATATATATATATGTTCCGAAAAATATATAATTTTCAATATATAAATTTCCCTCGCACTTCCTTGGCTATGATATTGATAAGCGAAAATAGACTCCTTGAGAAATAACATATAATAATATAATCAACTCAAAGTGCGTCGCCTGCAGTGTATATTGCAAATGTACCTACAATATAAATATCGATCGGCATACGAACATCTTATTTAGGGACTCAATATATATATATATATATATATATATATATATATATATATATATATAATCAAGAATGAGGGAGACTTTCTCGAACCCCTCAGGCGTCGAGTTTCGTACTCGACGCTCGGCAGAGGCGAACGAGAAGGAAGGGGATGGTTAGATGGCGAGGTTGGCAGGGACAAGAAAGATAACTTGGCGCAGGAGACCGGCGAACGAGAGGACGCGTATATATATATATATATATATATATATATCGTATATAAGATGCTGGACTATGGGGAGGGGTGGGGAGTTCGATTGGGCGAGCGCGCACCCCCTTTGCTCCGATGCGAGTGACGCGTGCATATATAAAGACCCCCGCTGCCATGAAAGCGAATTACGGCGCCCCCCCCCCCTCGCGCGGTGGTGCGACGGACGCAAACGCAGAGAAAAGTATGGCCGACGCGATCGAGCCGATGAATGGGTCGAGCTGCACCATCAGCAGTAGTACTCTCTCTCTCTCTCTCTCTCTCTCTCTCTCTCTCTCTCTCTCTCTCTCTCTCTCTCTCTCTCTCTCTCTCTCTCTCTCTCTCTCTCTCTATCTATCTATCTATTTCTCTAACATATCCCCCTCCGCTCACGCGTATGCCCTGATGGCAGAAAGGGCTACTCTTTAAGTAACCACGCGAAAGGACGGTTGCCAGGCTCTCCAAGCGATCTTACGGCTGATGGAACTTCTTCGGGTGATGCGTGTATACGATAATTAATATCTGTGGGAGCCGGGGTGGCCCGCACGGACCCCCTCCCCCTACCCCCATCTAACAGAGTTGGCGATTTGAATTTGGCTCGCTTCTTATACATAGGCGCACGTCAAAATAAATTTATCAAACGAGTCGTCGGACGAAACGCGCAAGGAAATGCCCTCAAGATTGCGGATATTGGGGAATATTATATTTTCGTCCGTAAAACTGAGAAGAGACGAATATTAGTATATGTATAGGTGATGACACCCAAGAAATATAATCGTACATCATAAGATGTAAATAATGCTGTAAAATAATAATGAAATAATGAAAATAGTGATTTCTAGATCACAGACAGCAAATATTTATAGTCATTAGCTGTTATATTCATAATTTTAATATTAGAAAACTCGAACGAAAGATTACAATTTTATTAATATGTTATTGATATAAGGCCAATTTATATATTTGATGATCGCAATCACTTATATGTTCTTTTATGCAATATTGTAAATTTTTTAATGCTCGTCTAACTTATGAATATTTTGTCGACCTTTCGGCTTTTCCTATAGAATATCCTTTTGCCTAAGTTTATTCTTAAAAAAAAAGTGATCTTCTCTATAAACATTATTTTTTCATATTTCTAAAGTTCTGAATTTTGAAAAATCAAAATTATATACAAACGTAAGCTATCAGAAATGTTATCACGTTATTGAAATTATAACAACACCAATTCAATGATTGATTTATTTAATTTTAAAAAATATTTATGTACAAATTAAAAATTTTGTCTGACAATGATATTACTTGTTTTCACATAATACTTATCAGTTGTATTTATTTTGATACTTATACATTTACATGTATATTCTTCGCATGGACTTATCATCATTTCATCGTTCCCTATTGGTCAATATGCTTTACATCGTCCATCTGACAAGTTGTACATTAGTATCAATCTTTACGATAATAGCATACTGTTTAATAATTAATTAACTATTTTTCTATTATAATTTTTATATTCTCATTTTTTATAATTTTTTCTGATTAGTTATGTGTTTTCTGCTTTTACTGTTGTGGTATTTGCACAGTAATTCCGTCGTTATTGTAAATTTTATTGTTAATTATTAAACAATTAGAACGCTACTTTATATATTATATGGTTAGCTAAAAGTATGTATTATATATATATATATATATATATATATATATATATATATATATATTTACCAAATTTTTTATAGTGTCGATAAGAGCTAATCTATGGAAGCTGAAACGTCGACAAAATAAACTATTAATATAACATTAGTTATAGTTAACTAGTTTGCAGCGATCATTTTAAATAATTCTTACTTTATTTCTGGAGCGAACGTTGTATATTAAATTATGTATATAATATCTGCCATATTTTCTATTTTATTCTTGTTTTTCCCAAATGTTATTAAAATATTAAATTTATTACTTAAATAGTTGACAATGTTGATGTTAAACTTTTTAAACTAATTTAGAATAAAACAATTTTATATATAAGATAGAATAACCGCGATTAAACTTTCTTTTTATTTTTATTATCAGTATTAGTAAATTTTTTATTATTATTAGTATCAGTATTAGTAAGTCTTTCATTCATATATGACTTAAGCAATTTTTGAGGGCAAGCATTATACGTTAGAAAGACAGAGTCTAATTTTAAGTTGTTATTAAATAATTTGTAATCGGAAAGTTTTATAGCCTTATCAATGAGCATATGAATGATGCGGATTTTATGCCAGTTAGGGTGATAATAGAAACTTAATTATCTACCAAAGAAGGTCGGTTAATGATGCTGTTAGTTTTAATATTGTTCTTCGATCATTTATTAATAATAAAACTCGAAAATTAATGAAAATATTAACTTTTTTTCAATAGTAATTTGCATATCTTTATTTTGCATTAAATACGAAAAGATTATTATTTATTAAATTTTTAGATGGAACAATGAGTTTATCGTTTACGTATTTAAAATAAATAGTAGTTTCAAAACATAATTTAGAAAGGGCTTCTCTCTTAATATCTTGTTTAACAATGTTGGCAAACAGGGAGCTTAGTGGGTTTCCCTATAGCGTACCGACAACTCGTCAGTAAAAAATAATATGTTTTTAATTTATCGTTATGTTGTAAATTGTTTCTAATTTTAGAGTTCGAGGAAGGTCAATTGTTATACTATATTACATAAATTTATATATATGTATAATATAGAAAGCAAGGGCAGGTAATGCCGGCATTATTGGTCAGTACTTGATCGCAAACTATTCAGTAGAGATATTAAATTAATTGTTTGTGATTATAATTGTCACTAACTATGAAATGTCACTAACTGAGCAATAAATTGAGTGTTATTGTATAAGGTTTCGTAAGAAACGTATATAGTGTTTGATTATTTATCAGAAAGCTAATAACTATATAATGGGTAAGAAGATTCTAAGTGTAATACTTTGTCGTTACTAATGACAAAAAATATTCAAAAGAAAATGGGAAAATCTTGTGTATTATTATAAATATCTCATTTGGATAAACTTCGGAAAAATAAACACATACAAATAAATAAATATTCGTATATATTGTAACCGTTGATTAGTAATATCCTATAGGAGGGATTTGGGAATAGGAAAATTTAATGAAGAGAATTGCGAACTCATAAAAATTTTAAGAAAAATTAAACTAAAGTTGCAGAGTTCACTACATTATTTATGTTTTACAAATTCTTACAGAAGAATTTGTATTTTCTAAGAAAAGCATTATTAGAAAAATAAATCGCAATACGATAATACTTTTTTTATAATATGATATATGATATGATATGTCATATCATATCATATAATATCATACCATACAAATTTATAAAGACAAAGCATGTTTTTGTTTGTACACATTAATTAAAACTACTGAACCGAATGCTCCGAAATTCAAAATATATATTCTATATTATCTTCATTTTACTTTCATCAATAAATTAAGAGCACAGTTAAGGGTCTTAGCAGTTAGTTCCACCAGCGGTCAGTAAATGGCGTCTTGAATTATATCGAATGTCAACTCAAAATAGTGAGCTTAAACTATTAATACTAGGCCAGCTCCTTTGAATAGTCATATCCAACTTTGGGATTAGTATCCTAAAGAAAGTATCCTTTTTGTTCTTCAGGTTAATCTTTATATTATCTTTGGAGTGACGCGACGTAGACTATGTTTTTTCAGTTGGAAAAAAAAGAAATGATGGTAAAATATGAAGCTACCTTACCAACAACTCCCCGGAACTACCGTCGCTTTCGTATAAAAAGGTGATATCTGAGCATTAGCTTCAAAGATATGATATTCGCAAACCATTATTTTGCTTGAATTTCATTTACACTACTAACTAAATATTCACGGTATTTTATTAAGAAAATGATGTATATATACTATATACAGCTTTTACGCAGAAATATTGCATTTTCGTGTGCGGACGGTTGAATACGATACCCGATGCCTTGAGACGATTTTGACAGGGAGATCATGTTCAGTCGGTAGAAAATTATGTCCAGGTATGTCGGGACGACTTCTATAGGGATAGTGTTTTCACAATCGGAGACGGTGTTCAGGTATTTCGAAACGACTTCTACGAGAGGTTTCTTGTTCGGACAGTAGAATACGAAGTATAGGTGTTTTTGAATGATTTTTACAAGGAGTTGTGAGTTTGGGTGGTGGAATATGATCTTCAGGTATCTCTGAACGACTTCTATGAGGAGTTTCATGTTGAGTCGGTAGGAAAAGTGTCCAGGTATGTCGGGACGATTTTTATCGAGATAGTGAAACGATGTCCAAATGTTTTGGGACATCTTCTACGAGAGGTTTTGTGTTCGGACGATAAAATACGAAGTCCAGGTATTTGGGGATAACTTATACGGAGGATATGTGTTTGGACGGTACAAAACGATATTCAGGTATGATGAGACAACTTCTATAGGGAGTTTTGTATTCTACCATCCAAACACCCCACTTCCCGATGAAGTCGTCGCGGAACACTTAGACTGTATAACATGGTCTATGACATATTATAAAACTGAAATTGAAGAAAATGGTTTGTGACTTATCACCTTTTGGAATGGGTGCTGACTTTAAACTGCTTTTTATACGCTAGTGACGATAGGTAAATTATATAGAGAATTTCTACATAGAGTACTTTTTACTTAGATATTACTGAACTATTTAAGAAATGGATTGAATATTATCTCGGACAAAGCTGAGACGGGGGATGCTAGTATATATATATATATATTGATTATAAGCTCAAAATGCTTAAATTACTTTTCAATTTTTCCTATTTGATTTCAAAATATTCGTTAAAAATTTAATCTGCTATCTCATTAATTTTAGACTTTTAATTGCTCGTAGTAATTTGAATAATATTTTGAACAATATTTCCCTCTAAGATTTCAATATTATGTAAACTGTTTTCTAGAATTTTTTGAACCTTCGTTAGTCTCTCTCTTGGTTCCCAGCAAGTAGAGTATTTTTCACAGAATCGTTTTTATCGCTGCGCCGTTTCACAGTTTCCATTATCCTCGGCAATTTACATCGATTACAGAAATTGCGTTCAATTATTATGGTTTACGATATTAGAATACGAAGTTTCGACTCTCTCGCCTCTGTCTTCAAGCGGCACACTGGGATTCCAAAGTGCAGAGGGGGTATGGGGTAGTTGCCGGCGCTACCGCGGGCATATCGAGGGAGACCGTCTGTGATGCGCCGCCTTCGCAATCGCCGAGAGAAACTCTTACCACATCTTAACGGCTATATTGAGTTACGGTTATTGCCTCAATTTCCCCTTAAAATGTTTGGGGATGTAGCTCTTTTTCGGAATAAAAAAATTGAATCGCGCGAATCTTCTTCTCTTTTACGAATTATTATTATTAATAATTAAAAGTTTGCTTATGTAGATTATCGTAAACTAAACTAACACATATTTTCATCCATCTTACAGTGTTTATAAAATACATAGATATAATAACGATGACAGCCAGACTATTCTTGTTAATAATGACTCCCGTAGAATGCATATAATATATATAAAAAAGATTACTAAAAATAATAAAAAAAATTAATACACTAATGTTAGCAAAGGATAATCTGACTGCTCCCATCACCCAATTGACCAAATTTGCTCCGTCCAACGTTTGGAGCCAGTTTGGTTTCTCATCAGGGACTGAACTAAATTCTATATTCAATATTTTTAGTAATAATTTTTACATTTTACATTCTACGAAAGTATATATTATTCCATTATTTTATTAAGACTGTAAGAAATATAAAATTAAGAACTTGCTTTTCTTCTATTTCACTCGTAACTTGAAATCTAATGGATTCATATCATATAAAAAGAAATATGAGAAAACTGTCGCATTTATAATGATTTTATGTAGTAAATACATTTTTTTCGAAATGAAACATTTATATATTTTATATGCTTATATTGCTATAGGATTGAACGAGATATTTAAAATATACTTGAACTAAATTGGACTATATTCTTAGAGTATTGAATTTTTCCATTATTGGAATTATGAATAATTATAAATAAGAAATTAGGAATAAATATTTTAGAAAAAAGGCATGTAAATTAATATAAGAGGAAGGGGGAGGGAATAAGAAACGGTGGGTATGCTCGGGGGTCGATAAATCTCGGCGTTACAGCAAACTTTAGCCAAGTCTCCTCAATCACTCATCGAGCCTCCTCTCTCGAGGTCGATCATTTTCGTCGGGGGGCAGCGCTTCCGCCTCTTATATATATATAGTCAACCGTGTGCGCGCACGCCGTAGCCCGCTTGTCAGAATTCTCCATCCCCTCCCCGTCTGGCCGCCGCGCGTGCGTCCGATGCTTTCGAAACACAGTGCCTTCCAACCCCCTTATTCCCTTCCCCCTCTACCGGCGCGGATACCGAATATAACCTTGCCTAGTTACTCTGACTGGACCGCCCGCGACCCCCGTTAGGTATCGGGAAAGCTCGCACAGTGTGAGCGGCGATATATAGATATATACGTATAGCGACGAAGTATGAAACTCGACGGTCCCGGCTCTCCATACTATAGGAGAGAAAGAGAGAGGGAGAGAGAGAGAGAGAAAGTCCTAGGTAATCACCAAACTTCGACGCTCCCTCAGGAGCTCGAGAAGCCCCCTCTTCTTTACCCCCGCAGCCCCGCGCGTTTTCGCTCTCGCACCAGGAACCGATATATAACTTTGCTCCTACGAGGGGGTGAAGGGGTTAGGGGAGCGTGGCCGACACAGAGCGATGCCGCGCACTCTTCCTTTCTTGCCTATATAATGTATAACCGTCGGGCCGACAATATCCTGTTCTTCATAGTACAGGATTGTATATATTTGTACACACGCGCGCGCGCGCATATGCATGCGCGTGTGTGTATGTAGACACATATACTTATATACATATATATCCCTCTTCAGATGAGACAAGATGCGTTAACAATATTATACGCGATGGCGATCGCGAAACAATGCAAGAATAAATATTACAAAGTATTAAGTTTGAAGTTTACAAGTACGAAGTTGTTTTTCTTTGGTTGGAACTCTATGTCTTATGAAAGTATATTATCATGTAAGAAAAGGTTTTATGAGAAGTTTGTTGATTTTTCTAATAAATGTACTTAAGCTTACGATAAATTGGTAACAAAACTTGTCCAAGATGGTGAGTTTATTTATAATTGTGTATACAACATTTCATTCATAATATGAAGGGATCGTTTCTATTGAACTATACTTACAAAACTGATTTTTCTTTTATTCTGCAATTATTTCAACGAATAGAAAATTTAACTAACCATATCGATGAAAGCATCAATTTAACATGACGAAACTACATAAAAATTAGTCACTGATATACAGAAATTCAATAGTTTTCAATTACTCTATTTTGTATATATTGCGCAGCGTATGGCACAAGCAAAATTCGATCAAAAAATCTTATGAGTTGTCATTCTTTTTTAACTTTTTTCAAATCATGTAATTTTCACCAAGAATGATATCCTTCTCAAGAAAAAGTTTTAATGCATTTCTGTATTTATATATATATTCTTGCAAAAAAAAAAACGAACAACCATTCCAGACATAGATATTTTCGGATGTAGAATATATTTGGTAAAAAATATTATTATTCAAAACTAGAATTTTTTCATGTAAAATAATAATTTATGATTATTCAAATTTACTCCGAAATATTTCACATTTATACGAAGAAATTAATTTATCGAAGTCTTTTCTAGGAACGGTGAGATAAACTATGAAGTATAAAAATTATATTAAAAATTTACTTATTGTTTTTATTTAATGTAATAAAAAGTTGTATATGAATTGTTCTGAAATTTCATAATGCAAGAATGTACCCACTGCAGGCTTCGCTATTGACAATCTTTGTTTTCTACGCGGATATAATTTTATTATCCAACAATTTTCAGATATCCATTTTTACTAGAATTACTAGAATTAATTTTTAACAACAATTTCCCACACTATATTTCTTGATCGTGCCTGATCGTTTTTCTCCGAAGCTTCTTACAGTCATTGGTTTTCCTTTAAGCATATAGATCCTATTTGGCAATTTTAAACAATTTTATAATCAATTTTCTATTCATGGTAATTGAATGGACAATCTTTAAAGATACTAGCAGCAGAGTAATATATATATATATATATATATATATATATATATATATATATATATATATATATATATATATATATTATATAGTATAGGCGCCTGTACGCAAGGGGCAGGCACACGCGCTCGATTTAGCTATATTCTCAGGCATATAGATGCACACATACTTGTATACCGCAGAGATCTCAACGACAGTCAATATAATGGCTGAGCGCGCGGCCCGTAGTATGGAAAAAAAGCCCCAAATGGAGGCGCCTGTATGATGTTCGATAGTCCGCGCCCGGTCACCATTCCCCCGCCGCCTGTTATCACGAAAATCCCAAGCAACGCGGACAATAAGGTCGTTCGGCGACAAGGGGGTGGTAGGTTTTACCCTCCCTCGACAATGCCGGCTTATTATCTCGGAACAAAAGCTCGGTTCGAGATCTGTTCGTCTCCTCCTGCGGCACGGCCCCTTTCTTCGCGCGGCCGCGAGTTGCGACGATGCGGGGAGAGAAAGACGCGCCTCGCCACCGCTGTTGCGCCCGCCTATATATATATATATATATATATATATATATATATATATATATATATATATAATGTTATATACTAATGGATTCCTTCAGCGGCAGCTGTCGCGCGCCTCGAAATCGACTCAAGTTCATCGGGATTAATCTGCGGATGGCCGCGACAAGCCCGGTCGGGCGGGGTGGGTTTTGGAGAGGGTGGGGTGGAGTGGCGCATAGGTACCGCGGCGACCGAAAAAGCTTTCCATAAATTAGCCGGCGACGCGCCAAGGGAAATCCTCGGTCGAGCAGGAATTCGCCGGCGTCTTAATACAATGGATCTAATAAGGGATGCGCGATGACTGCCGGTGTTCGCGATCTGCGATTGACATTGAGCAATTTCTCCGTACGGGGATGCGCGCCGAACGAATTCTCGTATTGAACGTTTTTTTTTTAAATTTTTACCTGGTCTCCAAGAAGAATTTACGTTTATGCCATTATGCTTTGCGACTTATTTTTTTCAACGGTATATTGATATAGGATATCTTTTCGTATTTCAACCATATGATTAAAATTTTCTTTCCACTACTTTAGATTTGATAAACACTTAAATATGTAGAAATCACAGAATATTGCAATACTCGGTAAAATAAATTAAAAAATGCAATTATCACTTTAATTTACTTGATTTAATGAAGAAGCATATAGTAGTTATATAACACAAATGAGAAGGTTTCAATTTACAAGATAGAGTTTTCAGTTTACAATTATTATTTTTTTTCCAATTTACAATTTCGAGAGGAATTTTTTTTATATTATATGTTTAATTCCTGGAAAATCAAACCTTAACTATGTTCATATATTAAATTCATAGTATAAAAACTTTTTATATTTAACAACTATAAATTAAGTTAAACGTTTACTCTGCAAATTGAGAAGTTATAATACAACTTTGTTAATTAGAAGTGAATAATTTGTTCATTTAGCCTCATATATATGAAAGTATATATAGAACAGTAGCAAGAAGTGAAAATTTCTTGACTGTTTAGGCGAAAATAAAAAGCAGAAAAAATTGTAAATTGATATCATGAAAATAAATTTTATTATTATTAGTTGCAATTATTTTTATATAAGTTAGGAATGCTTTATTTTCAAAAAGCGAATAAATTTAAATAGGAAAATAAAAACCAAAAAGCCAACTAATACTATTTGAGTACTAAAATGTATAAAGTGTCGGTAGACGAAAAAGAGTTTCGTTATGTTTATTTTTATGTATACAAATAATATTTACATACACGTACGAGAATAATGAAGACAACAATTTATTAAAAATTAATTATTTAGATTTTCACTAAAAATTAAAAAAAATTAATATTTTTCAAAGCAAAGGATATGAAGTGTTATTGTAAATTACCCAGATTTAATATTTTCATAAATATTTTAGTAATTTTCTTCCTTTTCTTTTTTGTTGAAAAATCAGTTACTGATGACAAGTTCATCAAACTCAGTGAAGCTCTTTTTGTCACTAAAATTTTATTTTATCCTTCATATTTATTTGTATTATTTAAGTATATTATATTCTTTATATAAAATAACTTTTTTATAAAGAACTAATGTCTTCCATGATAAAAAATCGAAACTTATGATAAGTAGATGGATAATTATTACACGCAATTGACCAATCAATTCATGCTTATATAGGTCTAGAAACACCTCGCTTGTTAAGATTGGAAGGTAATGGCTTTTATAGATTAGATAGTTATGTGCGTGTGTGTGTGCGTATCTAATAAATACTTAAATATTATTTATTTCAAATTGACATACATAAAAAAGAACAGGCTGTATGCATTATTTTTAGTTAAAACAGCTTTATCTAGAGACCTACATATTTACAATATATAACTTATCGATCTATATGACGAGAAAGTCTATTTCTAATCTTGATTATATATATATATATATATATATATATATATATATATATATTCATGTTATTCAATAGAGAAGTGAAAATACAATATTGAAAAGGATAAAACCGCTAATGACAGTGTCTGCGGTCTTATCCAACCATTTTTTTCCTATAGATTGCAATATACATATAGAAACTATAGTAAGCTGATATTTTAACTATTATTATAGATAATTTTCATGTTGATGTATAAGAATGATAGAATCAGATAGTTATGAAATATTTTACATGGTCATCAGAATTAACTTTTTTGTTTTTGTTTTCTGTATTTCATATTGACAGAATGCGACTATTTTAAAATATAATTATGTTATATGTAATATTTATACTAAAATATAAAGTAATTTTAAAGTATAATACATTTTTTATTTCATTTGATTTATATTTTTTTAATTTTTTTGTATAAAAAAATTATTTATGAAAAAAATTTTTTATAAAGTTATAGATTAAAATTTTTTATCTCAGTAACATTTAAGAGTATTATTTTCAAGAATTTCACAATTTAAGTTAAATAACAAATATTCCAATATAGAAACTTTTTCTAATATGTCAAGAATTTTACATATTTTATTATAGTATTATTCTTTTCATAAATATATACGAATATAATTATAATATCAATTACTATTATTTTTGATTATTTCAATTGGATTTACCAAGTAGATGTAGCGTAACTATTTGACTATTTATTAATATAATTATGCCATATTTTACACAAATTATAAAGAAGATTTTTACCTTTAGTTTGTTACTTTTATATAGATTTAAAAAGTATACTCTATTTGAATTATAAGGTTAAAATAATATAAATATCTGGAAAGTTTTTGATTATTAAGTCTGATTCTTTATCATTAAAAAATAAGTTAATTAACGAAATTTGGAATCATATATATGATGTCATAATTAAATTATTTTAATTGAAAAATAATATTTTCTAATGCGTTTTATTAAAAAAATTTGGCTCTAAAATATTTCACTGTACATACCATTACACTCATCTAAAGTTCCTTGGAAGAATAAATAAATGAACAAATATTATCGAATACTTTGCAAAACTATTATTGTTATCAATTGCGAAAGTTAGTTTATCTTATAACATCACTATGTGTAGTACTTTTCTAAGAGATGGCGTAGGCAGCCATTTTGAGGCTTCATAGTCCAAGAATTATTGATTTACTTGCAGTCAATTGAGCTAGTGCCACCTGTAAGCATATTGTATAACTTTCCGTTTAAGCCATTGACTACGCACTAGAAACTGACGTTACTTAACTTCGAAAATGTAGGAAACTACTCGACACAAATACATATATCAACATATTTTATATTGTAATATAATAATTTAAGATTTAGACCATGTTTAGAATTATAAAGTTTAGTTTGAATATAGTTTTGCTTTTTTTATAGTGCATGTTTACAAATGCAAAATTATATTTGGATGTATATGATTCTCACAATATGTCGTTAATTTCAGCGATACCGGAAAGTGTGCTATGGCATGTTAAACGATTTTCCAAATAATCGGTCTTATTCTTATAAAAACTCATTTTTATAGAGTTTCTATTGTATTTTTTTATATACAAGTTTTATGGCACTTATTTTAATTTACTTTAAGGAGAAATTATTTTTTTATTGGGAAAACTTTATGGAAATTTATATTATTCCATTGTTCTTAATTTTACTCCAGTAACAATTTAATATAATAAATTAATAAAATATGGAATGAATCAAATACTTTTTTCATTATATTAATCAATATTTAAGTCATGCAACTCGTATAAAAAATTCCTGAGTTCTCTATAATTCATTACACCTTAAGAAAAAACCATCTGTAAGATCATAGAAAGTTCTTGAATGATACAATAAATACTTCAAATATATATAAATATTTACTAATTAATATACTATTTAGTATATAAATATTATATAAATATTATATATATATATATATATATATATATATATATATATATATATATATATAGATATAAATTCAGATCTGTCTGGCTTTTTTCGTCCGTCAGATACTAAAACTATATATATTAATAGGTAACGAATATACCATATTCACGTTCCAGAATCGCTCTCTTCTTAAACTCGGCTCCGAATCCCACGGTCGGTGAAAACAAGAACCGGCGAAGCATCCCATTATCTATCGGCTTCGCGAAACAGTATAGCGAGCAAGTATAAGAAGAAAAAAAAAGAAACCGACAGCCTCCTCATTCACACGACGAGAACTGATCTCGCGCGAATTTCTCTGCTTGTGATAGAGCTCATTTTCATCTCCCTCTCTTCTCTCTCTCTCTCTCTCTCTCTCTCTCTCTCTCTCTCTTTCCTTCTTTTATCTTCCCTCTCCTTTTAGCGCGAAACGAGCAAAACTACAAAAAGAACCAGTCGCGCGAGGGGTTGTAAACTGGTCAGTCGGGCGCTAGGCTCCGGCGCGCAGCATCCTGATAATGTAAAAGCGATGCCGGGGACGTGAATTCGCGCGCGAGCGAACAATGAACGCTGCGGCGGCGGCGGTGGCGGCGGCGATGGTCCAGGACGGCCTGTCGGACAATGAGAGGCGCGCGGCGGAGAAAACCAGAAATTGAATTGGGATGACCGGTCGGATGACAAGCCATAAGCGAGACGATACTTAGTGCGCGGAACCGGTCTGTCCGGCAGATGCTGATGGATAGATGCGTGCGATGCTGCGCCGGGAGCAGCGATGAATATAAGTTGCTCTACTCTACTATATATATATATATATATATATTGAAAAAAGAGACTTCGGTATTTTTGTTTTAGATACCTATTATACAGAATAAGCGACACAACAGAAAGTAAAGATAATTTACTATTAATATGTAAAAATATTATTTTAGTTTTAACAATGTCTTCATGATAAAAGAAAGTTCGTAAAATATAAATATGAATTTATTTATATTAAGAATAAATAGTTAGTGAAATTTATTAAATTTTGAATTTTTATATTTTCTAAAAATTAATTATTATAAAATTTTTCTTTTTTTGTCATTTTCAAAATTGGCTTTGAATTTGGAAATATATTTTATTTGAATGCGACTTTTTAATTAAGCACGCAACTCGGCTTAAATAAATTTCATTATTTTCATTTGCATGTTCTACTATACGGTTATAATTTTATTACGAATATGTAGGGGATTTTTCATTCATTGATTTTACGCATCGTTTATATTGAAAATCCAACATTTTTATTGAATCAATTGCCAATCCTTCAATAATTAATATTTTAAATAACTCTGAAGCTTCTTTAAAAATTGTCTTGAGCTGACGATTCTATCCGCGCTACTTTTAAATAAGCTCTATACAAAATTGTTCTTCTTCAGGTTAATATATGTCTTATATTTATAGACGGCGTTCGTTAATCAGTATGACCACCGATTTTCAGGCATACCTACACTGCTAAGCCCAATATTTGCGAATGCAGATAAATATAACCGAGATAACTTCTGATGAAAAATTGAGGCGGCGGTGCAAAATTTTACCGTTCTGTGAATTGGCAAACAGTACACAGTAGGGATTGACCAAATAGAATGAAGTGTTTACCACATTTAAACGCGCCTGATAATCAAATAAATAAAAAAAGAAATAGGAGATAGGAACCATTCTTATAATAATGTTCATGCATATGAATTTTATCATAGGAAATAAGTTCCATGTATATATATATATATATATATATATATATATATATATATATATATATATATATATCACATAGAAATTGAATAAAAAGCTTTTTGATGAGGTGTTTTGAGCGAGTAAATACTTTTCTTCAAGTAAGAAAATATCTTCTATGAAATCAGCAAAAATGTACTTGATTGAATACACAAAGTTTTTTCAGCGTAATTATCTATATTCTTGCACTTATTCAAAAGGAAAGATCAATTGATTGAATTAAAAAATTTAGTTATACGTCTACATGGAAATTTTTTTGTATGGATTTCTTTCTAAATTCAATATTTATACATACGTACATAACTACATAAATAGATACATACATACATAAATAAATACAAACATATATAAATATATACATTTATGTATATATATATATATATATATATATATATATGAATATCAGTATATACATTTTTCTTCTCGTTAATAAAAAATAAAGATTTTTTGAAGCAAGTAAACTATCCATATTCTCTTAGCAGAAACGTGTATACAGGTATAAAATTAACAGCATACACTTGTATGCTATAATTACTTAATTATAGTAATGCATATAAATAAATTTAGATGAATACTGAAAAATCTGGACTGGAAATGAGGTAAGAGTTCATTTTTCATTCATCTGAAATATATTTTATAGTATTGTATAAGAACATCGATATGAAATAATATTAACTACACAGAAAGAACCAATGAAACAGTTTAGATGAAATAAACAAATATTATTTTTTTCGACTATAATCATTAAGAAAAATATCTAAGATTTGCACAATTTAATTAAAAAAACATTTTTTCGAGAATACATTGCGTTAAGGTATGAGAAATAAAGTTAATATAATTTTTTTTTTAAAAGACCTCTTTTTCACGAAAAGTACTCTAACAAAACATCTGTTTACTATTATTAATATCATAATATAATATAATATAATATACTATCATATACGATAATTTAATATAATTTTAAATGTGACCTGAACTGATAAAAAAAAACAACATTTTTACGTATTTTAATACAAATCTTTATTAACGCCTTCAAAATAGCCAATACAAGCATGTCAATGCTTAATCCAATTTTTCATACACCTGTTGTAAGCCTCACCTGGGAGTGCCTTCAGTTCCTTTAGCGAATTACTTTTTATGGCTTCAATGGACTCATGGTGCGTTTCCCGAAGCGGATTTTGGAGTTTCGGAAAGAACAAAAAGACACAGGGAGTCGAATCTGGCGAATACGGTGGCTGGGCGATGACATTCATTTCGTGTTTGGCCAAAAAATCAGACACAATCCTGGTGGAGTGTGCCGGCGCATTATTGTGGTGAAAAACCCATGAATGGTCTGCCCATAAATCCGGTCGTTTACGACGAATTGCTTCACATAAACGCCTCAAAACGGCCAAGTAGTACTCCTTATTGAGCGTTTGACCTCCTGAAGCAAAGTTATGGTGAACCAGTCCATGGTAATGGAAAAAAACGATGAGCATCATCTTGATTTTTTGTAGATGGGCGACTTGCAGGAGGCAAGTTTTTGACGACTTCACGGCCTTCATTGAATGCTTTGTGCCACTCAAATACTTGCGTTCACGATCAAGTAGACTCCCCAAAACACTTCTGCAACATTTTCAACTAACGATTCTGTAGTCGTAATTCCATTGGAAACACAAAATTTCAAGTAAACTTGTTAGTCAACTTATTTTCCATAGTCAATATCACCAGACAAACTTTTTGTACCATCAACAAACAGCTCACAAACACACACTAATGGAGATATGGCACTCAAATTTCATACGGACATCAAGAAAGGTTGTACCAATATAGGAAAAAAAATTTTTACCGATTCAGTTTACGAGCGAAGTTTAAATGCACCAGTCTGGGTCAAATGATATACAATCAAAATTCGTTAGATTGTGCTCTGTTTGTTATTTATATTAAAGCCTAATGAGGTCAGCGCACTAAATCCGACGAAACGTTGAACATAATTTTGACAAGATTTGAATGAAATTTATATTATCGCCTGTGGTCCTACGGGATTAATAAAAATCATATTATGAATTGTGGTATAAACAAAATGTAGTGTGTAAGTGTTTTTACAAAGCTATTCCTATGATTACTAACATTTCTTAGATAACAGTAAGACGATAGTTTTCAATACCTTATAATAATTATATTCCAATTTTTTTATCATATTATTAAAAGATCCATTATATCACTAATATCAATTGATTTTTCAATAAATCAATTCGATATCATCAATGAGAATAAATAACAGAAAACAATATCTAGTTTCTAAAGAAGCTAAAGTAAACACTATTCTTCAATTAGTAAAATAAGTAAAAAAGGCTACACATGCTTGATTTTATTATAGCCCACGAGGGAGGGGAATAAACGCTGTATATATGTTAATTGCCAAATTTAATCGTCTCATTTTACTTAAGCACATATATTAGGGAAAATTTTTCCACTATAAAAACCGGAGGTACCGTGGCGAGAATTAAAAAGTCGTGTAATTATGGAAAACGCCGTCTCCTTAATGAATAAAGTAAGCAGGGGCGCCGCATTCCCGCATCAGCGCTCAGTGTCGGCGCGAAAAGTATCTATATATAGGTATGCATGTATATATATATATATATATATATATATATATATATATATATATATATATATATATATATAAATTATATATAGCTTACGACCAAGCGCGAATATAAGACGCGAAAAGCGCGTTGACAGTGTTGGCTCATTTCTGCTCCGGAAATCAGATAACCCTGTGTATGCACGTACCTCGGCTGCACGGTGGATGGATTTTTTAACCAACCGGTGGGCCATCCTCGAGTTACTTTGCGCCACCTCGGTTTCTCTGGCAGATTGGGTTTTCGCCCTTAGCCTGGAACTGCCGTAGGTAACGTAATTTCTCTCTCTCTCTCTCTCTCTCTCTCTCTCTCTCTCTCTCTCTCTCTCTCTCTCTCTTCCTCTCTCTCTATCTCTTGTAAAGCAACGTTCTGTGGTTTACAGAGTTTATTTCGTAATTTAGTTTCGCGTTAATTGAGATGTTGCATTTCCCTGAACGATTAAGAATAATCGATCTATAAACTAGAAAAACTGAAAAAGCATTTTAATAATTTATTGTACTTCTGGTACACGATTGTAAATATAATATATTGTAAGTAAATATAATATATCGTTTTTCATGTCAATAAAATACATTCTCAGATTTGAATATATTGTGTTCTCAGATTTTTATCTTATTTATTAACATATTTATTCCAACTAATAACGATGTAATCATTGAATTACAAGAATTCCTGTCAGAAGTGCTCTTACATCCAGCTACAAGTAAAAGGTAAGAAAAATGTAAATTCTCAAATTTTTCAAAATAATATAAATGACAAAACTACTTGTTTATATTAGCTTACTTATTTACCAAGATTAATCAAGCCAAAGTATAAAAAAAATCTCAGTCTCTTATAATTGAAGTCGAAAAAAGTTCCTCCTCTCTAGTTCGGCGACTTTCATACAGTCTCTACTTCGCCGCGCAACCTGCTCGAAACTAAATTGAATCACTTAAAAAAAAAAAAAAAAAAGAAAACAAAATAAAAGCAAAAAAAAAATATAAGGTGCGCGAGAGAGGCGCGAGAGAAGACCGGGGAAACGAGCGAGCCGTCCGTAAAATACTTCCCCCTTCTTTCGACCCTCACTCGCATATAACGAGGTTAAAAGTGGAAAGCGCGCGAGAGCGTATTTTTATGACTTAGGTAATTTCTCGGCGAATCGGGAGTAAAAAGTATATATATATATATATATATATATATATATATATATATATATATATATGAAGACGGGAGGCAGGCTAGACTATATGCAAAACTTCGTCGGAGCGCTGCCCCCAGCGCATTACCCCACCCCTCCTCCTTGCCCCTTTTTGGCTGCTTCTAGCTTTCCGTAGTCGCCTTTTCTCGCCTCTTGGTTCGAGGTGCCGTAAGCCGTGCGAGGGGGGGGGCATACATATATAGTCATCCCAGAAACCGTGCAGATGGTCGTTGAAGAAAAAGCCGGAGGAGTTGGGATGGAGAAAAAAGTCAGAAAAAAATGCGCCGTTGCGGGGTATATATATATATATATATATATATATATATATATATATATATATATATATATATTCGCGATCAAAAAATGATCGTCGGCAAAGGAAAAAGGAAGCTTTTCGGATTGTTTTCCGGGGTTGTCTGAATTTCACACGAATATTTGGTTTATAAGGAAATATAGATTTTTTTAAAACTTTTAGAAATAGAGCCTGCTTTAAGTTTTGTCTATCATTGAAAATTATAAAATAGTGCCTAAAAAAATTTAAATATATGCAATTTAGTATTATTTTTTGCAAAAAGAATAATTTAGCTTCTTTTAGATGTGGATAAATTATTGATACCTTACGAGAATGAAAAAGACATCAGTTTAAAAAGCAAGAAGATAATTTCTCAATGTTTTCAATTTGAAATTTCATGCTATATGTAATTTTTATGTAATCCATATAAATATTTTTCCATCCACATAAATAACTTTGAATTTTTTAATTTTTTGAAGATTTCCATTACAGTAAGAAAACGGTTAACTGATTTAATTTTGTAATATTAGTATATGATTGTAATAATATTTATAAAAAACAGCATAGTGAAAAAAATTTCTATTTATTAAAGAAATAATTCTGAATTCCTTTGAAGTTTTACGAAACATACTGTAGATTTATATGTATAGCAATATTAGTAGCAATAATGGCAGCTCCTAATAGTAATTAGTTAGTTAGTAGTAGTAGTAGTAGTAGTAGTAGTAGGTAGTAGTAGTAGTAGTAGCAGTAGTAGTAGTAGTATATATAATATATAAATGCATGTAGAAAAACAACAGTGGGAAATAAGACGGTATTCAACGATGAATTTCATGTGTCCTTTCGATTCACTCATCGAGCCCAATGTGTATATATACATATAGATATATATGAGATACATATTTCATATATATATATATATATATATATATATATATATATATATATATATATATGAGCAAAAAGAAATGCAAGAGGGAGATAGAGGAGACACGGGAGAAACTCCAGCGACTCGAGCAGCTTTCAAAGATCATATATATTATATATACAGCCGGGCGATGTTGACTCTGATATTTTTTTATCGCTTTCGGCTTATATCTTTCCTTCTCCACGTCTCGCGTCTCGCTTACTCAGGAGTGCTAATTGGAAGGTTCGCGCTATTTTTACCCCCTCCATCCCCCTCCGCCACCAACCCACGACTTTATGGCGCTCTCGCGATCCTTCCGGCTTTTCAGTCTTCTCCGACTCCCGTATAACTTCTGTAATATGGGCATCCTCGTGCCGCGCGTCCTCCTTTACGTCGCGCGCCATATAACGAGACTTCTCTAGCTGGTCCCCGGCTTCACGATTATGCGCGCCGGCGCCCCTCTGCAGTCGCTTACAGGTACACTCCGGAGGCTTCCAGTTTTTAGAGCACGCTGGAGTGCGCGCGATTATATATATATATATATATATATATATATATATATATATATATAACACTTTGACTTTGCATCCGCGGGGCCGGCATCATCCGTGCGCGAGAATCATCCAACCGCGGACGGTGGGGAGGGGGGGGGTACGCGTGTGTGTTTATATAACGTATAAAAGGTCGGATATTCCAGGCAGGAGAGGGTCTTAATTTATCGCGTTTCCGCGAAGAACTCGCCTCTTTTCTCTTTATTTGCCGAGAAAGAATTAGCGGAGTCGGAGAGGGGGCAAGCGCGCGAGCTGCTCTGTGTGAACGTGTGAAATTGAGATGTTTTCCCTTTTCTTTTTTTTTTTGTACTTTCCTCGAAAGAGTATAGGAAGAGAGTGTGAGACAGAGAGAGAAAGAGAGAGAGAGAGATGGAGAGAGAGAGAGAGAGAGAGAGAGAGAGAGAGAGGAGAGAGAGAGAGAGAGAGAGAGAGAGAGAGACAGAGGAGACAAAACGCCGGTTGGAGATGAGGCGTCGGCGAGGAAAAATCTTATGCGCGGCAAAAGTTTTTCTTGGCACGAGGGAAAAAATGTAGGTAACTTATTTAGCTGAGCACAGCCAGTGGAATGATATATATTATGCCGGTTTTTCTTTTGTCGTTGAAATTTTTATTTTGGCGTATACCTAGATAAAACAGCCGTTTTGGAATTTATCATAAGATATAATCATTCAAGATTTAGCAGAACACTTTTTTCGAACTATTTTTTTGGGTTTCAAAATAATGTTTACGCTATATTTTCTTATATTTGGGTTGTTTAATGTGTTAACATTATTTTTATCATATATATATATATATATATATATATATATATATATATATATATATATATGTGTGTACACAGTGTATATTTTCCGATTATTCTTCACATCTATAATTACAAATAATAACAAACTCCAATATTTTATTATACAAAAAGTAATAAAATTAAAGGCTCTTTCTTTTTTTAGCGGATATTTGGTTAATAAAAAAAAAGTAATATATGGTAGTAGAGATGATATGCGCCAAATAATTATAATTTAATGTAATGTAATATAGTATTTTTTTATGTTAAAATATAATATATTATAAATGTGAATATTTCAGAGAAATAAAAGGCACGGGGAATGAATATTGTTACAACTTGTACTGTTATTTTGAAATTGTGTATGAACAATTTTTGCAGCGAACAAATAAGTTAAAATAATATAATAAAAACAATGAATAGTATAAAAATAAGTAACTACGAATGAAAACTATGTGTAATGTTATTTAAGCATTCTAAAATAACCGTGACTTGTTATTCGATTCAAGTTGTTTGAAAAAAATCTACACTTTAGAATTAACAATGCCAAAATTCAATAATAAAAGACATAGAAAGTAGAAGTACAGATATAATTAAATCAATACTGTAATTATACAAACTTTACGAAATTCACTAAATAATAACGAGTTGAGTCGATTTCCTCATTATCGATCGATTTCATCATCCAACTTTAGCATTGATTCATCTAACGGTCATTAATCAGTATTAATAATAAATACTTAAAACTTGTGCGACTTATTGAGTGATCAAGAGAAAATTTTTATACATACTAAAATTTTAATAATCCTTCTATTTTTCTTCATTAAGAACATGCGTTATTTAATCTCACATACAGCTAATTTACATCATGTTAATATTCAATTTACATTATATAATGAAACATGATCGTCGAACTGAAATTTGTCAATTGCATGCGAAAAACAAATAATTCGGTTTATTGACCTCTCTGCCCCTGTAATGCCATTCAATTTAATTTATACGAGGTATTTTAAAATAATACTGCTAAAAGGTACGAGAAAACTAGCCTATAACACCTTGGGGTATATTCAGTTCGGAGAAAGTATTGTCCCGCACGGGACAAGATATCGCGTCTATACATATACGTTACTGGCTGCGGCACGGCGTACTCTACCATGGACACCCCTGACGCGTTTCGAGCGAAGGCTAGCTGTGAAAAAGACGAGGGGTGGCGGGTTCGGCGCGCGACGGTCGCGTAGAATGGGGAAGGTGGGGGGGGGGGCAACTAAGGGGATGAAAATTCGTATACGTGGTGCTGGATTTAAGGCTACCGTATATATACATGGGCGTGGCGACGTCTTAAGTTTTACCAACGTCGACGCCATTCCTATCTACCAGCCAATAGCGTATGCGCGCACCTCGCTGCATCTTCTTTATAAGTGTATTGCGTTCGCTTATTATATATATATATATATATATATATATATATATATATATATATATATATATATATATATAATCTCATTTTGATGCATGAATAAGTTTCGAAACTTTCATTAATAACTAAGTATTTTTGTACAAATTTACTATTTATATAGGTACATTCTTCATTCATTTACACATTAACATTATATTGAAGAAATTTTGATCAAGATATTAAACAGTAATTTGTACTTTATAGATAATAATTAATATCTGAAAGTATTGCTGAATCGTAATTCATTTACAATTGTCTAATGCTTGCTATTATCAGTGGTTATTAATATAACTTAATTACTATAATATGTAACAAACATTTAAATTATCCTATCGTATTATGTATAGTTGCGTTATGCTATACGCTCCAGCTCTATGTTCCATAAGTCCAAATAGAAATTATTTTCCAACGTCATAAATAATTATATTTAAAAAAATCAAAATAGCATTATGTAGAACTAGTGTACGGCAAATAATCTGGTTCTATATCTGTTAATTCTGATACAATAACTTCGATATATTGTAGTGTCTATTATATTCTATAACAATAAAACACCACCCATATATAGCAATCCAGAATACACGCGCGATCATTACCTAGCGTCTATGGAGCAAAATTATTCTAATCCTCAACAACGAAGAGACCGTCGGCAGGTTAATCATCCGCATAATGCAAAGGGGACCGCGAGCACAGAAGGGGGAGGGGTCAGGGCGCGGCGCCTCCTCCGCATATATATATATATATATATATATATATACATGCATACATACATACATACATACAATTATTATGTATACACGAGTGTGATCGCACGCTTCAGTCGGGGTGCTGCCGTCGTGTCGCGCTAAATTTTCGAAAGTCGGTGGTGTTGCGCTGTATATATATATATATATATATATATATATATATATATATATATATATATATATACATATATACAGGCGAACGGTTTAGGAATAATAGAATGGTTGGGGAGGGTTCCGGTCCGGACTTTGTGCTCTCTTCAAGTTTATGCATGGTTTTCGCGACAAGCGCTCAGGTTTATGCCTTCCGGTTCCTCCTACGCGAACTGCAACCCTGTGGGCCGCGATAAAACACCTTCCCGAATTTAACGCACCCTTTTCGTCCCTAATACGCGCGGAATCAGGAACAGAGCCCTTTCTTTTACTATTACTCTAATTGTCTCTCCGTCTCTTACCTTTTCTCTTTCTTTCTCTTCCTTCCTCTCTTGCTTAAAGATAAAGTTAATCCTTTGTAGGAGACTTCACGTATCTCGTCGGATCAAATTTTTGTAAATTTTGTAAAATTTAACTGACAAAAATTGTATTTTATCATATATATATATATATATATATATATATATATATATATATATATATATATATATATAATGATTATAATCAGGTCGGTCTTCAATTCCTCTATTAAATAAACAAGAATTTATTCATCGTTCAAATTTCCTCTTCCTTTCTTTCCTCTATCGCGGAATTATTGGCTCGACTCGATGTTTGTTTACTCACGCCGTTGATTTATTTATTCGGTTATTATTATTTACACACACACACACACACACACACACACACAATTTTTATTCTTTGGTCATACGGCGCGCTATAGTACACGATGAACATAGGATAATTTATTTTACGAGATACTCTTGTCTTTATTTAAAATCACGATGTTTTTCAGGTGTTTACTTTTTATGACCTTCCGTTGGTGATTTCTCTACTTTTGTGAGCGCTAATAAATTAAGAATAGCGATTATTTTATTAATATCGAGAGAAAAGAGAACTTTTATTAATTAAGAGTAGATTAATCGAAAATTTTTAATTTTATCGCCTTTTCTAGACGTATTAATAGTAATTGAATGCAAAGTATTAGATTAATTCGTTAACTCATTAGCGTGAGTATATTTTTTGGGTATATTAAATAATAAAGATGGATTGGGATAGATCAGATGATAGAGCAGTCGCTTTTTACTAAAAGATTATATTTTTCTAAATTTTGAACAAATTATAAAAGTATCATGGGATATAGAATTTTACCCGCAATCTTCTACATTTTATTACTTTATTACTCATTAAACAATTAAGTTTGATATCTAATGATAAATAAGGTAAATGAAAATGAATGATTATTATTTATTTATAAATTTAACAATATGTATATATTTTACTTAAAGCCAATCTAGAAGACATTTTATCCAATATACATTATATGTTCATTAATATTTGCACACATAGTTATTTCTAATGTTAAGCCTATATATTTATTATTTAAGATGCTACAGATGGTTGTCTGGCAAAGGAGTATCTAGCTTATAAAACAATATCGTCTTCTTATAGTTAAAGTTCAGGATAATTGGATGTTATTTATTATCATCAAGTATATACGTTTTTGCTTATTATATATTTATGCATATTATTTAGTTACAATTTGTAAAGAATTAAATTATGAATTTGATTAAAAAAGTAATATTGTCGCCGAATATATCTATACGAATAATCGCTAATATATTAGGTATTTTAAATAAAAATATATTAATACATAACGAGCTCTGTACAAATTCAGAATAACTTATTGCATAAAAATTATAATATATTTATGTACACCTTGAAATATGGAGAGGTTTTCTTCAGTAGATCCGTTACATTATGGAGTAATCTTTTTCAATATTCATCTACCGCATGTCTGAGTAAGATTATTTTTTAAGATTTATTATCGCTTGCTGCTATATCGAGAACAGCAGTAAGCGCTATTATTTTAGAATTATCATTGAGCAAGTAAACTGTGAAAAAACTAATATAAAACGTTACAATTTTATCTTGAAAATAAGTTAAAATGTGAAATACTTCAAATACCGGCATAAATGCACTAGCGGATATAATGACAAGACGCGTTCGTAGAAAAAGAGTCTCCCTCTCCTCGAGGGATTCGTAATATCTCCCCGCGCAATCTCTATCGTCGCTCAGCTTTATTACACGCGCTGCCTCCTCATTCATTAATTCCTTCTCGCACTTCCCCGCTTCCTTTTCCATTGCTCTTCTTCCACCTCTGTTTATAAGCGTCGTCGGGAGTTGAATAAGCTAACTGTAACAATAGAAGCCCAGTTTCTTAATTATTAAAAAAATCAA
Organism: Sycobia sp. Sy_11; assembly: GCA_018907035.1. Taxonomy (NCBI): domain Eukaryota; kingdom Metazoa; phylum Arthropoda; class Insecta; order Hymenoptera; family Epichrysomallidae; genus Sycobia; species Sycobia sp. Sy_11. Next base: position 4,399,946 of record JACCIC010000024.1, on the reverse strand, counting down.
ATTATCTCTGTAACAAAAAAAAATGTGTGTGCTTAAGTAAATACAACTTGAAATATACTAATTAAATTTTTAAATTTTATTATTTTCAGTAGAATTTTTTTGTAGAGAAATCATTTTTATGCATGAAGTTTAAATTTGGAACAGCATGAGTTGAGCTTGTAAAAAATATTTAAGGTTTATTAATTATTTTTCATTATTGATTCCGTGTTCGTATAACAATATCCTCATATGTTAAATAGCAAATTATTTATTGCTTCGAAAGACTCGCAATCACCATCGCATTATCATATATCAGTTTCATTATCGCGGATGAAAATGATTCGACATAGACTTCTATATAAAAGCCAGATTTGTATGAAAAACATTTTGACCATAGAACATTATAATGTGAATTATATGATAAACAAACAGGTAAAGTTTATATGACATGGTGAAGTACAAATTGAAATTAATCTCTAAATAAAGGCTTAAGAAAGGACTAATAAAGGAAAAACGGATATTAGGAACAAATATGTATAAAAAATATAAGGTACATTTCTTTCTCGTATTTCACGAATTTTTCATCTGTAATACGCATAAATCGCACTATTGATCATATATAACTTGATTGATTCATCGGCGCACGGCTATATTTTATGATCTTGAATAAGACTCAATCAGAAATGCTTGAAATGAACTCGGATGGCGATCTTTCTCCCATTTTCCTTCAAGTACACGCTCGATAATTTTTTTCTCTATCTCCAGTTTTCATTGCGATAACGAATCATTCAGTAGCCCGCTCTGAATCGTCTATATATTATATACAAGCGATGCGAAGCTCGTATTTTCAGATCTTAATTCTTTAAATTTTCCAGCCTAATGACTTACCTATACATCTCTCTTTCTCTCTCTTTCTCTCTTCAACCTTTCAACTCTAATTCATTCTTTTTACCTTGCTCTCTATCTTTGTCTTTCTTTCCCGCTCTTTCTCATGATCTCACCGATATATCATCTCTTCATGCGCATACTTATATAAGATCGGACCGGTACCGGAAGTGGACAGCGGAAGGGAAAGGGCGCATTTGCTTATTCGCGGCTCGAATCGTGAAATGGGCTTTGAGTATCCATTGGCTGGAGGAACACACGAGTCATGTGTGTGTGTGTGTGTGTGTGTGTGTGTGTGTGTGTGTGTGTGTGTGTGTGTGTGTGTGTGTGTGTGTGTGTGTGTATGACTCGTGGACGGCTATCGGTTGCTTGGGGATGTTTCCGCCCCCGTTTCTAGCTCGTCGCTATCGCATTTCACCTTCGCTCTACTCTCTGTCTGTCTCATTCTCACTCTCTTTCCCTCTCTTACCACGACCACGCTTCAATCGGTCTTCTTCCCTCTAGTCCCTTTACTCGTACGCCTCACATTTAAAACGGGCGTATGTGTCGCGTGCACTAACGCACCATGTTTTATTTGTAGGTAAAAGTGCTTTAATTAGTGCTGTACAAAGGCAAGGGAATACTATATTTTTTAAAATAATGCCTTCATCTTATTTTACAATAATAAATGTTACTTTCAGTTGCGTCTCGCTTTATCTTCAAAAGAAATACCATTTTGTATATAAACGTCGAGTAAAGTATTTAAATAATAATATCAATCTGGTGCGTCATTTCAGGCTATCCTGGAGACTTCATTTAAAGTTTCGTATACTATGAAAATTTTTAAATATTATACTTAATAAAATTTTTTATGGTGAAATGTTATTGTCAGAAACTATACTATGAAAAGAATTCTGTAAATAACTGCTATTTATCAATTATATTAAATTCTGATATCATTCAAACGATATTGAAGCATCGATTGGATTAAACACTTTTTCAACGTTGGAAATCGAAAAAACAGTATCGCTTTTTATAAACAAAATCTATTTAAATTCAAATTAATCAGCTCTCAAATGTTTAATCAGGTATCGGTAACGACAACGCTGATTTTACACACACCTTGCAAAAATTCTAAACATTATTGAAAATATTTCTTTTATGTCTTTTTGAAAGATAAAAAATCTGCGCTGTCTTAAATAACTTTAAACTATGACTATCCAACACAATTCGTCGGATATTTTGAATCATTTCGGTAGTAATGCAAGCAATTTAGATGGCGTAAAATAATGCGTCTCAAATAAGTACAATTTAGTGGATACACGATGGTGCACAATGGACAGAACAAAAGGATACACAATAGATTAAATGCGCCACACACAGTTGTAATTTATACGCAAATCTGGGTAAAATTTTGTTATTTAGTATGAAAAATTCTAAATTCAAATAATTTTTAAGACATTAGTTATTTACTAAATATCTCGCAAATCAATTTATACAACGAAGTCTTCGAGTTATTATTGTTTTTCACTCGGGAAACGATAAAAAAAAAAGGAAAAATGTTTCTTATAAAGTAAAATCTTCAAATTAGGTTTAATTCTCTAAAACTCTATGCCACTGTAACCTATCTTTTCGGAAACTTTTCGAGTTTCATTGAAATTTTATTTTTTGAAACATATTTATTTGAAAGATCTCAAAGAGCCAGTAAATATGCATGCGTTCAACCGACAAATCTAATATACATGTGACTTTAAAAATTCATCCATTAATTGTCTTCAATCTGCTATTTTGATATACTAGTTACTGCACCTTTTTCGAGTTATATGTAAGTTAAAATAAAAGAAACGGCATATTAACTCACAAATTCTGTAAATATTACTTGATTGCCTCATCTTATATAGCTGCAACACTTCTGTTGAGTCCATTCTAATTATTGTTCGTAAAGATCACGTATAAATTGTCTACGTCTCTTTAAGAAATAAATTAATTTATAGAATGAATTCTTCAAGTTGAATAAGTGACAGAGGAAGTGCTATAAAATATTGATGATATTGTATTTTTTTTATGTTATTGAACGTCGCTTTATTTATGCTTCCAAATATTGGTGCTAATCAGCGACGGAGTTCGGAGATGTGTTTATAAATAAAGAACATGTAAATTATTACATAGGTGCCTGTGTCAATCGGCCGAGACCGGGTTTTGAACTCGGATCACCAAGTTACTGGTCCTTCACTCTAGCAGTCGAGCCATCATAGGCCTTCCATGATATTGTATTTATACAATTTTTATTTAAGGCTTCATTCATTATATGATTATATAAAATACAATTTTTTATCATTAATTTTACAATAATTGAATGTGTCTAGAACAAATTTTTTAATTTTATTTTAGCTTTATTTTAATCTTATATATTTGAGATTATAGACCGGTGATTGTAAATAATGCCAGTGTCTGTCTACCAGGATAATTATATTAGTTTAGTAAAAGTCTGCAAACCCAATAAAAATATTTAGTAATTTCGTAGGTATATAATATCGCAATATATTATCGAGATAATTAAATAAGCAATTAAAAATAAATATGAATCGAATTTTATAACCACGGATAGACGTATTTATAAACTCATGATCAGTGCTTACAAGTACGTACCAATTTTACAGTGAAAGTGTAAGGGATTATGACTAATATGGCCAACAATATAATTTTTAAAAAAATGTTATAGATTATACGCGTTTAAATTTAGTAGTAAGAGTGGTAGCTGTTTCTGTTCGCAGAGAAACTTGCAATTAACACTAAAAATGTTGTCTGTCGGCAAGCTGTTGTTTGTCGGGAGCTATATACAAATCCGAAAGTCATCGATAAAATAAAATCAAAATTACAAATAAATTAATATAGCTCGGAACATATATGGCTTTATACAAAGGCTCTCGCGCTTTGTTCGTAAAGAGAAAGCCAATGTAGCTAAATTTTTAAAATATAAAAAAGATTTTACCCTAGAAAATACAAATAATGATATTATTACTATTGGTCAAAAGCATAAAAATTTAACACAAAAAATATTAACTGTAATACAAGAGGGAGCGGGCGTGCTACCTGGCTCAAAAGAAGGCAGGAGAAACCATAGATATCAAGCGATCGCGCGCTAACACATTTTCAACGACGAGCAAAAATGTTAAAATAGTAAAAGCAGTACACACTGACAAAAAAAATCAAAAGAGGTAATAACAACGCCATTAATGTAAGAAGAAATAGAATTGGCGAACTAGTAGCGGATAAGGCTTTATTTATAGAACGTGCTGAAATAGGTCCAATCAAATTAAACGAGACCGTCAATTTTTGAAGTCAGTGTACAGTAATGCCAACATTCCACCAATAACTTTAACTTACACTTCAAACATTAGCGATCTAATTAAAATGCTTAAAGAAATAAGGCCTTGTATCGCTGCTTAAAACTTAAAAAAGTAGAGTATATGGGACTTTAAAAAGACTAGAAAATAAATAATTGAGAACATCCAAAGCAAAGAGTTAACCTCCATAGACGAATAGCTATTTTATCTAAGTAAAAATAGATTACATAAAAAATAATAAGAAAATTCTTTAAACTGTTGTTTTTGGAATGCTCGAAGTATATGGCAGCGTAAAAACAATGTTCCAGAAATCTTAAAAAAATTTTATGTGTTTCTTTGCGTATACTCATGGCTAAAAGGCGATGATAAAAATAAAGATCATACTGTCAAGTGATTTTATATAACATAAAGGAAAATTGATCATAATGCCAATGGAGGTGGTATCTTAATTTTAATCGGCAAAGCAACATAATATCTCCTGATGAGTCACGCGACTTCACGTTGTAGAAATTACGAACAGAAATCTCACTATTGATATTTACGTTTGTTATAGATCATCCGGGAAAATGTGCAAGCCTTGCATATTTGCAGGCGACTTTATCGCGCATAACACTACATGGAATTTGAAATATATTGATTTAAATGGATTAAAACTTTCAAAGAATATAGACGATGATACAAGTTTATTCCATCATAATTATAACCCGATTACGCGAGTTGATTATCCTGGAAACTTTCACTCGAATATTGATTTTCTATACTAAAGTATTAATATTGTACAAATAAATCGACATTCATATACTAGACAAAACTCTTGGTTCTGATAATTATCAAATTATGGTTTTTAATGTTAATGCAGTAAAAAATATTTAAAATAAAAAAATATTCAAAATTAACAGTATAAGAGCTAAATGAATCTAAATGAAAACTACATTAAGTTTCTGTCTTTAGAATTTCAAAATTTTTGTTCACAACATGAATACGACTTCTTTACGAAAATAATTATTTTGATTGTTAAATCCAACACACTCGTCAAAAAATAGTAACGAACAAACAATATGGAAATACAGTTTCCTGATGGGACAAAAATCGTAATGAAGCTAAACGAATACAAAAGAAGGCATTTTTAAAATGAAAAAAAAAAATTAAAATCTCAAATACTTTTTTGGAATATAAAAAACTGAATATTTTTCATGTTATTTAAGAAAAAAATGTGACAATTATATTAAATTTGTTGAGCCCATTAATATTCATACTAATATAAATTCTGTATGGGAGAAATGTAAAATGTTTAAAAATAAATTGGTAGAAATAATAAAAGCACGCCAAGATAATGATTTACAACAGAAAGATGCGCGATTAATGAAGGTTTAAATAAAATCAGTCCTCCGAGGACTCTTATACGCCAAGGATGGATACATTTGTAATGTACTCTGTCTTATATACTTACTCATATCTTACTCTGTTATCTGAGTAAGTTAGAAAAAATTTTAATTAATAGCAAGATAAATGCATTATTTGTTGGGTAAATAGTAAAAGACCACTATTACAAGATCAAAATTAGTTTTTACAAATCTGATAAGTAGAAAAAAATATATGAAAATTCGAAATTTTTCGTAATATAAATAAAATATATAAACTAAATTGTTTTAATACCGTATTTAGTAAGATATTTAAATAAAAATTGATAAGAAGCCAGGAAAATCATTTTTATATGCGTTTGTGACATAGCTACATCAACAAGCATAAAGACTGTTATCTAATTTATCAAACACGGTAATTTTGAAACACATTATGTTCTATAGAAAATTAAAGAATGGATCTTTTTAAATTAAATAAATTTGTTCTCAAAAGTACTTAAATGCTACACATAGGAAATTCTTATAGTATTATCAAATAAAAATACGGATACCTTTAGTCTTTCAATTTGCTGCAGCAAAGACAAAATAAAAGCGAACAACTACGAATTCATAGAACTTTTTTTCAATTTTCTATTATATATGAGAAAAAGTTTAAGAATGACGGATTTAAAAAAATAAAAAGTCAATAAAATATTAGCAATAATATAAATAAATATTAAAATTAATAAATAATAAAATATTATTGACGAGAAAAAGATTTATTTGGCATATCAATTCAGCATATTTCTATGTATTTTTTAATTAAACAATAAATTTGGTTTCATAAATATAGGGATGCTTAACCATTGTGAATTTTCAGCGGGGTCTGGAATCTCTCCCTTCTGCTGCTTCGCAGCTCTACTTAGTCTTTTCGTTCTTATTTCCCATCTTAGACATATTCCTCACGCTTATCCTCGTACTCTATAGAAATTCTAAAAGGGTGGCGCGCTTCACCGAACGTTAAACCTCCCGACAAACGTGCATCTACAATTTTATCACAAAAGCAGTATGTGTGTGTGCGTATGTGTCTAGATTACCCCCCTCCCCCCGGGCGAACATCCCGGCCGAGTAGTCGGCAAAGTTGGCGCTAAAGCTCTTGGAGGAGGGTATTGATCGCGGGACGCACTTGCTAGGCGAAAGCAGCTCTCGGTCCACTTGCATCTATATATATATATATATATATATATATATATATATATATATATAGATATATATATATATATATATATATATATATATATATATGTATGTATGTAACGAGAAGCGGTAGTACGGGAACTTCGAGACGCTTCTTCACCTGGTTCCGCGCGCGCTTTTGGCGCTACAACGACACGAGATCTTCGAGGCGCGCAACCTTACATAAATGCATACATGTATATATATATATATATATATATATATATATATATATATATATGTATGTGTGTGTGTGTGTGTGTGTGTGTGTGTGTGTGTGTGTGTGTGTGTGTGTGTGTGTGTGTGTGTGTGTGTGTGTGTGTGTGTGTGTGTGTGTGTGTGTGTGTGTGTGTGTGTGTGATGGGTCCTTCCATGTCTCTACACACATGCAAATAGAGAATATATATATACGCAATAACGTGACAGAATCTACGTAGAGAAATATAGTTTCAGAAGGGGGGTAGAGGTTCGCTTCTATACGCTCGAGGTTTAATCCTTAAGATCTGTATAGACGGCTGGTCCGATGCAAAGCGAGACCGCTTCAATGTGCCGCTTTCGCGCCACTTCGGTTAGACTTGCGACGTTGGGACTCGACGACTGAATACCTATTATTGGCGACAGAGGTGATTGGAAAATAAAGAAGGGAGGAAGAGAGAGAGAGAGAGAGAGGGGGGGGGAAGAGAGTATTGATTGTTTAAAAAAGAAGAAAAAAGTAATTTTCAAAATGAGACAGGTGTCCGAATGAAAAGGGGAAAGTACAACGACAATATTTAGTCTTCATTTCTATATATATAGGCTTAAATTTTCAGAAGCTTTGAGTTTTTAAATTTTCATAAGTCATTTGATTTTATTTATTGCTCTGCTTTAAAAAAAATTATGTAGAATTGCCACAAACAAATTAAAATTATAAAAGTTCGATACAAGCAGCGAGATACGATTCATACACAAGGAAAGAACTATTTTTGAGTAGACGTATTCATAGCTTAAAATCAGGCTTAACTTAATAAATGTTTTTATTGGTCTTACAATATTTGTACTATAAAATATTATAATAATATCACGGCAGCCAGACTGTCGTTATTTACAATCAACTCCGAAAAATCTGAAATAGAAATTATTACTAAAAATAAAACCAAAATAGATTTAAAATTAAAAATAATAAAAATAAGTTATATTCTATGTTATCAATGGCTCATCCTCAACGATTAAACTAAAATTAAAAATCCAGCATAAAACTATATATACTCTATCCCCACCCTAAATTAATTTATATAATATTTATAGAACCCCAGCTCACTTGGTTATAAATTCATAATAAAATATTTATGAAGAATGATAAATGTTGTCCAATTTACTTAACGCCAACAATAAATTTACATTATTACGATTTTTCAAAATGTTAATACTTGCAAGTTTAACGAGTTTCTCTTATGTATCTATTTTTAATACATTATTCTAAAATCAAATATTTGATTTCATAAATATTTTATTGTTATTTATTCTTATTACGCTAAAAATATTTATTCTTTTATTCGGAACAGTCGACATTGATTATAATTTTTAATTTTCAAATTAGGTGTTTGTTTTGATATTCGTAGTGTTTGTTAAATTATTGAAGCCCTGTCTAACAATAATTCGGCAGAAAATACTTGGGAGCAGAATAAGAGAATTAATAGAAGCAGAAATAATAGAATTCGATTGATTAATAAAGTATTTATTAGCTGAAAATCCGAAGACAATTTAAGTAAAATTCATATTTCCATACTATTCGAGAATAGAAAATGAGCCCAGTATTATAAAGAAGGTTTGCTCCGGCTGTGCGTGGGTTGAGACGAGTTGCGCAAAGAAAACTATCAGTTGCCGAATTCCTGCGACTCCTGGAGAAGCCTCGGTCTCATAGGCAAAAAGGCGCTCCTCTTGTTCTCAGTTTGATTTACTACCCGATTGATCTCTCCGAATCAGGTGAGATATCTAGAATCGAAACTGTAAGCCCTGATTTTGTGGGAGGAATGGTAAAAACCTTTGGTTTATCTAATTAGGATATTGAATTTATGGAAAAGTCAATATTTTTAGTGAAGCTGAGAAATAAGCACTGTTTTGTTGTTGGGTTTGCCCATCCAGTTACAGTCGGAACGCTCTTCGACACAACGCGCTACTGGACTTACAATCAAGAGATCTGACATTCATTTGTAGCCGGACTACTGCTAAAACGAAGAATCGATTCACTAGGAAAAGAAACAGAAGACCCAGAGCGGACATTCCGCTCTCATGTACATGGGACGCATTTTTTTTTCTTCCCTCGCGTCGATGGGCAAGATGCGCATCGCGGCCGAACTGTAGGAAAGAGCGTGGAAACGACTCGGAGACGCCGATAATCCGAACAAACACACGCCGTAATTTTGTACATATATGTATTTATATGTATATATATATATATATATATATATATATATATACTTGTATATATATATATATATATATATATATATATATATATATATATACTTGCTATTAAAATTGAACATTCAATTTTCGTACGGTTTATTTTTCATTTTGTAGGGGATGCACAGCGGACCGACCGTGAATCTGCCAGAGTAACCAATTACAAGAGGCAAGCAATTACACGCACTAAATAAGTACACTCGTAATTACATTTACAATACAGTTTTTTTATTTTTTTATTTTTTCTACGTATTCTTTTACACGTATGGATTTATCATCCATCTTCGCACGATAATTTTGACCGTCGTTCTGGCCATATAATTATTAGTTAAATTACAACGCAAAATTTATTCAAAATTTTATATAGGAAAAAGCCAGATCGTCATATGCATAAATTATATAAAATATATAAAATAAATAAATATATTTAGTATTAAATAATGTTAATCAAATTTTTAGTTGCTTTATATTCAAGAAATTTTTTATCAATTTTTAAACAGTACATTAAAATATTTTTTCTATATTGAATTAATTATGTTTTCTATTCAAGCGCAGTCCACGCCGTTATGTATAAGATTTACTATACCGTCAGCTGATTAATTGAAATAATAATGGAACTAGACGAATGATGAAATGCAGAAAGTTCATAAATGTCAAGTTTATAAATTGGAAACACAAAGGAAGATCTTTTTATATATTAGAAAAACATGCTGAATTGTTTTAAAATATCGGGCATAACTCTAATTTTTATATACAAATATATTAATATGAGAAAAATAATAAATTCCAAAGAAATAATAAATTCCAATTTTGTTGCACTAAATTCGATCCAACCTCAGAGTAGGTCGATCGAAACCAATATTTGAAATATCCGATTTTAATTATGTAAAACAATACGGATTTCCCTCATGTTAGATTTTATTATCATTATATTTATTTTTATTATCAATACAGATGTATGTTATATAATACCTTTTCGATTCATGCTGAATCATTCAAAAGCCAATGAATTATTGGGACGCAGCGGCCGATGGCCATTATATTAAGAAAGATAAGAAATGTTGAAAAATCACTCCGGCAATTTGTGGATTAGCGGACAAAAGCAATTTCTATAATAGATTCCATTTAAACGAGGTGCAGCGAGCGAGATCACCGTAGCGCTAAATCGCTCCCTGCCTCATGATTAATGACTCCAAAAAGGAGACCGCAGGCGTTCCGCATCCTAAAATTTCTCCCTCCCACCCCCCCTCTCACTCGCTCACTGGATTATCTCAAGAGATCCCCTTTGGAATTCGCGAAGGGTTGCCGCCGATCGCCTCTCTGTTAAGTCGATCGAGTCCCGATAATTGCCGATCCAATTGTCTTTCTGGACTCGCTCGCATTTGTCTCCTCCCTCCCCTCTTTGCCTCTCTCACTGTCCTTTGCTTTAGCAAGCGTGGGTTTATATGCGTGCGTAGTGCACAGTCAGATTTTGCTGGGTGAACAGTGAAGAAGAGAGAAGAAGAAAGGAAGATAGAAAGAGAGAGAGAGAGAGAGAGAGAGAGAGAGAGAGAGTGAGAGAGAGCGAGATAAAGAGAGAGGTCGTGTTCAAAGGTTCTTATCTTTATTGCCAAATTCCGCGTATCTTCGGTTCAGGCGAAAGAGGCGGTCATAGGACGACCGAAGGGAAGGGGGGTGAGCACTTGCTGGAAATGCGGACATTCCATGTGCGGATTGGACCGCGGTCATTTATCGGGGATCTTTCTTCCTCGAGTCTGCCACTTATTCCCTTTTCACTCCTTCCGCTTTCTCCTCGCTTTTAAGCGAGTAACCAAGTGAGGGAGAGAAAGTGAGAGAGGGAGGGAGATCGCGCACGCCAGAATTATCCTTTGCAACATGGGAACGTGCGACAATTTTCGAGTGAAAAAATGTTTCATCAACACGCTCGCCGCGCGAGCATGCACGCTTTGGCTGGCTACGCGCCGATATGTGGAAGTCGCGTAAGAGGGCTAGAATGGGCGAGGGAGGGAGAGAGAGAGAGCAATAGAAACAGCCACGATCACGTCTCTCAGCATGACTTATAGGGGGTGAAATTAAATTTTTGAGCCAAAATTGCATCGCTGATGCCCGACTGGATTTTATAGTGCGATTTACATATTTTTTCCCCCTCCCCCGTCCCGCTGTTTCGGGATCGTACGCGCGCAGTTTTTAATTTTAACGTTCCATTTTCTAATTTGCGCATTAAACGTTTCTTCGACGATATATTACGCATCCACTCAACCACATGAACGATGACGTCTGCGTGAAAATATTCGTTATTATATATATATATTACAATGAATTATGTATGCCAAAGAACTTGACGTGACTTGCTTTATAATAATTTTTTTCGCAAATAAATTCCTATGTAATTGAATCGTCATCATCACCTATACTATTTGGAAATAAATTGTAAATAAAGAAAGAGAAAAAATTATTTTGGTGTAAATAAATTATTTATATATATATATATATATATATATATATATATATATATATATAATATTAACATTTAAATTAATCTGTACTAGATAATAATACAAGAAAAATAATTATAACCTTGAAAATTCGATTGTAGAATTAAAAAAAAATTCAAACATATCACTATATATACTTGTAGAAATAATTTTTATTTATATATAATCCATTTCTTGATTAATATCATTTGTATTGCAACTACGAATAGGATTTTAATGAAATTATTTAATATTTAGTGTAATTATTTAATATTTAATGTCATTTAATACTTATAAGTGTACTATTTTTACAGTTACCGAAAAATTAAAGCTGTTATATATTTCTTTTTCATTAACTTAATAATTTTTTATTACTTCGATTAAAAAACATTTGTTTGAGGTATCTAGAAATAAATGATTAGAAACAAATTGAGCTACAAATTACGCAAGTCGAGGTAGGAGAAAAGGTAAGGCAAGTCTATTAAAATATCGCAAAAATATTGCAATTTATTTCTGGAGCTTGCATAAAATAACAAAATTAATAATGCAAAGAGCTTCTAAGGGTGAAGCCACTATAACGATGACAAACGCGGGGATAAAGTGCGGTAGTTGTACGAACTGAGGCGTATATATTTATATGTGGGTAAAAAAGGGAGCGAGAAAAGGACAGACATAGACAGACAGACAGAGAGATAGACGGAGAGGTGCAAGGAAAGAAGGAACAAGCACCCGAGAGAAAGCTCTTTTTATAAAACACAGAAGCGGCAAGAGCAAGAAATTATGCAGAAGTCGTTGTCTGAAGCTTGGGAAGCTTAAGGGCGGAGGAGAAGGGATAGGGGTCAGAGGAGGCGCGTAGGGTAGGGGTTCTCGAGATAAGAGAGAAAAAAGCCCCGCTGGCGGCTCTCCCGAGAAAATGGAAAATATCGCATTCGTTATCCTCGATTCTTCTTCTCGGAAAAAGTCGTCTCGTCCCCCACCCCCGTTCCTTACCCATTCCATTCCGACCTCTTTCCCGTTCGTAGCTGGCCTCCTTGGCCGGCGCGAGGACCGCTTCCGTCGAGGGCAGACAAAGCAAGTGGGGGGGGGGGTGAGAGGAGGAAGATTGCTCGTGCAGCGTCGGGGTTACCGTGTATGTGTTGAGTATAAGACGCGAGGGGCGGCCGGGAGAGGTGGGTCGGGTAGGAAACGCAGCGTGGCGCGGTCTAACGTCAGCTGCCCCCTCTCTCTCCCGGTGGTGGGGTTGGGAGCCGCTCTCGAGCGAAAGGGGCGGCGGGGTATAATAACAAGATGGCCGCGCTCACCTCCGAAACTCGGGGCTCGAGAGTTGGATGGGGGGGGGGGGGCGCACGCGTTGCCCGAGCAAAGGAGAAAGTAAGACATTTCTCTGTCGGCGTCGTGTCTGATGTAAGGCGCCCCCCCCCCACACACACACGCACGCACGCACGCACACACATAGGCGAGCAAGAATTTTCCGAGGACAACGTTTCCGAGACGCCAGGCCGGGCTACGTATACTTTTTCTTTTTAATGATCCCCTCATCCGCTTTCTTATGATGCGCGTAGCCCGCAGACGAGGCTTTAGCTCGGGTCGGGTTGCATCACGGGCGCTTGTTATAAATTCTGCTTTTTAAGCTCCCTTGTAGATTGTCTTTCTCATTCAGAATATATGTAGTAGCCGAGCAGTTAATATATTTTAATCCGTCCCGTTATATAATTAACATTTATTGGTTATGGAGATAAGCTTATATATCGTCTTTTTGTGTCTACCATTGGTGGTTTCTCGATGAAAATAGATGATATTGTTTTCAGGTATAGAAAATTTGATTTTTTTTTATTCAGGAGGAAAATTACATGATAATTACACTACATTCATACTAAACTTTAAAATTAAATGAAAAGAAATATAAACTACAAGTAAGTTGCTGGACTAATCATTACCTATCGATGTTAAAAAGTATAACAATTTCAAGTACAAATTTTTTTAGTTTGATTATTGTATCCATTCGATTATCTTATAATTTTAATTAATATGTCTTTAAATTTTATTATATGCAATTACAAAGCAATAGCTTTATTACTGTGTTACTACTTAATTATTCTATGAATAGGTGTAAAGTTTTCTAGTAGAACGATTACTTTAACTCGACACTGCAATCAAGATATTTTTATTTGTTTCCTCACGTAAGAAAAGCTATTTTCGATTATTGATGGTATAAGATATGCCTATTTTATGATTGTCGACATTGGTAAACAATCTAAGATATTAATGATACTATGGTTCATGATATCGGCCAATTTCAATGATAATTATATAGATTTCTATTGCAGCAAATATTAACACGTAAGTATATAGATTCGACACTGATATTGATATTTAACGAAGTAATCAAAGTACTTACGAATCGGAAGGAATTTGCGTTGTTTAGTAATATTAAAGTATTCTTAGCACTTCTTACGATATATTCTGGTACATAAGAAAAGCATAAGTTGGAATCGTAATTTTTCTTTTCAATCAATATTCTTAAATGCTAATATAACTTTCAGTTAAATACCTTTACAATATACAACGATTTCATGTTACACATAATAATAAAAATACTTATCGAAATAAATATTAATTTAAAAAATAAAAAGCATGCGAACCTTTTTTATTTTATATCCTAAGTCTTATTTGCATTATCTCTCTTGATGAAAATACTTTAAAATGAATTCTGCAGCTGTGCCATATGCAAGTGCAATAAAAAAAAAGGGTTGTGCAACTGCTATAACCTCAATAATAGTTTAAACAAAAGTTTACGCGCGGAAGGCTGCTATATAATTTAGGACTGTAGCCGGGCGCGAATAATCATGCATAAATAACTTGTTTTACAGTTCTCGTCCATTTCCGGGGCTGCGCCGCAGACGAGGCGGAGAGGAGAAAGGGAAGAGGGGGGGAAAGCATGAGAGAGCCTTGTGGTTGGGCTAAAAGTGCGTATATATAGTAATGCGTGTGAATCAGCACGTGTGCTAAATTAAACCTGGGATCCGTCTTCTTAATTATAAATCTCACTACTTTTATCTATCGGAATCTTATCGGTTAAAATACCTTTAATCTAGCGTGAAGATGTAATAATGTCGAATCAATTGTCTATGCAGGTGCATTAACGCATTTGGCCTAGAAATGTGCCTGTCTGCTTTTTTCATTTATTATTAATAACATTCACGTCCAATTATCGATTTTTAATTTTTTTTTTAAACTAACTATCCATTTTTACTTGAGTAGAATTATATATGTATGAATTATATTTTAGATATAAATAACACTTTGAAGTATTCAATATAAATTATTTATTATGATAAATAATTGGATTTAATTATACGAAAATACAAAGAATATTTATAAAAATTTGATTTTAAAACATGAACACATTCTGAATTTTGTATTTAATATAAAAACTAATATAAAAACTAAAAGAATATTTAGTGTATAAATGAGGATGATTTATGCTAATAATCCAGCAATTTTCAATTCAGAAAAAAGAATTAGACTAATTTCCGTCATATTTGCAATACGATTTGTGTATTGAATTTTCAATTTTCTTACTATGTTTGAAGAACTATATAAGAAAATGACATTTATTTATAAATGATTGGTTTTTTAATTTTTTTCCACGCTTATACAGGAGTTATTTTACTATCCTTTCATTATTTTTGAAAAAAGAATAAATATTACATTTCTATTTAGTGAATGAAAATTTTTATGAAAAATCTTGTTTAATATATTTCCTGTGACAAAATGTATTGGCTTTTAAGATTATCCATTGGTATGTATTTAAAATATATTTTTATTATCGTTTATATTTTCTATGGACTTTTATTGTTGTGGTATTGATCATCAAAGATAAATCTTATTATTATTTTACATTCAATGCTAGATTCATTAGCAAAGACGAAGCTAACTAATCTATGTAACTAAAGACAAATTATTTTGAAGACGGCTCCTATAGTACAGAATCTTTTTTTTTTTCCTTTTCGTATATTACTTACACAATGATGATAGGCAAGATGTATAATTAATCTTATAAGTTACTTTATTAATTCGTTTCTGTTTTTTTTTGTTGCTAGCAGTATCAGTTATCTGAATTTGCATTTAATTAGTATATTACACAAAGAATATATTAATAATTTAATGAACACAATAATTATAATTCAAAAAACGTGTTGGACAAGCGTTCTGAAATCTGAAATCGTTAAACCTTAAAAGAATTTTCTTTTGATTCCGATTCGATAATGTTTTACTAAAAAAAAAAAAAAAAAACAAAACCTCCTTTTTCGCGTTATAATTCTTTTATTGCCATATACTACTGCTATGGCCTTCTTATAGACTGTAAGTATCGCCGATTTCAAATCCTCCTTCCCAGTTCTTCGAGCATTATTGTCGTTATACAGCTGAACGGAATTGGGATCTTCCAATCGACCACGGCGTTGTGACGCGTTCGCCCATTTTCTCAAAACTTCCTTAACCGGCTTATAAATATCCGTCTAGCGTCTCTCCTCGTGGAATACCAAGCCGAGCTGCTGCTATACCTTGCACCACTGCCCACAGACATTCTCGTCATTAGCTAAAAAAACGTGTATGCGCGCGCGCGCGCGTATGTGTATTTGCTATGGGTATATCTGTATAATTTTATCAAGAGATACATGTAGCTTCAGTCGATATTTCTCTGATGCTCATACAGTTGGAGAATTTCCGATAGAGAGAGAGAGAGAGAGAGAGAGAGAGAGAGAGAGCGAGAGAGAGAGAGAGAGAGAGACTATGGGGTGAGGTCGTTAAGTTATTGGGGCCACGCGTTATTCTATTTACGTCGTTGCAATTTCAATCGCTTTTATACGTGACCCTTTCCCGTCTCATTCCCTTGGTTACCCGTTATGACCTTGTCGTCTTAGACTTAGGCATATAGTATACTGTATACGAATGCATTGCGTATATCAATTGGCTATTTGAACATGTTATATTAATTGGCATATTAAAGCCATTCCGTTAGTACAGAATGCCAAAAACAAAATTACAGCACTTAGGACCAAGATCTTACTGTCCAAGAGAAGTTCAAGGATGAAAATAATCTTGAGATAAATAAAAAAAACTTATTTATTTTTAGATTTCTCTAGGTTGATATTATATTTGTCAAACACGTAGAAGATTTTTCAATGTCTAATTAATTGCTGCAAATGTATTATAGTTCCATTTAATATAACGTTTTGAAGGACTTGAACGTTCATCGTGGTTCATTATCAAACAATTGTACGTTTCAATGGAGTGCCGTTTTTAATAAACAAGGTAACGAAAAAAAATTATTTTAAAAGACCCCAATTTGCATACTTTAACAGCATTATACACTTAGAGAGGATCAAATTTTGTCAACTGAATTCCAGAAATACGATTGATTTGTCAATTATATGGCTATAAAAGCACAATCTTCCTATTTTTCAATGTAAAGTAAATTATAGCCGAACGAAATGAAAATTTTCCAATCATCCTAGTTATTATAAATATTTTCGTACAACATTTCTTAGTCATATACGTTTCTTTAGTCTGTATACGGTTACGGGATATCATAAATAGTTTATGAGCACACAAAATAATATATGCGTCTCAAATGAAAATTCGAAGTATACATTATAGCTCGCCACGCTTCGATATGCCATATAATAATGAACTGAGGCGCGATCGTTTTGGACTTCGTGTATAGTTCAGCCAGGTCCAACTTAGTGCCCATAAAAGCTTAGTTCACTTCGATAGCGCCTCTTTACATTGGATGCTGTACGCGAGGAACTATTACTGCACGGGCATAATCTTATACGTATTATGTACTATTCGACAATTGGAGCTGCCCCAGAATATTTCTGAAAATAGTAAATATATACACGATTCTTAAATTTCAGATTACATGCAAAGCGAAGAGATTTATCATTCCTATCTAATATCAAAATCGCGACTGCAACGTATAATCATGCGCAAATCTACCATTGCATTTTTATACACATAAGATCTTCCTACCAAATGATAAAGTCATTCACTCAAAACTGTAAGATTTTGTAGCTCTTGAAAGAGTATTCTTAACTTTTGCGCAACGCTCTATTATAAATTTTATAAGAGTTTTGAATATTTTAAATCGTGATCGTCAAATAATTCTAGTAAAGTCTTCATTTTGAGACTAGAACGGTGTAAAAAATTTAATATCAACATTTCTCTGTCGCTAAACACATGAAATCATTCACTGGCAGATAGAAACCACCTCTTTTAGCCAAAACAAACGTCGTAACAAAATTGCGAAATATTTTTGAAAGTTTTATTTAAAAAATAATAAAATTTAAAACAAGTAATTTTTCGTGACGGTATATTAACATATGTTGAATTTTCACATAAGGAGAAACGTAATTCATATTATAATGTTGTAAGCTATCGCCATGTCATCCTTGACGTCTATTCATACTGCTTCAATACAAATTGACAATAATATCGGTATTGGTATATCGTTATTGAAAATAACTTTGTTCTACTAAATTTTCATACTCAACATTATTCTGTCACGTGCTAGATCAATATTTTGAACTACTTAAAGCTTTTTTTCGTAAAAGTAGAACTCGGTGCAGATAAAAATTTCTCCGGAACATACGAATTGAATATACAGTCGGGCGCGCACAGATATTCGCGGCAAGTGCAACTTCAGCCCTCCTTCGCTCGTCAAGATTCTTCTGTGCTTCTCCTCTGCCCCTCTAGCCCCACCTTCCCCTCTGAAACCGACGCGAACGTACGCGCATCTAAACATACATACCTGTACCAAGAGTATATACAACAGTGTACAAAGTCCGTAGGCACCGGGCGGAGGCGAGTGCGCAAAACCGGGTGATATAGGGAAACCCTTGCCCCCTGCCACCTCACCCTACCCCTTACGCGTTCACCCCTACGGAGAAACGAGAATAGTGTCGGTCTACGAGCTGAGTGGAGTTGGTGAGCAAATTGCTCAAAGTAATTAATCGCTTTTGCCGGGGCTGGGGCTAGCGTTTCCTGACGTTCTCCCTCTTACATTCCCTCACCTTCCCATCCCCTTTCTCTTTTTCCGTCTCCGTCTATTTTGAATGCCCGCCACTCCCGTCGAGCGAATAGAACACCTAGGCACTTCTGCGTTTGAGGTTTGCGGACAGGGGATGGGAGGATGGCGAGACAACGGGCACACACACGGGACAAGTGCGAGGCGGAACTAGCCCTTTCATCGAGCTTCAACCTTTGCATTCGATTTCTTTCTTCCTACTTCAATCTGTTATAGATTTAAGCGAAAGAGATTAGCGAGAAAAGTGAGAGAGAGAGATTTGTTTTTTCTAGAATCTATGTCATCTTAGGATAAAAGTCTCTTCTGGTGCAATCGAATAATTAATAATTACTACATTATTACATGAAAAAATACACGATAATTATGGTATGTTATACAATAAGTGATAATAAAATCTTTTAATAAAACGTTGTTCATAGTCATAATTTAAATATTTATTAATTTGTATATAAGCAGTCGACAAAAGTACAATTAAAGTATTTTAAATATACTTATGAATCATTGATAGTGAAATATAGTTGAAGTAATAGGTAATTTATAAATCAAGCTAATCAGTATCATTAGTCATCATCACAGGATTTTGTGCAGCGCATTCTCTTTCCATTTTTCTTTATGAAGAATTAGCAAAATGTTGTATATCAATTCGTTTAATAGTAACAAGATTCTCACAATTAAAATTTGTGACAAGTACAAAGTTAATAAGTTTGAAGGGTTGAATTGTGAAAGAGTGTAAAAGTATGCGATTGTAGGGATTTTATGAATAAAATATTTGAGTTAACTGTTTGTAACTCTTGATTTACAGAATGAACTTTGTGAAGTAGTAAAAGAGAATTTGAAGCTGATATATGATGGCTAATTACAAAATAATCTCTTATATTTTAATGTATCTAACAGATACTGAAGATTAAGATCAGTTGCAAGTCATAACATAAGCATAGTAATTTTCCTAGTGCCAATAACATATTTAATATTATCTAAGACCCTAAGTATTTGAGAAAGATGCCCTCTATGAAAATTAGCTTGACGTTGATCTATGAGACAAGTTTAGAATGGCTTATCCTTTCATAATTTTAGAATGTTGGACGATTTAATATTACCATTTTTGATTTAATATCAGTGTCTTAAATTTATCTTAACGTTTTGGGCTAGAATTACGTTTTTTCTGATGGCAATACTTATGCTTTATTCTAGAATATAAAGAACGATAAAGTAATAATATATTTTAGAGGCGGGATGCTACAACGAGGTGAATACATATTAAGTTTGAAGAACTTTAGACATTTATTAACAAATTTAGGCGTAACTGCAAGTTTGCTCGAAATCGATTGAATTACGGCTTTGCGTATTTGTAAGTATAAATAAGATTCTTTGCAACAAATACGAGTCTGGAATACGAAATGGACATATGGGTAGAAAAATATTTTAGTAGATTTGTTTTCAGATTTATTTAGAGATCGATACGATTCTGATTTGCATAAAGACAAAGAATTCGGACAATTTTCTTTAATACGGAAGTCGTCGCATGTTAATTGTAATGGTTATAAAACTGTGTCCTGTTAGAGAGAGTAATTTAGTTTTATAGAAGTTGATAATTGAATTAAAGTTATTAACGATGAAAAGTTCAAAGCAAGTATAATAAGAGGGACGGCAGTTCTTGAAGAAATTGTTATGAGTTGGTTTCGATTGAAGTACTGAAATTACATAGACTTTAATCAGATTAGATTCGCAAAAGAATGCGAAACTGGTAACTGATATAACAATATTGAATTTTCTTGCAAGAATAATATAAGAGGAATTTGATTGGATTAATATTAAGCTTTCGAAAAATACAGATATAGAGAAAATGAAAGATAAAGAAAGAGTAAGAGAGAGAGAGAGAGAGAGAGAGAGAGAGAGAGAGAGAGAGAGAGAGAGAGATGGAGAGAGCATAAGTTGGAGAAAACAATTTGAGCGATGGTCTTATTTTAACTGAGAAGCCCAAGTTGATTCCAGCGTACCGGGGACTTTTCTTTAGTGGAATTATAGTTGTGTATATGTTTAAGCAAAACTTGTGACTGATTTTGCGCGCCAAATACGTAATATCGTAAACATGCGCATGTAGTGGAATTACAAAGGATACCAGGGGACTTATATACGATCGCGAAAATAAACGAAAGTTGAGGTTAGTTTCCCATACACTATATAGAATAATTATATATTCATTACTCTCGTTCGACACTATATAGACTTGCGATTACGAATATATCATGGCAATTTCGTTAGATGCAATATTCCGTTTAATAACTGAAGTATTAACGGCCTTTTCACATTAGCCACCGGTCCGCAACCCCCTCCCCCCTCACTCTTCTACCGTGATAAAATAACTTTCTAGGCGGGTAATTATTGAGCTACGGACGGTAGTTTCGACTCCGCGCCTAACGCTGGAGATAAAGCGAAGTCCATTAACCGGCCCGATCGTTAAAAAAGGTATTATCGAAATAATATATATATATATATATATATATATATATATATATATATATATATATATATATATATATATCTATCTATATATATATTAAAAACTTTTATACTATGGAATTCTCAGTTCATCTCAATCGAGTAAAAATTTCTCTGTTTTGAAGAATAATTAATTTATACTTGAGATAAGATTGCTTTTTACAGTTTGTTCTACAAGCGTAAAATATTCATTTCATGCTCCGACGATTAAAATGCTCATTTTACACCTTAATAGTATACTAGAAAATAATATCCTTAAAACGAGTAAACTGATATTTTATAATCATGTTTCAAGAAACAATATTATAAAGCTCAAACTATGGAAAATTTCAGTAATATTGCCCTACGGAAATTTCGCATTCATTGAAGTGTATCAAATAAAATACGTTTTAAACAGGTTATTTGCTCATTTATTTTTAGTCAGAACTTTTAAAAGATCAACATTTTCGTATGTTAAAGAATTTTGTTGTACCTTTGAACAAATGTTAAGTAATTGTACAAGATAGAATAATGCATAGCTAATTTTTATAGTAATTTTATTCTAGGCGTGAAATCAAAACATTAGTATTAAAACCAATCAAATCGATCATGACACAATTCTGGCAATTTTGCGCTAAAATGAGCGATAACATATATATATATATATATATATATATATATATATATATATATATATATATTCACATCACAATTTCTGCTTTTATCTGTTCTTATTATATTCTTCATATAGAACGCTTCAAAGATTTTACAATTGGATTGATAATAGTTCATATTAATAAGTTACAACAGTAATGTGTTGTGGGACATTAATTATTGTTTACATTTCTATTTTTAAATTTATATTGATACAAAATATTTTATATTTAATAATGTTAATCGTAGAATTGTTATGGATTTGTATCTATATGTATACTTGTTATTTGTAATTAATTTTTGTGTCTACGATTAAATAAGTCGTATATATATATATATATATATATATATATATATATATATATATATACACATATATGTATGTACAATGAATCTCCTCTCTCTCTCTCTCTCTCTCTCTCTCTCTCTCTCTCTCTCTCTCTCTCACTCTCTCACTCTCTCACTCTCTCATTCTCTATAGAAATTGGAACGAGATTACGGACTTGCAGAACTGCTGCGTTCGATATGTGAATAAGGGAATTAGGCGGGATGATCATGTCACCCCTTTTACCGGACATCCCTATGAAGGCTGCGCACTGATACTAGGAGACAATATTTTATGGCAGTTCTATTGTATCATACGCATGCTTCTCCCGGATTATTTGGAGTGTCTCTTCTCTAAATATACTCCCAGAGATTGTCTGAGAAGGATGACAAAAGAACTCTCACCTCCTTTCACGGACACTGAAAAGGAGATACCAAAACATTTGGGTGACGGATCTGGTTCAACTTGAGCCAGGTAACTTTGATTATTTCCAAAATAAGTCTTTTGCAATTTAGATTATTCAAATGCAATTGTAGGAGCTAATTATCTTCCATTCTCACATGCGACATTTTCTTATCAACAAGTAGAAATTGAAAATAATTATATTCCATATTATGGAATGCCAACGTATAAATTTTCGAAGAATGCCATTATTAAAACTTTGAATTTATTCAATTGGACTGTAAGACCAATAGAAATATTTATTAACTTATTAAGAGTTTGTATAAAAAGAAGTTTTTTAGTTTATATCATAAAAAGTACATGAGACGGGCTATGAAAATTGTAAAATTAATTGATTTAATAAATAACACGAATTAAAAATTAAAATCCATTTTGCATTCTAATAATCGAGCAAACTATTTACACATTCTGCATTTTTGTTGCCGTCGAAATTAAATATCGTAATCACATGTGGTATATTTGAGTCGCACCGTGTTGATTCGTACAACGTCTCCTCCGTTTATTTTAATTTATTTGTAAATCTTTTATTTTCCTTCCCTCTGGTTTATCCTCACTTAAACTTTTATGATATCTTTATGTATTCAATGCTTTTTTTCGTCACATTCTGTTTGATTTTTTATTAATACACTACGCTTAATGATAATCATGTAAGCTGTTCCGCTGCCTAATTTTAATGATGATTATGGGTACTCACTTAATATGATCATTCGGGATTCGCAATCGGCGGCAAGTCCGTGGCTTGACCATCTCGGCCAGCGAAAATCCACTCGTGCCCGCGGAGACAGGCGCCCGGGCGCGGCGCGAATACCTAAAGGTCGCGAGGGATGCGGCGGTGGTTCGTTTGGGTAAAACTCGCGTGATATCGGAGGGCGGGCGCGAGTAATGCGTCCGACGCGCCGATAAGTCGGCGAGCGAGCCGAGAGACACGCGCGCGTGGGAAAGCTCCGGCTAATACCGGGGAGTTAAGATACACACACACATAGCGGGCAATTGGGAGTTGAGCGCTGTAGTACAGTTGTCGTAATCTCTCAAAATATTCTAGAGATTTCGAGTTTATACGTGTCCATATATGTTTTTATTCTCAAAAATACCAATCTTTCAGGAAATACAAGAGACTGTTCGAATGACTAATTTGATTTTTTGTTCGGTCGATATTTTAGACTCTGGGTTATTTTATTAATAGAAAGATGTTTTTTTTTTAATTTCTTCACTACACGTTGAACTATTTGGTTTAGACCTCAGCTTTATTAAGAGGCTAGGCCGACAATTAATTGAACTGCATGTTCAGTCGTTTCGACTTTCTGAATAGCTGATCATGAGTGTTTTTCTGAAATCAAGCACTCGATATATATTCGACCTACAAATTGACCTTAAAATTCAGGTTATTTCAGATTATGTTGCCTAACAAAGGCATTTTCGCTCGTATACATTTATACGTTCTCATCTTCGCTTTGCCCCCAAGGCTTTTTCATTCTCTCTTCCGTCCTTCTCGCTGTCTGCGCGCCCGCGCGTAAATGTATGTTGATACGTGGCTCGCCTGTAAACTTTACAAACAAAAGCGCGCCCAAGGCCCGATAGAAATTGTGGGCCCGCGAGGCAACCATCCTAGTTACGACCCGCCTGCAGGGCCCTTACAGTCGTTCGTAGTCGCGCGTCGAGGAGGTGGAAATAGAGATAAAGAAAGCGAAAGGGGGGATGCGCTTTTCGATATTTACTATCCATCTTTACTAGAGCGAGGAGGGAGCGGTTATCAGGAAGCGAGAGAATTCTCGCGCGGCCGGTAGGAGTTGGTTGCTGGAAGCTCCTTACGATCGATAGAGGTTAGTTGCTCTTCTCCGACACTTGTACCGGCGTCTGTATGTATATATATATATATATATATATATATATATATATATATATATATATACATATTTATATCCTGCTCCCCTCTTTTGGCCAGTAAGTGCGAGACTCAAACTGGCAGGAAAGGAGGGGGAGGCGAGTAAGGTGAGGGAATGTAACAGTTTTGCGTTTAAAGAATTCACTATCTTCTTATTAGTTTTTTGTTTTATTTTTTTTACTTTCATAATGTAACAGCTTGCAGAGGAACATTTGCATTTCATTTTCATTTATGAAAGCATTGCTGCCGAGAAAATATTTTCGGCGGCTGAACTAATTGTCCTATTGCAACGATACTTAACAAATATAAATTGAATATCAAATATGCTATTCTTATATTGTAATTTGAAATTACTTGTATAATACTGTTTATTTAAACTGTTGCTGGGGTTAAGATTAATTAATTGAATTTCAATGTAATAGAGTCGCAGACCAAACATGTTAAAGTACGAATACTGATTTTTTTTAAAACATTGAAATTTAAACGTTTTTTGAGACCTTATTTCTTATAATGAATTTTTATCAGATAAATTTAGATGGGACTCGGAAAAATATTTTCATTTATATTCTTTCTGAGAGTGAGTCATATACCAGGATATCTTGGGCAAATGAGTTTTTCATATTATACACCTATATGTTCGGTATTCCTATGAAAAGTAAGTATAGACATAAATTGACATAGTTCTGCTGATTTCCGAGGTTATTTCTTAAATTTACAATTTTACCGTTACCAGCTTTTTAAAATATATATCCAAAAGAAATAAGCTTAGGGAATAAGATTAAGCGTTTTGAACTGAGAATTCCACTTGTGCCGATTGTCGCTACCATATTCCTAGCGGATACCATAACGAATACAGTTTTGCAAACTTTCAACCAAAATTGGTTTCCTGTGAATTGTGTTAGATGCGTGGGGCATGGGTGAAATGAATTTGTTCTGATATAAGTTACATAATGCGTCAGTGTAAATGCATGTATCCTGATTAATTATATATCTATAGTAGGCGCAGGATTAGAGACGTAGCATAAAATATATATCTGCGATCATGCACTGCAAGGTCTGATTGGTGTACAAAGGAGTAACCAATACCTCTTCCCTCTCCTTTTTTCAATTTTTCTATCCGTCGGTGTGATGAGTACAGCGGAAAAATGCGAGGGAGGAAATAAGAGGGTAAGAGTAGGGAGAAGATTGAAGAACCTGTGGATAAGAACGGTCAATAGTGGAATCCCGTTGCATGCTGAGAATTTTTCCCATCCTTTACTAATTCCCATCCATAATTTAATCCCCATCCTAGTCGAATACGTCATAAGAAGTATTATGACTTAAAAACAAATCTACTAAATTCCTCTAAGACTGGCCTCGATCTCCGCGAGAAGCGCACGAGCTCCATTCTCACAATCCGTCTGCCGGGCATTAATAAATTCCATTCGACTCTTACCGGTAGCCGCAACGGAGAGGGGAAGTCCATCGCTAGCCGCTCACTCGAGCGCTGGTGAAATATCGTTCGAGGGCCGGGATTCTGCCGCAATCCGAATCTAGCTCACGAAAAGACGCGGAAGAGTTCGGGTGGTCGAGGGGTGGCGCGCGGCGTGAGCCGAAGAGACGGAGACGGTCACGTATTCCGAGCATCGTCTCTCGAGCCGCGTGGAGACTCCTGTCCTCTCGCTCGCACCCACCTCGTCCAAGTGCCGGAGTCCGATACGGAGGCTTTCGCAGCTTTTGCCCGGCTTTCGTCGGGAGCGGCGGGCGATGCGGCGGGGGGATCTATCCGCCGTGGACGCCAGCGAAGAGGAGAGGCAAGGGGAAAGGCGGGGCGAGGCTGGGAAGGACAGTAAGAAGCAGGGAGCTGCTTCGCCCGGGACATAAGAACACTCTCCGGGGGATCAAGGAGAGGGGCCTCGGGCTCCGATTCTGCCCCCCCCCTTCGTCTCTTTCGCTCCGCCGCCTAATACGTACTGCGCTTCGTATATGTACAGAGGGCAAATACAGGGCGCGTTTCGGATGTGTGAACGCATATGCCCGTGTCCTCGCGTACGTAGCACACTTGGCCAGTTTCGCGCTCAAGCTCACGTGCAAGAGCCGGAGCGAGTATATGCGTGTGTGTGTGTATGTTAGGCAAAAGTGAGATGGAGGAGAAGGCAGCTGAGTCGGGGAAGTAAGTTGTATTGATCCCGGGCGGTCTCTCTCTCTCTCTCTCTCTCTCTCTCTCTCCCGCTGGTCCGTCCGCAGGGGCAGGGAGGTGGTGGCGGGCGGACAGGGAAAACCGAGGCAGGGATAGTACGTGTTCTTAATCGCCAAGTGAGCGTCCGCCTCTCGCTCCTCGCCTTCTCCTCCTTTTCTCGAGGCGGGGGAGCGGAGGGGGCGGGGGTGGGTTGTGAGCAGCGCGAGCTACTTCCTACCTCGGGCCGAGGGGGTGAGGGGGGGCGGACGCAATAGTGTACTGGAGAAGCAACCGAGCGCCCCAACGGAATTGCAGTTTGCAGAAGCCTTTCCCCGCTCACGTCCCCGCCTTCACCGTTCCTTCTATCACGACCTCTCTCCCTCTTCTCTCTCTCTCTCTCTCTCTCTCTCTCTCTCTCTCTGCATCCTCGAAGAAGCGGAAACTCGGCCGGCTGGCCCAAGCCGTCCTTGTTCTCCTTGCGGCGGGACCGTGCGTACACGTACAGCGATGGGCAGGGGAGGATGGCATCATATATACACGAGCGACTCCTGCAACGCTGCTGCTGCCGCCGCCGCCACCACCACCACCGCTTCTGCTGATTCTTCTTTCTTTCGACTTTATGCATGCATGTGCCGGTATATACATATTATATATATATACATACACGTGTGCCGAAGCGCTTTGAAACAACTCCCGGGAGCCGCGGCAAATATAGCGTCTGCACTCGGTATGCGAACTCGGTAGCGTTTGCTTGGAAGTTTGCGCCCATCCGTATTTATAAGTTTTGATTTGTACGCATATATACGAAGCGGCGCCGGGGCTCTCTCTCTCTCTCTCTCTGCTTCCCACTCTCTATAACCGTGTATGCACACTCTCTTGTTTGTACATATAAGTTCGAGTTTCCGAGTAGAGATATTTGCATGATCTCGCGCAAGTTTTTAGTCAAACTCTAAAACTTGTGAGCGATATAAAAATTTTTAGGTGACTCGTCAAAAGCCACGACCCATTTTTGAATCTAGATATTATGTATTACAGATATTAAGTCGCTCTACATATCGAAAGACTGAAGGGAAATAACGTTTTATTCGTTCATTATGTGAAACTCGATATCGGAGATTACCGACAGTTTCAAATTTTCTATAATATCGCTGATCGTATTGGCTTAAATTGCTACCTAACATACATGCCTCAGTACAGACAAAAGTCTAATTCTTAAATGCTGTGCTTTCATTCTTCAAAAATTTTAAGCAATTATATGATGCGGTTATGAAATGTCTTCTACATACCGAGAAGGAACGTACTGTTTAGCAGAAAGAGAAATGTAACGTAATATCCTAACGAAATAGTTCCGAAAACAAGAGAAGTAAATAAAATGATATTAAATCCTTAATAGGTTTTATTGCATGTTTAGAGAGAGTATCGGGCTAATTAAAATTATCAATCATGCAAAATATTCGATAGGAAATTCAATTACAACGTTTTTTTTATATTTATTTATATTCTAGATTTATTTAGTATTCTATTTTAGCATGGAAAGAATATTTAGAATAAATATGTTGAAAAATTGATATGTAGCATAATCTCAATGGAAGAGTTATTATTCGTAAATATATGTCAATTATATAAATGTAGCTTACATAGTTAATTTTTTATTTTAAGAAAACTTGGATTAAATGTTTACACACAAAATGGCGTATCTTTATAACGATTAATTTATCATAAGAGTTTTAAGTTTTCTATTTGTATAATATCCACAAGCAGATTGAAAGCCATGCATACGCGGTCGGCATTTATTTTATCCCACAATAGCGTCGCCAATCAATTTGTCACGGCGAAACATACAAATGGCTATTCTAGTTAACCTTCTATTCTAACAGTTCGGGGCATTGTTGCGCATGCAGAAATAGAGCATCACGCTGCATGAAAAATCCTTAATAATACTTGGGTTAATTGTAGGAATGTTGGATTTCCAGTAAAAAAAACGTAAAAGTAAAGTATACACGTAATAATATTTTATTATTGCGCTTTTGCCATAAAAAAGATTATGGCTTACAAACTCAATTCTTCTTTAAATGCAAAATTTACACATTTAAAATACAAAAAGGAATTGATGCAGATCTTTACTTTGAAACATTTCTGGATGGACATTGAAATTAATTGCACATTAATCTTTATTAAATGAACCGCTCACCGTGTTATTATAATTATCGAAATTAGATACAAGAACATAGTTGATTGTATATTTGTAATTAATAGTTCGAAGCCATAGGTCAAGCGTATATCGGGCTGTGAGGGAGGTGGAGGCGGTCACGGCCCCAAAACTTTTGGAACAATTGTTATAGATTGCTCCTTTGTTTACGCTTATCGCTTATATACCTAACTGCCCGTACCAGAAGCTGTAGCTCACGTTTAACTCGCTGAAAATTTTCAAAGCCGTTCTACAGTTAAATATTCCCGTTCAAATTAATATATAAATATATATATAATTGAACTTTTCATTATGAATAATATAAAAGTCACATAACATTCACATTCGACTCTGCAGATGCTGCTCGTAATGTAGATTGCTAGATTATATAAAAGATACAAGCATAATAGATATGTACCACTTGCTGTCTGTCGCCTTTTATATTATATAGATGTCCCATGGAATGTTCCACAATTACAAAATTTCATCCTCCAATTGTTTCTCGTCTGGAGCATCGGGAGCACCGGGAGCACACATACACATACGCATTTATATATAAAAGAGAGAGAGAGAGAGAGAGAGTGAGTGCGAGAAAGAGAGAAGGGGGAGGGAGGTTGACTTTAGACGAGGCGCCGCTATGGCTTGCGTGTATATACACACCACTAGTCGGCCGGGGCAAAACAGAAGGCGGGAGGATTTTCTTGCCCGTGCTGTGCGGCGAGAGCGCGCTTAGTAAATTTACGAGATTGTATTCGGGCGTTCTGCTTTTTGCCGCCTCGACGCCACGCTACCTCGCCTCTCCTTGTTAATTATGTAAGGGATCCCGGCGAGAGAACCGGGCGGCAAGAACGAAGAAAAGAAAGCCTTATCGAATTATTCAAGCGCGCGCGATGTTGTTTTGTCGCCCGATCTTCCCCATCCCGGACCACTCGCCCCCCCCCCCCCCGCTCATCGAACAAAGCCGAAGTTCGTTTCTAGGCGTTTCTACTTCTTGCTCGGTACTGACCGGCACGATTTTCTTATATGATTTTATTGATATTTGTGAATTACTGATGAGGAAAACGAAACAACTATATCGAGTCATGTACGGGAATACAGCTCTTTTGCAAGAAATTTAATTTACCTTTAATAAAAATTATGTTTTGTTAATTTGCTATTAATTCATTTGCTTGGAATAGAAATTCGTGTTTCACTTTTGCATTTTGCAAATATTATCTCAATGACAAGAAAATGTTTTTTTACTGCAAAATAAATTACGGTACTTGCTTTTATAAACCGAAGGTTTAATTTTCAGCTGACTACAATAAACTAAATGGAAGTTTCACGATCGTCTCTGTTGTCGGTAAATGCTTGACCTCTGAATATAGAAAATTCGCTCAGTCCATGAAAAACGATCAAATGGACTTCGTCGCGTTGTATGTCCGATCGCCGATCAAGATGTCGACGGTTTATCACGTCGTGAACAACGAAAATAATTATACCGATTTCGAAGAGTTTTGTCAGACGGCGGCCGTGTCGCGCGAATCCTCGACAAGCCCGCGAAACGCTCGCGTCGGGGACGAGGGAGCGAGACGCGCGGCGCGCGTACAGACTCGCACGAGGCGGCGCGCAATTCGAGAACGATTTCGCCCTTTTACGCGGCCGTAAAAGCGCGTCCGAAGAGACAATCGGTCGCGCGCCAGGAAGCTCCGAGGGACGGCGGTGGCGGTGGGGGAGCGGGTGGGGTCGGGAAAATTGTGCAATTCCACGGGTTAACGGCATTCGATTACGAAGAATGCGCCGCCGATCCGAGCGGCTGAGGAGGTCGTTCCGCGTACGTGCGCGCATACGGGTCCTTCATAGCATTTCGATTCGCTAATTAACGTAGACAGCGAGAGACGCGCGGTTTATATGCCCGGATGTATATGTTTACGGTCGCGAGAGGAGCGCTTTATCCCCGTGTATATGCGAATGAAGAGAGAGAGAGGGGGGCGGCTAGCCCAGAAAGTAATAACAAGATCGCGAAGATGGAGAGAAATTCTTTGATTGTACTTATGTATTTTTTATATCGGTTTATATATATATATATATATATATATATATGTATATATATATATATATATATATATATATATATATATAAATAACTATATACATAAAACAAACTTTTTGCGTCGTAAACAAACAGCTGACCAACACACAATAATGGATATATGGCGCTCAAATTTCACACGGACATCAAGAAAGGTTGTAACAATATAGAAAAAAAAATTTACCGATTCAGTTTACGCACGGAGCTTAAATGCATCAGTCCGTGTCAAATTTGATCATATGATTTGCACTTATATCATATGATACCATATGATCAAATTTGATCATATGGTACATATATACCCCCTAGTTGTGCACATATTCTAATGAAA
Organism: Sycobia sp. Sy_11; assembly: GCA_018907035.1. Classification (NCBI taxonomy): domain Eukaryota; kingdom Metazoa; phylum Arthropoda; class Insecta; order Hymenoptera; family Epichrysomallidae; genus Sycobia; species Sycobia sp. Sy_11. The sequence continues at coordinate 4,368,625 of JACCIC010000024.1, read as the reverse complement.
TCTGCTCGAATCTGCTCGTTTTCGTTGCAAAATTCCTAATTGGACTAGACTTCTATAGACCAACATAGATTCTGTTAAGTTTTTGATGTCCGAAGATCATAGATAGTGCTATAAGATACAAATTTTCGATAGGTACTTCGATGTAAAAAATAATTTACATAAAAATTAATTCGCTTGTTTCCTATCCGCATAAGAACAATGAAAGCACGAGACGTTAATAATTGTTATCCTTATCTTTACAAATAAATCGCCGTAGAGTATGCACGTATGGCTTATCTTTACAAATTCCTCCATTTCTAAAGTCTACGTAAATCCGGCAAATAAACTTTGTCGCTAGACGAAACGCGGCCGGAGAGCAAGGAGAGTCTTAATTGTCCCGCGGAAATACGCCGCAAGATGAATAGAATGCTCGCGGTAGGAAATGACGTCATCAGTCAGCGGCGAGTTAATGCAAGCCAAGGGCCGGTATACGGGTCTCCGCCGCGCGCACGTACGCGTAGCGGAAGGAGGAGAGAAAGAGGGACAGGATTGTTTGTGCGCGGCGGCGAGTGAGTGAGAGGGCGAGGGAGAGAGCGAGGGCGCGTGCGGGAGAAGGGATTTTCACGAAACGCCGCAGCAGTCTCGGCTGAGTTATGCTCGTATTTCCCGTCAACACATCCGATGACGTCGTCGGCAATGTAACTGAAATGTATGCGCGCTACGCACAGGTCTCGCTTCCGCATTATACGAACGCGCGAGTACGCGCATATTCGCATACACACACGCGCGCGTCCGGCTGAATTATACACGCGCGCGCTCGCAGTTCTGATTTGTATACACGAATATTGAGAATCGTAGAAACGACCTCGCGGAGCGTGCAACCTTCCAGTTTTATTTCAGATAGCCTCGGCTCGCCTCCGACTCACGCCACGGATATAATGGCCGAATTAGCAAATATATAGATATGCTCTCGCGCAGTCGATTGTTTAAACGTGAAATTGGCACTGCCAGAATCTCGCAGATTCTGCTCAGGCGCTCGGCCGAGCAGAGTCGCGCGGGGGTTAAAGAGGATAAACTTAATTATTGGAACGACGCGACGTCTTTCGAATAGAATAAATATAGATTAAGTGTAATCGGGCTAAGAATGAACCATTCTCTGTTGAAAAGCCGCTTATGTCATAAAACTTCATTAATGGAATATTATATTTTGTCGACAATAGCTTCGACGGAATCGGAAAAAAGAAATCTTGAATGTGAAAATTTAATTATATATTTTATATAATCGTATAGCCTTATACTACGATGCATGTAAAATTCAAGTTTATGAATATTCTTCCAAAGGCGTGAAATAGTATTTATCATTTAACTCTACGTAAAATTCTATTTGGAGCATTGCACGCACGATTTCCGTCGCTTTTAATTTTTAATTTTGCTCTTTGTTTGTTCCTTTGTGTACCAAAGAATAGCATCCACAATATGTCAGTCAGTTTGTAGATCTACGTGTTCTAGTCGCAATGAAAAAACTTTCCAAGTTTGCATGACATAGTACACAATATAAGAATAGAGTAACTATAATTACTAATATTTTATAGTCAAAACAGTAAATGATCCTGAACTATAAATGATTCTTTTTGGTTATAAAGGAAGAGCGTTAAACACGTATTTTGCACTTCTCTGATTAAATTATTTTCCGTTAATGTCTGAGACAGCTGAAATAGTAATTTAGTACGATTGGCATAAATTAGAATTTTACACCCTATTCACAACACGTAACCTAAATTTTCGTCCCGCTAGTCTCCGGGATTTTTCTTAACTATAGATAATTAAGTAATTACGCAATTAAATAATTGAACATTTTAGCAACACTTGATTATGATATAAATAATTATAATTATTTTTCCATTAACAAATAGAATGTTAAATGTCAAAGGTGATTTGAAGGACAGTTCAATTCGCCTGCAAGACGAAAAGAATCTATACTTTCAGTAGAACACTCCACTCTCGAACTCTCGGAATACATTTCGCACCGCTATTTCTGTTTATCCGTGTATTCGATAGGTCGATGCCGAAGAAAAAAAGAGAAAAAAAACATATATATAATCTCTAATAAATTTTACAAGATCAATTGTAAATTCGCTAATGCTATACTAGAATATGGTACATATTTTGACATTAACAGTCTGCGATGAAATTATTGAGCACTATTGTAATTTGCAACTAGAAAATTTTTCTTCGTTTATGGAATATTAATATATATATATATATATATATATATATATATATATATATATATATATATATATGCATGCAGCAAAACAAGTATTTGCAAGAGTAGCAACGCGATGACAATTGTCATGGCTGCATTCGAATTCCATTGCGGGTTGCCGGTATATAGGGGCGCGTGGGCGACTATACCCCCCTCTCCGTTCCCGCGCTGCCCCACTCTCGGCCGAACAGCTGACCCGGTGGCCGCATGCGCCGTGGAAAAAAAGCCGGCGGCGCCCTGACTCGGGCGCGCGCGCGCGCGCTCCACCTCTCACCCCGTCGCGTTGGCGTAGTTTTCTCGTGTCCTCGATAAAAAAGTCGCGCGGCTCGTCTCCGCAGTATAGCGAGCGCGCGCAGCCCTCGCCGTTTCGAGGCTTGGAAATTTCAAATGTACACGTGCATCGACCCGACCGGCCGGGATTCTCGTCGAGAAATCGCGATAGTGCGTCTCGCGCCTGTCGCGGTTCAACAACGGGAACGCTCGGTCGAAGACACGTAGAAACAACAACAACAACAACAACAACAACAACAACAATAACCAAAAGCATTGTCCAAGAAGGCATCTTATGGGCTTTCTTCCATTCCGAGGAGGGCGAAGACGTCGTCTCGCCACGCAAGAGGCTGCCGAATCCATGCAGGACGGAAGGAGGCAAAGCTGCGCGATCGCCCGGGGCAGCTCCGCGCAGCGGCGCTGGAAGACGGCCTGGTAGGGGCTGCGCGCTCCGGGGCACGAAGGAAGGAGACCACGCCTCTTATCTAAGGTTCGGCGCGTACCGACCAAACCCCTCCTCCTCCTCCTACTCCTTCGCATCGCGCTTCTCAGACCCCGAGGAGAAGCTACCCCTCTCGATTCTTACGTATGTATATACATATATATATATATATATATATATATATATATATATACATCGCGTCGCGTTGCTTCTCCCGTCGCTCCCTTCCGCGCACTTAGCTCGAATAACTAAGACTTTTTCCACCCCTTCCTTCGGAGTAGCGCCTCAGCTCGTCCGTCTCCCCCTGCCCCGCTCTCCCCACCAGTAGGGAGTCGGTCTTCCCCTTCTTCCGCCTTCCTTCGTATCGATCCGTCGACGGCGGCGGCGGCTGCGGCAACAACGACGACTAGGAGTAACGAAGCGGGGTTGTACGGTGCCGCTGCGCAAGACCGGTTCTTGCCAGGAAAAGAGAGAGCGCGAGAGTGAGTGAGTGAGTGAGGTAGAGATGAAGAAAGAGGAAGAGAATGAGAGAGAGAGAGAGAGACAGTGTTTGTGCCATGACGCATGGTTGGCTTAAGTCTTGCGCTCTCGCGCACGTCGCCCGAACTCCCTCCACCTCGCGCAACCCTTTACTCTGCGTCCGTGTGCATGTCTGTACGTGTTTTCGGACCAGCCTCCGTGTGGAGGCTGCTACCGCTGCGGCGGTGTCTCGCGAGATTTACGACCTCCCTTTTGACGCTTTCTTCTGCCGTTCTCTTATATACTCTCCCCCCCGGTCTTTCCCTTTATGGTGCAGCCTCCAGAGATAAGAATTAGGATGAGAAACGCATTTTCGCGAGAATTGTATTTTTTTTCTTCTTAACTTTTACGTTTTATCTCCGTTAAAAGGAAGGGCTTTGACTTTGCTTTTATGTCTGCGTAAAGGAGGGAGGATAAGTAAAGATAATAAGTGAGCTTTTGAACTACTGTCGAGTGCACGAAAATATGAAGAGGTGTAACTTTCTTTTTCATTTTTCATGCTTTTCTGTGAATTTTTGATACTTATTTCAATTTGCCAATGAAAATAATTATCTGTAAAGTAATTACCAATTTAGCAGTTTATATTTTGATGATTGATGAATAGTTATATGAAACGTACTATTTGTTTTTTGACTGGATTTTTTTTACTTGATTTTTATTAAATCAAAATAATATTATCTATTTTAAATCTGAGTCATATATGTGTATACATATATATATATATATATATATATATATATATATATATATATATATATATTTGAAAGAAATTCTTATTTCACGTGAAGGCATTTCATGATTACTTATCAATTGTAATATTATTTTTCAATTGTTTGTTTCTTTGTATAAGAGAATTTAATTCAACAATGTATAACTTAATTCAAAATTATTATAAATTAACTACAAACAAGAGAAATGGAAATAATAAAATAGGCGTTTTGAATGTCTATATACAAGGCATGTAAAAAATTTAGAACAAAAAAAATTTTATAGTTACGACTTGACAATTTCGATTAGTCAGTGAATATAATATTTTGATAGATATCAATACAGAATTCGGATAGATCTGTCGAATGGAGAAAGATAAACAACATCCAAGAAGTCAACCTTTATAAAAAATAATGCCTTTGATACATAGATATATAGTGATGCTAATAAATGTGATATTTCTAGATAAGTTGAAATTGCATGTAAAATGGCCTGTCAATATTCAAATTTGGAGAATGTTGTCAATTGTTAGATGATTCAGATTTAATTCTTCAGAATATTGAAAATAAATCTGTGGTTGATTTAAAGTTCTTTTCAAATCAAAATAAATAAACTTTCCTAATAAAAATTAAGAAAAATGAAAACATTCCTGAAAATAAAATAATTATGATAAATTAAAAAAATTAAAAAATTCCATCTTATTATTCCAAAGAAGCGGTCGATAAAATAGACGAATTATGTAGCTGCTTTTATAACATTTGTAGTTAGAATAAAATAATTAGAAACTATAATATTACCTTGATTATTGTATGAAATGTTTAAGAAAATTTTGGTAAATGCAAAAATATGAGTAATGAAGAAGAACGCGCCTACAAAGTAACATAAATTAAAATGTATGAAATACTTTGAAAATGAAGTTAAATAGCTAATTTACTTTTTGTTTTACGTTTAAATTCACGTTAAAAGTAGCTTTTCGTAAAGAATAAGATGATGAAAAACTGATATTGGGTAACTTTACTCACTTAGATTCATCAATGTCGAATGATTTGAATCAAGCGCAACAATGTCTAAAATATCAGATGGATGTGTAAGCTATTGTAAAGAATTCTCTCAATTTCAGAATTTATGTGTGTGTGTGCACGCGTGCATATGTGCATATGTTTTTCGTATATATATAAGTGTACAATACTCGAAAGATAAGAAGATATAGAGGAAGAGGAAGAGAAAAAGAAGATGAGGACGTATAATGCTGTTTAGCCCGAGGCTGTTAAACTGGATACGGTAGGGGTGTATCGGCAATATTGTCATATATATATATACATTATATGCTGATCGTTAAGCGGTTGCTAGGAACTGTCGTGATACACGAATATTATATATACTTTTACATCTTATACATATATATAAATCGTTCGCTTCTACGGGGACTCAGTACGAATTTTCTACTTCGTGCACGCGTATTTTGCACAACCAATCGGACGCAGTCCAGTTGAACTGAATAAATTTGATAGATACTTTCATCATTTTTGTGATTTTTCATCAAAAAATGATGATAGGCATTTTCATCATTTTTTATTTTCTTAACTCAAATTTCACTTATGAAGAAAAAAATTGATTGAGAATTTATATTTAGCTGGAGGAAATATATCGAATTACCTGCAGTACATGTCTAAGAACAAAAATTAGTTAAACATCGTTTTTTATTACAAAAACACAACTTTTTGAAATATCATGCCTTAAAAGAACTGAAACATAAAATTTTTAACTACTAAAGAATAAAAAATAATTTGTAGAGCTTCGTTGGGAGAAATACCGATTTAATGATAAACTTATTGAATTTGAATAAATGACAAGTTAAAGTTTCGAGCTACGCTGTTCACAATAACGTGCACGTTTTCCGTCCTCGGGTGTTTCTGCAATGTTAAATCCCCCCTCGCTCTGACCGCCGCTGTACTCAAGGATATCGAGATATGACGTTGCAGTACAAGTTTTTGCTGCGCGAAGCGCATCTCATTTACGCGTGCTTAACTTATAATACATATACAGCGTAGATGTGTATCTCGATACTGTCGCAATTTAGAAAATAGCAAAAGCTTATATATGTATATATATATATATATATATATATATATATATGTGTGTGTGTGTGTGTGTGTGTGTGTAGTAGTAGTAGGAGTATTACGTTGACGAGATGCATCTATCTTATCGCGGCCTCGACGGTTCGGGTGTCGAGCTTTTACCGCGATTGACGTTCCTTCCCGTGCGTCGATCGCTGATAAGTACGGCACATGTAGGTGTAGTTGCGTTGCAGCGCATTCGTTCTCTCTCTCTCTCTCTCTCTCTCTCTCTCTCTCTCTCTCCCTCTTTCACAGACGAGGCGATTCGACGCTCGGCCCCGTGAGGGAGACAGGAAATTGAATTTTCACTCGAGGACGCGCGCTGCAGAAGATAGTGGTATCCGCCACCACCCCGCCTCGCCGCCGAGTGGTTGAAGCGTTCGAACTTATTTATCGCTTAGGTGAAAATTTCGAGCGCCGCGCGAGCTTGAAGCCCGGGACGTCGTGTGTGTGTGTGTGTGTGTGTGTGTGTGTGTGTGTGTGTCAATATATACATACACACACGTACATGATCGAACATTTCCTAGCTTCTTCGGCGGGAGGTGTAGGAGACAGGGCGTTGTGAACATTTTGTGCGTTGCAATGTCGGGATATTGTATCGGATGGCTGTAAAATTCTGTATACAACAGTGCCGATACGGTATAACGCAATATCTATAGAAGAATTCCCTTCATCATCTGCAGAAAAATATTAAGAAATCTCAAAATAGCAATGCCTTGTAGTTTGACTATAAATTTTAAAAAAATCGAAAACATAAGTAAAATTAGAAAAGTTTTTGATTGTTTTTATAATGGCAATGATAGATTTTTAAATATTCGCTTATCAAATTTTCTAAAACAATTCTTCTCTTTGCATGTTCGATCATTTTTTTTTCTTAATTTTTAATATTTGTTTAGATAAATGTTTTTTTCACTTGAGGATTATTACTTTCATATTTTTTTAAGTAGAAAAAATTCTGTTTGCACATGATACGTGTGTACGAGGATATCGTGATACTTGATATGTGTGATCTCGTCTATAGATATAATGATCAGGTCTGTTGGATGTGCACAGATTTTTCTGTTTATGAAATAATTGTTTCTATATTAGTTAATCGACTTGAATAAAAGTTTTTCTAAATAAAAATTCATTAATTAGATATCTAATATGGAGCATGTCTTTCAATTTCCCATTTTGTAAAGAATGAAAATTGATAAAAATAGAACCGCTTATTTCAAGGCTGGATATCTATTCGTATTAATAAAGAATTTTTCAACTTTAGGGTAATTACTTTTCCGGCGGTCTTTAAATGTATTGCAAAACTATATCCAGGTAGAAAAATCATTACTCGTTTTCATGCCTAGTATTTATAACAATTACCTTTTTTAATTATCGAAAAATTTAAAGACTAATCCAACAAATGATCAGTGGTTGAATTTTTTTAATGAAAATATTCGCCTATCTTCAAGAATGGAATTTTAGATTAGATTTGAATTAACATTTATTTTCTGTTGATTAGGTTTAAGCTACGGAAGGAATTTGCCTCTTTTTCAAGGAGTGTGGGGCGACAGGCTGATTACTTAAACAATAATCTACAGACTAAAAAATTTGATATTAAATATTTATTGATATTGTTTTATTGATATTATTCTGTTGATCAAACATTAATCTGAATTTATTTGATTCAACTGTACTTTTTTTACTAATAAGAGTTCTGTACTAACAAAAATCTCCGCGTATAAACGTAAATAAGAAGTGAAGATAAGAGCATCTTTCTAAAATACTGTCCTTGAATACGTTGGATACCGCCCCAAAGCTAAGACTTCTAAAAAATAACACAGATAGGTTACGAAGGATCATAAGACTCGTTTGATATATATATATATATATATATATATATATATATATATATATATATATATGATGTATATTAGAACCGTTCGACCGAAAGTAGCGTGTTCACTATACGCGCGTAGAATGCGGGGAGAGAGGTATAAGCCCGGGCTGTGGAGCGAACGCGGGATCACCGCCACCCACGCCGCGCCGGGGCGTTGATACACATCACGCGCCGTCGGCCATCCTTTCACGTGGGCATTAGCGCGATAGCGCAACGGCCCAAGGCCTCAGAGAGGTCTCCTATGGCAACCAAGCCTATCAAACTGTCTTACGGTCCTCTCTCGGTCCTTACGGGCAACAGAGGACGGAGAAAGACTGCGTCGGCGATGGGTGGATGGGGTGGGGTGAGGATCGCCAGGGCTCGGTGGTGGAGGAAGAGGACGGAATGGAGAGAGAGACAGAGAGAGATAGAGAGATAGAGACAGTTGGGAGAACCCCCGTCATCCGCTGGAATCTCACTTCGAGCCCTTAACGACCGACCCCTCGGGAGAGAGACACGCTGCGAAATTGAGAAAATTATCCCGAACAGCGCTGCCACCCCCCCCCCCCCCGTCGTCCGACCGTCGCCTCTGCAGCGTTATATGGAGGCGACGCGACGCAACGTCCCAGCTGCATATGTATATATATATATATATATATATATATATATATATATATACACGCGACACTATCGCGCGCACTTTCCTCGAAGCCGCGCACTTTATACATACGTATATATGTATATGGTGCGGCCAAACTTCGCGCCGTTCATACTCCACCGAGAACGTTTCCGTATGTGAGAGCGCGTGTACACGCACGCTCTTGTGATTGCTCAAATGTGTAGGATGGCGTATAGGTGCGGGTTGATATGTATGTGTGTGTGTGTGTGTGTGTGTGTATCTGCGAAGGGCAGGATAGGTACAAAGGGGTAAATACGCGGAATCGCCGCGGGAGCCGGCGAGGAGGAGGACTTAAGTACGGATGGTACGGGCGAGAGCGGCCTTCGGGTGCCGCTGGCCATCTTAGTTGGGAATTAAGGAGAGGGCGGATCCAGGCTGTGCTGCGAGGCTGTCAGGCTCCCCTACCCCCGCCATCGCTCGAGAGGAATAGGGAGAGTGCTAGCGAGGGAGAGGGAGAGAGATAGAGAGAGGGAGAAAAAGCGTGCGAGAGAGAAATAGAGCACCAGGGCGAGCGAGATGCAGCAAGCCGCCTCGACCCCTTTTCATCGAGGGTCGGGGAAGGGGATGCGAAGAGAGTGGGGGATGAGAAGGAGTCGTGATGTTGTCCATTGAGATTTTGCGTTCAACGATACCGGGATCTAATTCTACCGAGTATTAAGATCCGAATTTGGCTTAATTTTAATTGGAATTCTAAGACACCTTTTACTATATTGTCTTTTTGTATATATATATATATATATATATATATATATATATATGTATTATAAGCTTGGTCCATATGCCCTGGTACGTTTGTTTAGGCGAAAATTACATTGAAGGCTAAAATACTTAAGCGACCTGTTTATTCGTTGTTACGCGAGGGTTAATTTAAAATGCCATTTTCGAATGTGTATAAACGTTTATCTTAGCCGAACAGTTATTCTGCTCGATTTTCCATGAATAATTTTTCAAGTGGTAATTTTCTTGTTGGAGAGGTAAAACTTTTATCACCCGATATAGGTGGAATACCAGGCATAAATTTAATTAGGAGAAAAAATTAGGAGAATTCACTGAAACTTTACGGCCGCGTCCATGATCTTTATTTATAAAAAAACCTAGTATATACTATAAGGCTTTTAAAAATATAATTCAATTTTTAAGGATCCTAGCATGTATAATCCGAATTGAATACCGACATTAAAAACATTCTAAATCCATCGGCTTGAAAATCTATTTTCTAGCTGTTATTGCATACCAAAAGCGCGCATCATCACTTCAATGCCAATATAAACATATACAATATGTTTATTATACCTGTAATCCATAATAATTGTTTAAAAAATAAAAGAATTTATTGAGGAAATTCAAAAACAAAATCTAATATAATTTAAATTTTGCGCTAGCGTAATGATTTTTGAACCAAGACATCGTAAGACTGGCAATAATTCAATAATTATAATATTTAAAATAGAAATAATAAATAAGATTTGCTTGAACTTTTTTTTCCTAATTTAACTTTTCAAAATAATTTATATTAATTTTGGAGATTTTGGATTATGTAGTATTGCATTTTTAACTTGCGATATTACGATTTCGAAATTATGTTATCATTTCACATATATTTAATTAGATCTTAGTAAAATAATTTTAATATAAAATTATCGTATTATTGTGCTATTAGAAATTCAAATGATTTCATTACTGTTGCGATAGTATTCGCAAAATTTAATACCTATTTAATTTCAGTGATTTATTAGTAATTGCTCATTTTCTAAGCGATAAGTACACGAGCTTAATATATCTAAATAAATTTCAAGCCAAAATTAAAATGAATTATTGTGTATATTAAGGTAATAATTAGATAAATAATAAAAAACGTACTAGTACTTGTTTCAAGGAATTTTTTCATAAAATGATCACTCCTTCATTTTCATGAAACATTTAATCAACTTTTGATGGAATGGCACAATTGGCGCGCTTTCCAAAATACCTAAATTTTATAATTTGTTACGAAAGTATGCAATAAACAATGGAATATCTTTTTGCACGATGGACGAAGTATACTAATTAATCAAGATCAAGCAATTTTTTTACTATAATTTTTTTTTAAGATTAGCAATCTTGATAACCACCTACTGTTCGAATAATTAAACGAGAGAAAGGATTTAGAAAGCCAAACTAAAATTATTATCTTTGCATTATTAGATGCACTTGTAAAAAAATTAATTATTTTTATAAAAAATTAAACCATCATTTATAAGTAATTACAAAATAGTTCATCATCTAACGACGAACGGCTATGTTCTATCTATCATTTTTTGTCCCCGAAAAATAAACAAATCCTTTATTTAAAATTGCAACAAAGGGATTATTCCATAATGATGAAATTTTATAGACATACGGTACCGAGTTCATTCAAATATATTCATTGCAAATCAGCTGGTGGATAAACAAATATAAAGTAAAAGTTTACCATATGAATGATTACAAATCAACAACTAATATGTATTAGTGGTTGGGGACAGCTTGACCAATAATCTTAGTTAGCAAACTAGCGTAATACTTAAATAATTTTTTATTATAGAATTATTTACAGAATTCGTAATATTTAATACAGATTTCATTGAATTACAAATGCTAACAGAAAAGTTTGTATACGTTTCATAAAAATAATATATTCATTTCATTATTTTAGTTTAATATATTATAGTATAAAGACTCATAAAAATATTTATTAATTTCATAAAAATCACATATCTGATGCATATTAATGGATATTTTGAGTGTTATGATTAACTAATCTACAAATTATCTATTTAGCCATAATATAATGAATAACCGTGAAAGAATTTGAACACTTCTTGTGGACGAAAAATTCAGATACTGGCAATTAGTATACAATAGCATATATATAAATATATAAATATATATATATACAATCGGGTATTTTCCTTTTGTAAATAATTAAGGAAGATAATATTGCGCCTTGAAAATTTATATAAGATCTCCTATTTTGAAATTATTAACGGAAGAAATTGATATAAAATTATATTTTCTTAACATATATAGAAAATCTAGAATCGAAATATTGTAAAATTCAAACCATATCGCTCTTAGCTTCCTTTGCCCTAAAGGAAACGTATACAACTATCATGTATATTCTAAAAACATATAGTAGCCGCTCGCGAGCACGTGAAAAGAATTACGCACATATACCCTATGATCTTATTTCGGTGTCACACAATATATATAAATATATATATATATATATATATATATATATATATATATATACATATATATATCTGAATCTTTGACGTGTTCTCTCTTGCGGGCGACAATAAAGAAAAATCGCGCGGGAGTGCGAGAGCGCAGAGGCCGCGCGCAACCGCGCAACTAAAACAAAGCCGGTCGCGGGTGCGCGTAAGCGGTGTACTGTGTATATATATATATATATATATATATATATATATATATATATATCCACACACACACACACACATATGCAGTGAGCAAAGTTCACGGGGTTCCGGACAAACATCGAGCAATTTCTCCCGTTTCGCAATTACGCGGGCCAGAACGCGCGATCCCGAGGCGGGAAAGCCCCCGCGTTAAGGCGACGAAGAAAGCGCTCACTCCCCCCTCCCCTACCGGCCGTAAAATCCCGGGGTTCGTTAAAGCTGCCGATAGTTTCGTCCCCGCGATAAAGTAAGCGGTGGACTTCCCTTCCCCTCCGCTCGATTCCCGTCCCACCGCCTCTCTCAATTTCGTCCTCTGTTTTGCTTATTTACTCGCGCACTCGGTTGCAATCGCCCTGGTATTTGTCGTCGTCGTCGTCGTCGTCGTCGTCGTCGTTGCCGACGACGTCGTTGCAGTTTCCGGGGCAAAGTTCTCGGCCGGACGTTCTGCAATGATCGCACAGCCCGTTGTTTTCCGTCCGCGCTGCATTTGCGAGAAGGGGCGATGAAAGGGTGGATTAAAGGAACTATTGCAATATTGTTTCTTTGTGTGTGTGTGTGTGTGTACGCGCGTGTATGTGCGCGCGATCTACGTAACTTTCTGATGTTTGAAAGAATTTCAGGGCATATGTACAATTGTACATAATTTTATAGTATATAATTCGTTCCTCGTTTGGAAACATTTTATGATGAAGTTGTTGAAAATCTTGTTGTAGATGGACATTAAAACATTAGAATTCATTATTCTGTTCCAACAAAACAACACTTTTATACAAAATCTATAATGCTTGGTTTCGTTTCCATCTTTATGATTCATTTTGAATCATAAAGATGATCAAAATGAATGATTTTTATTGGATCAAAATGAATCATTTTTATTTCTTCTATGGTTTTTAATGTACTGCAGACGATTAATTTTTTTCTAACTGATTATGTGCAAACCAGCTATTTAGAATAAAAGAGTTAAAAATGTATTTGTGAAAGGATTAGGTAAAACTCTAAAAGATGAAAGAAAAGGTTTTTTCAAATATTTTTATCAATACTCGGCTTTATTATTAACAAAAAAAGTTTGTAAATTTGAAATAAATGACGATGTCCTTGTGGACAACAAGACACTCGTCCATAGCGACTTGCAAAATATCGTCACCGGAGAAAAAAGCACTTATTTTTTTATATATCGCTAAGACATTTTTGCAGTTTTAAAAGATAGAGACAGAAGGTCAATGTTTTGAAGATATGCAAGTGTGTTTAATCTCTTTAGTCGTATATCATTTGTAAAAATGCTGACTCGAAGTATTTATCCATAATATGTTTTGACCAATAATATAAGTTCAACGAGGCCTGATCGTGGAAAACATAATTTGTCGAACAGTCACTAAGCACTTTGTAAAGTAAAAAAGTAAGACAAAAGTAAAAAAGTCACTCAAGCGGTCATAAAATTTTCGTAAACGCAATTGTCCAGTGCCCATTATTCTCTACCAAAGTATTGAGTTCGTGAATATAAAGAAATTTAAAAGGTAAAATACATCTGAAAATACTAATCAATAGTGATTTGTTATTTTTTTACGCGAAAGTTAATTTTGCCATACATTCATACATGGAGTACAAATAATTACGAAGTATTGTACTAATATCAAAGTAACACTCGAATACGAGTATACCAGACGAAGAAAAAGAGGATGGTGAAGTGAGAGACGGTTAGAGAGAGTGTGGGGTAGAGAACATGCCAGCATGCAGTTCGTCGTCGAAGTTGCAAACTTTACTTTAAACAGTGGAGCTGATGCACCTCCGGGTGCAAATGTAGGTGCGCGCGACCCGCGCAGGTGTTTAATCCAATCTCGAGTTGGTTCTTTTGACGATTGAGGTAATTACCGGGGCAAGTTCGACGAGTCCCATAGAGATGGAGCGTCAGGGACCACAGTGGGGGTGCGATAGAGAGAGAGAGAGAGAGAGAGAGAGAGAGAGAGAGAGACGGAGTTGAGAGGAATAAAGGCTCCGAGTAATCAAACCTGACGACGTTCGCTCTTTCCCCAAAACTCCTCCTCCTCCTCACTCTCATCCTTTCTCTCTCTCTCTCTCTCTCTCTCTCTCTCTCTCTCTCAATTTCTCTTTCTCTCTTTCTCTAGTCCATATCTATATCGGTTGGTTCGAGAGGGTGGTCCGCCCTTTCCCTCCTTTGACTTTCTTTTCCTGTTTTGGCCGCGTTGATTTGAAGGTGCGCAACGGAGGCGGCTTTAAGCGCTCGTCGACGTCGCCGCCCTCCAGAGTATACTGGGCTTTTGCATGGAACTTTAAATAGCACGCCGCGCAGGCCCACACGTTTCGTTTATTATATATATATATATTTCGCATTAAAATTTAGACGAACTACCGAGATTAATGATCTGCCATGGGATCGCCCTTTAATTATGAAGTTTTCCCCGACCTACTTTTCTCGCTGCGCACGCCGTATCGAGCATTCTAGACAACTCAAATGGGCGTGGTAGATATGTCGATAAACGTGAATCACCGTCCTGCGAGCATACATGGTTACACTAAATATTATGCTTAAATTATCGAAATAAATTTTAGGATGAATTATTGAAAGGTTGAAAAAATGTTGGCATTGTTCTGCTTTTGCACGAAAATATTTTTCAGAATAAACTGTTTGACGCCTTGCAAAGATGCAATACAGAAGCAAATCTCGTTGCATCCTTAATATTTTAAAAACGTCGTTCATTGTTCAAAGCTCTCAATTAAGTTAAAATTTTCTAAATTTAAAAACTAGGCATTACGATTATTTTATGTTTTATAAAATGATAGGCAATATAGTTATTATTATACATAAATATTTTTTATTAAAGCTATAATAATAATTATAGATTTTCTTATTGAGGCGTACGATGGCTCGATCGCTAGAGCGAAGGACTAGTAACTTGCTGATCCGAGATCGACTCCCGGTCTCGGCCAATTGACACAAGTACCGCTGTAATAATTTACATGTGCTTTGTTTACAAACACATCGTAAACCTTCGTCGCTGATTAGCACTAGTCTTTGGAAGCATAAATAGAGCGATGTTAAATAACAAAGAAAAAAAAAGAAGATTTTCTTATTAATCTAATATAAAGAGTATTGATAGAAATAGGTCAAAATTTAAAAGTAATTACTGTATGCCCCATTGAATATAATATAATGAATATAATGAATTGTATGTATTTTATAACGATTCAATAGTAGTTGAAAAAAAATGTAAACTAATATTTTTGTATAAGTAAAAAATAAATATTATAATATTTATTCTAATAATTTTTTTTCTATAAAATTTATAATTATTAATTTATATAGATATTTGCGAATTCGAATTGAAAAAGATAGATTTTTTCATTATACACGTTTGTTTTAAGTAATTATACAATTTACATTGTGACACGTTGCAATTTTTCCAATTAGTTTAAGAAATTTATAAACAACATTGTGTCCTCTATTCTTATAATGACCGTAATGTAAGTTCTTTAAGAGACCTAAAGAAAGGTCTCGTTGAGATATAATTACTATATATACACAGAAGGCCAATTACATAGAAAAGCAAGCCCCGCCAAACCCTATCGTGTACATTACGCTCGATTCCCACCAATATAATATATATAGACCAGTTCGCCTTTACACCGAATGGATACGATTAATTATGAGTCTCTCCCTCCGCTCGGCCCTCCGCCTCCGTATCGTTACGGTCGCGCGCGCATATATATATATATATATATATATATATATATATATATATATATATAGCATTATAGAGAAACGGCCCGTAGCTTTGTTCCCGTCGCGGCGGTGAAGGAGGTGGGTCGCTTTCTATGGGAGAGCAGCCCCGAGGAAGATAGCGTTAAAGAGACAGAGGCATGGGCGGCGGTGGAGGTGGAGAAGCTCGGGCTTTCTCCGCTCCCGACCCAAAGTATAAGATAGTGCGCGCGCGGAACCATATATAGCGTCTGTATATGGCCGCTTCCTCCTCCACCACCTCCACCTCCTCCACCTTCTCCTCCTCCACCGCCGTCGCTCGCCGGTCGCGCGGCTTAGCTTTTCGCCTCGAATATTAGATCAATAATTCTAACCTACGAAACCGCTCTCGGGCGCACGAACGTCGAATACCGACAATATATATATATACCGCCTGGGGGAGAGTGTCCGGTGGGTGGAGGGGGCCAGTGGCTCGGTAGGGGGGCAGGATCTCTCTTCTATCTCTACGCCGTCCAACCCTTGCTCCAACCATGCTCTTCCACAACCCCTTCCCCCTCCCCCGCCACTATCCTCTTATTCATCTTCGCTCTTCCTCCCATGGACTTTGGCTCGTAATACGATATTGCATCGCCGAATATTGCTTTCGAGGAATATACATACATACATATATATATATATATATATATATATATATATATATATATATATATATAAACCTTCGCACGGCAGCTGGGCGAGCACACTATCTCCAATTTCAATGCTCCTTATTACCGCGCGCGCCTCATGCTAACCTAACGAATAAATATTGGCAGTTCTTCTTATTCGCCTCTCCGCAGCCTCCTCCCCAGCCACCTCCCCCAATCCACCCTAATGATGCCCCACTTCACTAGTGTTACATATGTATATATGAAATTAATGGACGAGAATATTTTAATTATGAAAAGCGAAGGAAATGATATACCGCTCTTGATTCTTCGACGTGAGCCACATGATTTTCTTTAGAAGTACCATTTGATTAAGAAAAATTTAAATCGCGCAGTTGATCACTGTTAACATTCATTTAGAATTACCTCCCATTGTACATTTTGTACATTTATTTTGTTAGTTAACTAAAATACAAGGATTTCAGATAACTTTACTATCTCGCAAATTACACATACACGCACGCGCGCGCGCACACACACACACACACATGCACATCAACTTACATGTCGTTACCCGAAACACTATCGATCGATCGATCTTACGCCAATCGATATTGATGCCTGCATGCGCGAGCTTTACTTCTGTGATTTACTTCTAATCACGCATAGCCAACCGCCCACGCACATCGCTCGGTATCTATGCGCGACTTCTCCCCGTCCGCCTTCGCGGATGGAAAAGCGCGATAAGGAGTCGCGCACGCAGACTCCCATTTCTGTTCGACACCGACGAGAGGCCCGAGTCTCCGAGCTTTCGAAATCAACGTCACCAACTGACCCGCGAACCGTCAGTTCCTTATTTTCCCTCGATTCATGTCACCGCGGCGGCTCGATGCGCCGCGCAGCGGCCGTGGTGTTCCGCCGTGATTTTTTTAAAGTCGACCGGCCTCTTCCGCGAGACGAGTTTACTGGACCCTCGCGGCTCGTGAGAAGAGACCAGAGATAGGGAGAGGGCGAGGAAGCGTGAGAGAATCGGTTCACGCGGTCCAGCGCCAAACTGGTTTTTTTTTCATCATCCAGGGAATCGCTGTGAAATACTTGACCGACTATACTCTGCATCTTGTTAATGCTCGTTTCATATAAGCACAGCTTTTATACAATGCTGCACAAGATACATATGTATCATTATTAGCATCCTAAGTCACGATCTCGCACATTCATGTAAAAATTCGCGCGGAATTTACTAAATTATATCAACTACTATAGTGTTTTTCGTCACGTTTGCACAGACAATGCCACTTATTTCTCAATTTAGCTATAAAATTCAAATTTACATCATTTAATCAAAGAAGGATAAAAAAATTAAAGCAGAAACTTCATACTTTTTCGTTCCTTAAGTTTAAAATTCGAAATAGCTCAGAGATTAGTGATTCATAATATCGCATTTCTGAATTGATGTTATCCAATTGTATAAATATTTGGAATTGTAATAAATATTGTAAACTGATTTCAAATTGTACATACAATTAATATAAAAAATTAGTTCAGGAAAAAAGGCAAAAATTACGAAATCTGGCTTTTATCCTATTTCCATGCCCTGTGAGATGTCAGGTAAATGTACCAATAGTGAATTATATATTAGTATAATGTAGTAATTGTACATACAATTTTTATGTTATATGCATAGTTTCAAAAATAAAATCACGATGTAGACGATTCTTGTAAGATTCACGAATATTACTCTTTTTTCATTAATCATTTTCTACTTTCATTAATAATTTCATAGGTAGACGGCGTACGGTTCTCTGTTTCAACGATCAACTTTTATGTATGTCCGATATAAATCATTGTCATAGTTTACTTTCAATGAAATGCAAGCAACAAAATAATTTGAAAATCTGTTGTCCATCCTATTGCAAGACCATTGATTGACATAAGACATTCAAATTTTTGATCAGATACTTTCATAATTTCCATTTTAGAAAACCATAATTCAATCTGTAATATGAGAACTAGAAATAAGAGATAGAGACGGATAAAATAATCCCGTTTTACGATTCTTCGATATCTTATAGCTGGCTCGAAATAAAATTAAGCAAGTAATTGTTCGAATTTCAATACACAGGCATCCATAAATAGGACATTGGTAGTTATCGATAAAACTCTGAAAATATCCTCATTACATGTTTTTAGGGATGGATTAGGGTGAAATATATAAATTGGTTTTTAAGATTTTTAATAGCAAAGTATTAAAAACGAAAATTGTGTCGATAACATTGGAAAATAAAGTGATATAGAGAAAAATGTGAAGAAAACTTCCAAATCTATAAGTTCAAGGCTTGAGATGCACATTTATGAGTGGGTCAATTAATCGTACGTAATTAAATTTCTGATTTTACCAATAAACATTAAAAAATAACGAGAATGATACTTCGAAATCATGTTAATATAATTTATGTATTTCTCGTATACAATCATAAATACTTTTATTTATCATACAGTATTTCAGTTTTATAATTTAATAGAAGATACTTATCATAACGGTCAAAGTATCTTTGTTCATAATTAATACTATAGACTCTAATATATAAAATCTGAAATATTCAAATGAAAACTGATTTTTTTAGTAAAGAGTAATCTAACTTCTTCTGCATTTGCAATGTCTTAAATAATTTCACGCGTCAACGAGTGCACCGCAAGTAAAAAAACGAAGTCCTCTTATTAATAATGAATGGAGCAATCGAAGTGTCGTGTATATATATATATATATATATATATATATATATATATATATATATATATACATATATATAAAGACCGTTTCCGGTCTTCGATTCAATACAAGAACCTGTATATATCACACGTTTACGCTCTCGCATCTAGCGCGAGACGACGATGGGGATGACCACCGGTCAGCGCGGCCGGCGCAGCATCGTGAGAATTTTTCGTGGTCCACGAGAACACGTATACTTAACTTCCGCGCTGGACCTACGAGGTTCGACGGGTTTGGGATGCCCTGAAGATTCTCTCGTTCTCTCTCTCTCTCTCTCTCTCTCTCTCTCTCTCTCTCGCTCTCTCTTTCTCTATCTGTGTCTTTCCTTCCAGTCGAGCGAGTGATCGACCGCTGGAGGGGCTACCTTAGCCCTTCGCGAACTGGTTCCGCGACTGTCGGCGACGCATGTATATATATGGACTGCTCAACATCAATCCCTATATAAACATTTTAGAGTATAGTTAAAACCACATCTTTCTACATCCGAATTTATTATATCTCCTAGTGATATCACACAGAACACGGCAGACTGTCATTGCAGTTCGATCTTATTCTTCTAACAGTGCGCAAATATGGACTGTATGTGCTTGTAATATCTCTTTCATTGTGTTGTATTGTAGTTTTCTATTTAGCTTTAGAATTAAACTATATTTTTTGTCTATAATGAACTTTTGCTATGAATAATTTGTATATTGACCCGTATATCCTGCATTTAATACGCATTAAATTAATAAAACCGAAATAAATATTTCTTGATCAAGTAAAATACTACATTCATACGATTCCGTGTTTTAGTAAAGTCTGAAAAATTTAGGTCTATTTTCAAATTTCGTTTTTTTATTTATATTTATAGGTAAAAGGAGTGAGTTCTAGTGAATCTATGTTCACGTTCACAATTTGTGTTTTATACGATTTTTTTTCCTGATCTCAAGATATACGTAAGGAAACTCACGGGAATTGCGATTTATCAAAAATCGATAACTGCAAAATATCCGTATCTACAAATTTTGAAACTATGGCTAGCTGGTGAATATCTAGTAGAGTAATACAATATCTATACATAGAAAGGGTATTAGAATAACGAGAATAAAAAATTATTGTCATAATTTATTTCGATATAATCTCAAATTGACAATGACTGAGTCGAATTACCGTCAATTTGTCGATTTATTTTTAAAACCTCTTCCGAATTTCGATATGATCATTTTGAATTTTGTGAATGTACATTGCAATAAATATTTAGCGTTCTATCTAAAAGGGGAGGTAAGCGAAACTATCGAAGCGCATGAGGTGTCGAAAAACAGGAAACTCAGTAGTACACTTTTGTAGTGATTTATAATTGTAAAAAATAATTTAAACAGGCCATTAAATTTTGTATTTAACGTACAAAATACTTATGATAATTACAAAGGTACATTTTAAAAATTCCCTATATTAATTTGTAAACTATATCTGAATAAGAAAAATAAATTAATTAAAAATATTGTAATATAAATTCATTGATCATATTCAAATTAAAACAATTATCGACAGTTCTTAATCAATTCAGTTTTATCTAAAAAAAAATTCAAAGATTCTGAATATCAGTTTTAAAGGCATAACAGTAAAATGTAAGCGCAACATAGAATCTAAAAGTACAAATTATTTATATATTTTTCTATTTTCGAAAGAACCGATCCATAATAAAGTTGTGTCCCGGGAAAGATTGATTTTGCTCAAGAGAGGGTCACAAAACATAATTTACAGTATCAATAGGCTCAAAGAAGCTTCGTCTTTCAAAAAAAAAAAATTAATAAAACGTCTTCATTTGCATAGATTAAAAAATCCACCCCATGCAAACGAAACTTTATTTCAAATTGTCGCTGCTTTTTCCGATCGCTTTTGCAACGAGCCACTGCCGTACGTTCGATTTAGTTTGACGGTGCATTACATGGTATGAATATGGCATAGACGGCAGCCATGTTTGTCGGCTACGTGGGGTGGACTCGATCGGGTGTGGGTGAGGGGTGCCTGGCGTCATAGTTGCTGCTTAACGCGAAACCGTCGTGAGCGCAGCTTAGATTCTGTGCGTGTAGAAGGCGAAGTAGGCGAGGCGAAGAGGGGTGGCATATATATATATATATATATATATATATATATATATATATATATATATATATATATATGTCGTGCGTGGACTGTGCGCGGAGATGGGGGTATTCAAAGATGTCGATATTCGCTGGCCGCGTCGAGGCTCGACGACCATGGCGTCCTTTGCCTAGTTCTTCTCGTTTTCTTGTGTGTGCTTTGACGAATATGTTATAAAGGGGCAGATAAAACTTATCTCTGTAAATAAATTATAAATCGTAATAAAAACAGAGCAAGTTGCAATACTAACGTATAACAATGCACGTAGAATTTTTTTTCTTTTTTTTGTCCTAATATAACATTATAACATTTGACTAGCGCGAGTCATAGACAGCTCTACTTAAAACCATTTTTCAAGAATTAATAATAGTATCCCGTGCTCTTTATATACTAAGATAATTTATGTTTATACTGGTATATATCAATGAACAAAAAAATGCTAATTTTACGAAATTTTTGAACTTCGACTACTTAGAACGAAAAAAAAGTGATGGGAAGAATTGGATCATTTGAAATTCTGTAGAATATTTTCCATACATTTATTTCATTATAATTACTTTAAACTATATGGAAAATCGCCTATATAATTTCCTATCTACTGATTTAGTTTAAAAGTAAGGCTCTAAATTTAGAAAATTCTTTCATTTAATACGATAAGAACAATTTCTCACAAACTGTATTACCCAAACTGCAATATGCTGTAATAAATATAATAAGATTATAAAAACGTAAAAAATAAATGCAATTTATTTTAGTGTATTGTCATTTATCTTTTTAATTTATCGTTTACAGTATAATATTAGATCCTCATATTTATGTGCATCTCGTTTTTTCTATAATAAGTTTGCTCTTTTGTGTATCTAATAAGCGCTAGAGAGCTTCTGGTCATAAATTTCTACAACAAAATAATTTTTTCATTATTTCCCGACCTAAATAATTAGTACAAAATTTATGGAGGTACATATGTATAAAATTTTAATCAGATATTTCGGAACTTTAAAGAAAACATGAAACTGTACGAATGAAAATTGCACTTTACAAGGCTGAACACGTTACATTTTTATTATATTTATTCCCTTTTCAAACCGAAATTTCGATAAGTTCTGTTTTTAGAATTTCCGCACAATGAAGAATATTTTTTCGGTTAATACAGAATTGTAAATGATCTAGAATTTAATACGGTATAATGTAGTATGAAGAAAAATCAATTTCGTATTTATCTAGTTTATATTTGGATGTATCTTGAAATAAATCACAAAATTATATAATAGATTTACTTAATCATAAAAAATGAGAAAATATACGAGTACTTGAGCGTCAGAAAAATTATACAGGAGATTTTTATCTCTTTCGACAGTTATTTCTTTTCCGAATTTTGAATCGTATGCTAACTAATTTTTTTCCATACATGCATTTATATTTCATATTTCATAAAAATAAAAGCAAATTTACATCAGAAACTATTAAAAAAAACATCCTGTAAAATTATTATATTATTATTAACCGATATTGATCCTCATGGCCCACTTTCAATTTAAATGCAATATCGACTAAGAAAGGAATTCTTCGGCTGGTCAGCAATTTTATCGACCATCACCTGTCTTTGGCACTTCTAATAACCGACCTGAACGAAAAAATCCGTGCGTCCGTTCGCGAGCGTAAACGCCACTCTTTCCCTCCTGGCCGTATTGACCTAGCGAACAATTCGACGGTGGCGAGCGACACACCAGAGGCGATGTCCGAGTATCGCGATAGTGCGGCACCACCGGTCCACACGGTCACAAAATCACTCGTCTATCGTGTATCGGCGAACGCGCGCGTATTCTTGCTTGCCTGCATGGATCGAGGAAAAGGCTGCGAAGAGAGGGAAACGCGGGGATCGGTTGCTCGGCAGAGCTGCTGCTGTGACGCGAACTTCGGTGGAGGGGGGTGGCTCATTCGGAAGCCTGCAATTTAATGCTGGTTCAGGAATATTCGATTTGCCGTCGGAAGTCGCGCACACGAAACTCTCTCTCTCTCTCTCTCTCTCTCTCTCTCTCTCTCTCATCCCTTCTTCAGAGCTCTACAGAAAGACCTAAAAGCGAGAGAGAGAGAGAGATAGAGAGAGAGATAGAGAGAGAGAGAGAGAGAGAGAGAGAGAGAGAGAGAGAGAGAGAGATAGAGCGAGAAAGAGAGGGGGAGAGAGGAAAGCAGAGGTACGCTTGGTATACGGGGTGGCAAGGAAGACGAGGGGAGGAGGAGGGCGGTGCTGCGCTGCTCGGGACCGCTCGGTGTACGGAGGTTAGACCGCAGTTACAATATCGCTTGATTAGAAATGTACATAGCGTGTATGTGCCGGGACTCTCTCTGCACGCCGGGCGCATATCCAGATGTTGGGTGGTGGACGTTTTCTCTCCCTCCCTCTTTCGCTCTTGGGCCGGCGGGTCGATGGCTCGCCGGCGGCATAGTCCATAGTTTAATGTGCGAACCGCGGAACTTGCAATAAGGAAGGGCTGCACAAGTTTCAATATATATATATATATATATATATATATATATATATATATATATATATATATATATGTATGCGGTGGGCCTCAATATATATATATACTTTGCATACACATGGCGAAGGGAGAAGAGCGCGGGCTGAGGTCGTGTGTATCTGATGTTCTTCCCTCCAGTTTCCCCCGTTACATATACTCGCGACTCTTATTCACCTATTTTCTACCTGTGAGCACGGATATATATGCACTCACCCACCCATACACAGACACACGCACTTCCTCCTACCTTTCTCTGCGTGTTCTCTGTCGAGTTTCCATGCTCGTCGACCTATCTATTCAGCACGGCACGAGCGCAGCCCCGCCGTTACCTCCGATGCCGGCCCCGACATCGTGTGCGCTTCTTGCCCCCTTACGGCTTCTACTTGCAACGCCAGCAGTGAGATAGGTGTTGTATATACACATCCAGCCGTAACTCGCCCTGTTGACTTTGGCAAAGCTTCGTAAAATTAAAATTTGATATCGATGATCATTTACGCATAATCAAAGGAGAATTTACAAATCCAGTTAAATATATATTTATTTGACATTGATGTGGTAAAATTAGCATTAATGCAATCTTATTTGAACTATATACCAATAGTTAAGTTAACAAAACACTCTGTCGCGTAAATAATTCATGAGACGGAAAAAATATGTAATTGAGGCAATCAAACTTTGCAGTTCACCGCATTGAACGACTTTTTGTATTTTACGTATGAAGTAAGTTAGGGGACTAAGTTTTGGTTTGAAGGTTTTTGATGAAGTATATATATATATATTGTTACATAACTCATAAAATTATTTTATATTACCATAATAAAAACATTTCTAAGAATTGTATTTTGTCGTGACTGACTGTATTGCCGCTTATGTACTAGAGGCCAAAAGCATACAATCTTGTGTCAACTCTTAGTTTCATTTATATCTTCAGATCTAAATTAGAATAGTTTATATATATATATATATATATATATATATATATATATATATATATATACAGCATCTCCCGTCTCAGCTTCACCCGAGATAATAATTTAACTGATTTCATAAACAATTCAATAATATCTAAATAAAAAGTACTCTACATATACAAATCTATATTTCTATAAATAATTGAACGTAATTTACCTATCGTCGCTTCTGTGTACAAAGCTGCTTCAATGTAGCGTTCACTTCAATATATATATATAGATATATATGCATATTAAATATGGTTTCGATGGAGAAAATTGTATGTTTCAGTTCGAGCGGTAGAAAAAGATTTCAAAGTGTGTCGAGGCGACGTTTACAGAGAGTATCATGTTAGGACTTTAGGAAATGTCTCGGAACGACTACTATAGAGAGTTTTATCTTGGGAAAGTAGAATACAATTTCCAGGTATCCCGCAATGATTCTTATTGAGAGTGTGCGGGTTCGAAGGATACAATACGAATCTCTTCATAGAAGTCGTACTGACATACATGGACATTGTTTCCCACCTACTATACACGACACTCCCTGTAGAAGTCGTTCCAAATCATCTGGAAATCGCATTTTATCATCCGAACACAAAACTCCCCGTAGAAGTTGCCCCGACATACCTGAGCATCGTTCCATACCAACAAACACGTTTTCAGCGTAGAAGTCATCTCGTCATACCTGGGCATCATCTTCTACCGTCCGAACACGAAGCTTCCAGTAGAAGTCGCTCCATAATCCCTGGAAATCGCATTCGAGAATGGGAACACGAAACTCCCCGTAGAAGTTGTCCCGACAAACCTAAACATCGTTTCCTACCAACTAAATACGATACTCCCAGTAGAACTCGTTCGGAAAGACCTAGATATCGTATTTACGGTCGCAATTTGAATCTTCCCATAGAAATTGATTTCTCCATTTCTGGACGTCGTTTTTATCAACTAAATACAATATTCCTCGTATAATTCTTCCAGAGACACCTGGACATCGCATTCTATCATCCAAACACATAACTGCATATATAAATCGTCTTGAGGCAACGGGATATTCTAATCCACCGCTCGTACACGTCAATAAAATATTTCTCAGTAGAAACCGTATTTAAAATTTGTATTTATATAATATGTACAATATAATATACATACAATATATATATATATAGATATATATATATATATATATATATATATATATATATATATATATAGTTTCGAGATTATTGGTAAAGAACCCTATTTGTCATCATTTGTTTTGTTCAAACTAAAAAAAGATAGTGTCTTGTCACAATTCTGAAGTTAATATAACGTAGAAAAACAAGAATATAATCTGTCGTCAAAAACTATATTCAGTATCATTTGGCATACAGAACCATGTTATAAAAGAAGGATAGAGAGAGAGAGAGAGAGAGAGAGAGAGAGAGAGATTTTCCATGAAAGAGAAAATAAAATTTACAAAAATCAAAAGATATCCATAAGGTGTGAAAGTACTGTCAGATTAAGGTCACAGCTCCTTTAGGATACGAATCCCAAAATTGGATATGAACATTCGTTTTTTTTTGTTTTTTTTTGTTTTTGTTTTTTTTGTGACGCGTGGAGGGGAAATCTTCTAAAGACACCTCTCTAAGAGAGGTAGTGTCGGATTCATGGAGCCTTTGCTCGCATGCCTACTGACTAAAACCCCTCCCCGCAGGGATTCCTACCCGGAGGTATCATTCCCTTTACCTGTTGGGATAAAATATTATTCAACGGAACGGTGTAGGGGGTGGGGGAGTAGGAGTGGGATGTGGATAGGGGAGGAATTGGTGAGTTTAGAGGCTCTGCCTTCTTGGGGACAGAGGCTTACGTACGAAAACGAAGTACGGAGTGGCCGGTAGTGGCTGATGGGGTTATGGATCGCTGACCAGGTGGCAAGACCTCCTGTAGCGATCCGTCGATTTAGGACGGATACTACTCAGGGATTGGATTCCTGAGTTCCGGTGCAGTTTAATTGAATCTCTCAGATTTTTGGCGAATTTGTTCGCGTAGTCGTTGAGAGCAAGAAGGTTAGTTTCCTTAACTACTTGAGTGTTCCTTAAGTACCAAGGGGTGTTCAGGGAAGAGCGTAGCAGCCTCATGTAGGTGCCTTGGAGTCGCTGAAGTCTTTATAGGGGGATGGACCCCCAGATGGGGATGGCGTATGTGGCAATGCTCCTGATGATGGCGGAGAAGGCTCTGGCCTTTGTTCTGGGTGACAGGGTTTTGCTATGAAAGAAAGGTTTGAGCTTTAAGAAGGCTTCTAGCATTTTGCTCCTGGTGAGGCGGAGGTATTTGTTCCAGGATAGGTTCCTGTCGAACGTCAGTCCGAGTTATTTGACCGATCAAAGGCTCCACGGGATGGAGGAGCCTTTGATCGTTATTTTTGGAGGGGTGCGGTTTTTACGGGAGATGAAGATTGCACTGGACTTGCTCTCGTTGATGGAGAGTCTCCACCGTGAGTACCAGTTGATGAGGTGTGGGAGAAATCTGTTTAGCCTTGAGGTGCTGTGGCCTATTGTTTTAGTGGCGTCTATGAGGGCAATGTCATCCGCGTAGAGTGCCGTGGTAATTGTATCGTGTATGGGAAGATTATGGCAGAAAAAAGTAAAAAGTAGGGGGGAGAGATTAGATCCTTGAGGGACGCCGGCTGAGATGGCCTATGGAGCGGAAAGGGAGTTGCCTACCCTAACTCGAATAAATCGGTCTGATAGGAACGACTTTATTATCCCGATCAAATAATGGGGGATGTTATTGGCAATGAGCTTGAAGACGAGCCCGTCATGCCATACCCTATCGAAGGCTTGCTGGACATCTAACAGTAGCATCGTTGTTTGCAGCCGTCTGTTCATGTTGTCAGCAATGAGTTCCGTAACTCTGGGAAGTTGGTGACAGGTGCTGTGCCCTGTGCGGAACCCATGCTGACAGTCAGGTATGAGGTTTTTTCTGGTGACCGAGGTGGAGAGGCGTCTTAGGATAACGCTTTCGGCCACTTTGCTTAGTGAACATTCGTTTGAGCTGGCCTGATATTAATACTTTAGGCGGACTACTTTGAGTTGATGGTGATTCAAGACGCCACCTAGTGGCCGCTGGTAAAACTGATTGTTAAAACAATTAACTTAATTTATTGAGGAGAGTTAAATGATTTTCAATAAAAAACACAGCCTATGTCCTTCCCAAGATAATATAGAATCTATATGTCAAATTTCAGAACAATCGGTTCAGTAGTTTTTTCGGTTATCGTGTACAAACAAAAACACGCTTTGTCTTTATAAATTGGTATAATATGATATGATATGAAGTATGTATATATATATATTTAAGTAGGCAATAATTTATTTTATAACGTATGAGAGGAATAATTATCCCTTTAGCAGGACAGAAGCAACTCTACTTGAACGTTGAAAACACATTGTACATATATTAATTTCAAATACCTAATGAAAGTAATGTAATGCACGGGTAATGAAAATAATGTACGAGGAATTTAAGTATTTTAGGTTTTTAGAGCATTATATGATAGTTATATATCAAATATAATAATTTTAAAAAAGAAGAATGAAACTCTTACTAATAATAGATTATTTAACCTTTAGAGGATCGGTAAAACAATATATAAGTTTAAGGATAAGTTTTTTTATATCAACCTCATGACGTTAATGTTTTTGGCTCGCTGATTGCGACTATAGTATTAAAACTTCTAAATTCAAGATGATCAATCCATATAATAACAGCCAATATTCAATATGACGCAAATTTTCTTGTAGTCGAAAAAAAAATAAAATAATCCTTAGTAGTCGTATCCTTTCTCCATACTCGTTAAAACTATAATCTGCTTATCGCGACTTTATAACCTCCATTTTGGTTTTTGGGAACTGAATAATCGTTTTATACAAAGTAGTATATATAAATCATAGCGCTAATCTTTTGAGTTTCATCCATATGAATAGGTAATTTTTTTTTAATACAGAAAAATTTAATTTACGTTTAATGCTAAATATATTGATTTGTCCCATGATCGAGTCTTCCCCATGATCAATTTATGAAGTTTATTGATTCAATTTATTGATGAATCTTGAAAAGAAATAATACTACTTTAAATAATAAATAAGAATACTATATAAATTTTCATCAGAATAACAATAAAAAGAAAAGTTGTAATAATTATAATAGAAATCGCATTATTTAATTTAAAAAATAAAAAATATTGATAATATGTAATTATTTTATGAACATACTGTTAATAACAAAATTGAGTAACTATTTTTAAGAGATGAGAATGGGAAAAACATTTCTCGATAGATGTAAAGATAAAGCTAGTTCTGGACTACGAAAATGTAAACAATATTTTAGAAAACCAGATGGATAGTCAAGACTTAAAGTAAAAAAGTGCTGTCTATGAAAATCTTTCATCTTTAAAGTTACGCGATTGAACTAAAGAATCCAATATGTGTTTGTTTGTTTTTAAAGTTGATTTACCTCTCGAATTCCATTACAGTAATATGGAAACAAAATTCAGATATATTACCCTGAGAACCTTTTTTTACATTTTTTTCCTTTTGACATTTTTTTACTTTTATCAGTTAGAGATTATTAAGAGTTTATGGAGCATTAAAATTATGCTTTTAAAGTCTAAAAAGAAAGAGTGTTAGTTGTGACGAGAATAAAATATGATCAAAGCGCCCGGATGTGACGAAGATGCGCGAAAGTTAGATTTTTTTCTACCTCATCATTCCGTTTTCCTTTTTCTCTTTGCAGTTGCATATCCCTCTCTCTCTCTCTCTCTCTCTCTCTCTCTCTCTCTCTCTCTCCCTCTTTCTCTCTCTCTCTCTCTCACTTTCTCTCTTTCGTTCTATATACAGCGAACCCATCCTCTTTCGAAATTGACGTGTATGTATATATATATACGCTTAACTCTAAGCGCGGATCTTCTTCAGTGCTGAGAGTGCACGCGGCTACCAGAGTATAGGATTGACGGAGGAGGGGTGAGAAAAGCGGTAGTTTCGAAAGCTCTTTCCGATATATCCTTTGACTTTA
Organism: Sycobia sp. Sy_11; assembly: GCA_018907035.1. Lineage (NCBI taxonomy): Eukaryota > Metazoa > Arthropoda > Insecta > Hymenoptera > Epichrysomallidae > Sycobia > Sycobia sp. Sy_11. The sequence goes on along the minus strand of JACCIC010000024.1, from coordinate 4,338,564 downwards.
GAGGAGGAGGGGCGAGAAGCGCTCGAGATGAGAAGCGCTGTGACCGAAATATATATGTATATATGTATATATATATGCGTTCCAACGAGCGCATCAGGCGGCATCTTTTATTATTGAAAAGCACTCGGGCGGGACACAATGCGTGTAGTATTCACGCCGGTAAATCTGGAATTACCCTTGCCTTCGAGTCTATAAACGACGAAGAATGAAACGCGTCTTTTTCCGTAGTCGCGACAGTCGCTGAAAAATTCAGAGTCGCGGCGAGGCGGGGATGAGGTTCCCCTTTAATGCAGCATAAATCAACGAGTACGCGATGAGTTGGATAAGAGATATTATATGTGTATATTTCTTTAACAAATAATGCATATTGAAGTTGGAAGACGGATCGAGCCGCCATTTTACGGTCCTTAATTATTGTTATATTTTCGGAAAAAATAACTAGTATTCAATGAGAAACAACTGAACCGTCTGGTCTTAAGTTTTTGCCACGCCCGCGCAAACAACATAATTGCGAGAACAATAATTTATTCAAAATCAAGCTTATCGGGATAGTTTCGGGGCCTTCACGCTGTTTCAGACAGTTGAAGTCTACTGCTACTCAAGCGCGGTAGCGGAGGGACGGCCAAGAGGGGATCTAACAAAAGCCTTTGAATGCACTTATTATCACATCGCTTGCTTCGCCGCCGTGGAATTTCAGGAACATTTTACGCGCGGTCTCGAATCGACACTGGCGTGTAATTTCTAAAGCGAGTCGATATCAGGGCAAAAGAGAGATGGAGAGGGCGACGGCGGAGGGGGCAGGGAGGAGGGGGGAAGGGCTCTCATCGTTGCACGAGAAGACAGCATTGCGCTATATTAACGCTGTATGTATCTCGTTCTAGAGATCGACATTTCCTACTTCGGCTCGGGTGCAGACATCGCCAACATGACTTTCATCTCGAGGAGGAATATTCGGGCCATTCTACCGTCATATCTTCTTCCCTCCCGACAACCACTGCCCCCCTCTCTCTATCTCTCCTTCCCTCCCACTTTCTCTGCCCGGCTCTATTCATTCCCTCTGCGCTCATATATTCTATATTTCTCGTTCTCCTTTGCTGCACTTCTGCAGTACTTCATCTTCCCTCTGGGTCTCGGTGTAGTTCGACTAGTTCTCTGGTTCTGTTATATCCTCCTACGTGACTCTCGCCCCGCACGCCGCCTATCCGACCCCGGTCCCTATAACCCGCGGGTCCTCGTGTTCCTTTCTCGGAAATTCGAAAAGCTCGTTTCTCTCCCGTTGAACAGTATAGTCGTTATGAATTTAACGCCTTAAATTCGGGGCGAAACGGCGAAATTGCATTAGCATGGTTTTGAAATTGGAATGTCAAAATATTCATCGAATCGATGGCCCTCTCGGTAAATGAGCTATTCCAATTAAAATTAACCCGTCATCCCGGCTATTTCTCTCAAATAATTTAAAAATATAAATAATTATTAGTCAATAGCGCGTTCTGAATTAACTTATTGATTTTTAATTGCTCTAGGATTGGTGAGTTTTACTTCAAACATATTCTATATTAATTTATATTCAAACGATGTCAGTTTATAATAAATGAGCTCGTAATTTCTTATTAAAATAACATTGAATTCATATGAATAATGACTAAAAATATGCATCAATATGATGTTCGAAGTTGACTTGGACTATCAGTATATTATGATGAAATGTTAAAAAAACGTTTTGATATAAAATAATATTCTATGAAACATCAAAATACAAAAACATCAAACAGCAAAATACATTAATAATGAATTTCAATTTCTTGAATTATCTGTTTAGAAAAAATATATACTGATCTATACGTTTCTTCAATATAAAGTTATTTCAAATAATCTTAACTTTTGAAACTGCTTAATAACGCATCTTCTGAAAATTTAAATATTTTTTTAATAAAACAATTAAATATTTAATATCCGATTGTTTATTTATGCCCAGCGATCTAAATTCATTTTAGACAAAAGAAAATCATCTGAAATTGGTCTTAGTTTTTTTTTTTTTATGATTGAAATTTTTCCAGTAACGGGCCATCGATTTCATATTTTTCAAGCATACAAAACCTTTTTCACATACATTTTACGTATTCATCCAGCGATTAATATTAGTAAACTACTTAACCGACTGATTTTTCTCAACTTTGTTTATTAACGTAATTCAATATACTTATGCGATAAATTCATGAAATTTCGTACTACCAACTCCATTATCGAAACTGATGTCATTCAATTAATCATAAACAATATGTTGTCGGTGGTAATGTATTCGAATAAAAGTCTGTACGCCGTAGAGCGAACGGCGTGCGCGGTTGCGCCCGCGTCTCGTAGACAATTTCCCGAAGAAGGATCCTTGAAATCTTAATGCGGCACCTTTCTGTCGCGTGCCGCGTCCCCTCGTCTTCGAACATCCAGCGCCTCAAATATGCACGAGCACTCTCCCCGCCCCTCGGCCCAGGCCAAATCCCGAAGGCACGGGATCGCGGATCGCGACCGTTGCGACCTGTGCACGCGTGGGGTTCTTCGGGATGTCCGCGAGACGTCGTAAAAAATACAGCTGACCCCATCGCCGGGGTGGAGCATGCGCTGCCGACCGGAGAAGCTGAACCTCGCGCTCCTTCTCACCCCCCCCCCCGCCCCCAACACCGCGCGACTTGAAATATTCACGCGAGGAGCACGGTGGAGGCAGGCAACGAGTTCTCGCCTTCGACCCCGCAGCTCCGTCTCGTTTACCCCTTCACCGCCTCCCCCTCGCGCGAATTCAGAAGCATTATCGTGGCACTCTTCACTCCCTCCCACCATGACTCTGGTCCGTGCTCTCTCTCTCTCTCTCTCTCTCTTTCCCTCTCTCCTTCACTCGATCCCGCCAACGGCTTCGTCTATAAACCCCTGGTGGGCGCTTCCTAGCCGCGTGCGTAATTCGTGTGTTTGTGTTCGGCGGGGGTGGCGGTAGTGGCGACGTCGGTGGCGGAGGCGGAGGCGTGAGCGAGTGGGCGAGCCACGGCGCCTTGCCTCCATATAAGTTTACCTGAACGAACTGTACCTGCGGTCGGTTGGATGCATGCAATTTTGACTAGATTAGCGGTGCATTATTCAGCTAATTAACTACGCGCGCGATGTTTCTCTTCGCTCGTCGCTATAGGTGTGTATGATGCATACATGTACCTATACATGCGTGTATGCATTCGTATGTATATTTTGGATTGCACGTTCTACAGCGGCGCGCCACGGTGGCTTTATCTCCGCGACTCGCGCTCACGCCCACGCCGCCGGCTTCGCACGACTACCGTTTAACTGTTTCGTTCGGGCCGGGAGCGAACTGGTCCTTTATTATTATGTCCTCCTCGCTGATACCCGTTCGGTCGGGTAATATGCAATCGCTTATAGTCGCAGCGTTCACGCGATCGAGATTTACGGGTTTCAATGAACCATCGCGCGTATCTCGGGTCCTTGGACGATGGGTACATGCAGCTTGATTCGTCGACGATAATGTATTTTTCACTTCTGCTTTGCTATTATTATTGTGTTATTTTTAAAAACGTACCACTTTTGCTACCCTTCAGTTTTCTAGTTGACCTACAAAACGAGAGTTTCGATTTCTTATTAGGTCTCTGTTCATATATTTCTCTATTCAACGATCAACATAATTTAATGGATAACGTTGAAAATAAAATGATTAAAAATGAAATAAAAATAATACATTTGAAAAATAATATGAAATTTTGAACTATATAGTAATAAAATAAATTGATGATATAGTTTTGTACATATGAATATTTATTATTATTTTTCTAAACACAAGATTCAATATTATAATAATATTGTAGGCAATTGAAAATTAAAATCTCAAGTAACCAAACAGAGAGCGCTTGCAAATTTAACAATACAGTAAAATTTCTTATTTTATTCTCCCATTGCAGGCATTAAGCCAAGTTTAAGAGGAAAACATACCTTCCCAGAAAGTTTCGAATAAAGCTTTCAATAAAAAAAAAATAAATACGACGTTAGCATTTACGTAGACTGACGTTTTGTTCCAAGAATACAATCAATTCTTTATTAACTTAATATTATAATTCGCAACAAATTACAACTTTCTTTCACAATGAATGCATTCATATCATATTATAATATGTAATTAAGGATTCATAGTATAATTGAAATAGGGACTGAAAATGGAGATAATAGGGATAAAATGTTCTCCACATGAATAAAACATCTTTCATCATCGACATCGAAGTAAAAAGATTGAATTAAAAGTTCTCACACTTGGTCTTCTCGTTTCCGAATTTTTTCGCCTTCATCCCGTTGGCTTAGCTTGAAGTTCGAGTATACGTGCCCTTGTTTAGATAGAAAGTACTTATAATCATATAGATTAATTGCACCAATCGGCTATGAGTTGAACGATGGACGTATATATATATATATAGATAATCTACGCGCGCGTGTGTGTTTACGTGGAAGGGTGCGTGGGCTCGTCGCGTCCTAGCCACGATCGCTCGTTAATCCACGTTTCTCGAGAGCGACGCGTTACATGCGCGTTACACAGCGGTCGTAAGTGTCGGAGGCTGGGAGTATACGGGTGAACTAAGTGCACAATTAAACGGTAACGAGTCAACATCTGGGATAGACAGTCGCTCGGCTGCAGTCGTTGCGTGCGTCGCTGCGACGTGGTTATCGAATTCGAAGAGAGACCGAGAGAGAGGGGGGAGAGAGGTGGCAGAGAGGGCGCGGGGAGAAATCGCGGGCATGATTTTGCGCAAGGAGCGTGCGCGTGGCACTTTGGCTATAGAGCTCGTCTCTACCAGTCGTGCTGTTGCTGTTGGAAGGATCTACTTATTTCACTTTCCATTGTCGTTTTCTTCTTTATTGATATTTCAAAATTCCTATGATCGTTTAACTCATACATTACGTTCGCCAAATATCTTATTCAATAAATCGAAATGTTTTGGCAATAAAGCAAACAGTTTAACAATCAAAGGAATTGAAATTAATTCCGAGTATATTCGTTTTATATTAAAAATGTATTTCTGAAACAAAAAAAAAAAACAAAAAAAAAATAAAAGTAGAGGATAAACGCTTGCTTTAATTTTCGAAAAAGGATTTCCAGTAAATGTAGGCACTAAAAAATATTTATTACGATATGAAATTTAAACATTAAAAATAAATTCTTATCTGTCGATCTTTTCAGAATTTGAAAAATGTTAATTTTTGCTGAGATTGTTATATACAGACATCGCTATACTATCTACTAACAAACGTGTGAAATATAATTTTTTTTTGTCAAAGATTAAAGTTATTTAAAAGTTTCAAAGAATTATGATTTTGATAAATCACTATGACATAAATTTCTACGCGAGACGTCAAAATTTAATTGCAAATTTGCTACTTTTCGTCGCGAAAAGAATCTCGACAGACTTCGATGGAAGAGGAAGGGCGCGTGAATATTATACAGACGTGCGAGAGCGTACGATAAACGAGAAAACAAGCCGATCGAGCGTACATATATATATATATATATATATATATATATATATATATATATATATATATATAGTTTCCATGCTGCTGCCACACCACGGGGCTACGCCCGTCATTTCCTCGTAATTACTCGATTTCCTCGAGCGAACAATCCGCCATGTCTCTTCTCCCTACAGCTAAACCGGAGCCGTAGGGAAAGAGGGAAAGAGAGATAGAAAGTGACAGAGACAGCAAGAGAAGAGAGAGAGAGAGAGAGAGAGAGAGAGAGAGAGAGAGAGAGAGAGAAAGCGGAACGCACTCGAGAGCTCGCTTCTCCGGCTCGAAATCAATTGTAGAAAATGGCCAGACCTCTGTCTCCTCTCTCTCTCTCTCTCTCTCTCTCTCTCTCTCTCTTTCTCTTGCTCTCTGTATCTCACACTCTCGCGCTATCTCTCTCTTTACGTCCTCTGCTTCCTCTCATGCGGCTCCGCGGGTAGAGGAGGAGAGGGCAAATCGTGCGCGGGACCCGTCCGTCGGAACGCCTCGCCTCGCTCGAAGATACCGAGGAAATGAATGGGATTGGCCTGGCGCGGTGCGTCCGCGCAAAATCGCGCCAGCTGATAATTACCTATCAACTGCACTGAGCGCGACGGTTATTCGCGCAGCCTTCAATACCCTCGATTGGTTTCGAGGCTTGACGAGGAATCGTCGTTGTTATTTCGAGAGAGAAAAATTCTGGTGGCCAGTGGCCGAGAAGGAATAGGATTAAGCGGAGATTTCTGCGTAAACGAACGAGTACGAAATTACGAGTATCTTTTAATGAAAATGCATTTTCCCTACTATGTTATATATAAATAGTACTACTAGCGTCGCTTTGTTCATACAGATTTGCTGATAAATAGAGTAGAGTTTCTATATTTATATAAAATATTTGGGAAGTGACTGAAAGCAGACCAGATATGTTGGTGAACTTTTTTTGGATACTAGTCTACAGTAAATTGTCAACTATCTTTTTAAATTGTTTATATTACATTTCCGTTCTACGGATATTTTTTTTTAGAATATAATTTTTTATGGGCGTTTCCCTCAAATTGTTTGTTCAATCCTTCCTTTATTTTGAGCTGAATTTTCTTTATTGCAAATTTTTACCGCTATTGGATTGTTTTTTCTCGTAATATTTGCTTCTTTCGTTCTTAAGTTTTCGTACTTTTTTTCCATCAAATATTGTTTCCGCACTTGTTTCTAGATTTAAATCGCTTTATAAAAGGCTAACAAGCTAATATTTATATGAATATTTATTTTCTTGGCAAGTATGAATAAATTCTGTTTTTCTTCATTCAATGTCTAATCTACTGTTATTATATCATTAGTAGTTTTTCGGATATTTATCATCGGTTCTGAGAATTTATAGCTTCTGACAAGATGGCCCTTAGGGTTGAAATAAGCTTCCAGTGATACACATGTAGATGGTATGATTTAAGCCTTGTACGCAATCCATTCTTAAACACTGCTCTCTTTTTGGTGCGAGTTCTTTTGGGATGATATCTAAATGACTAAACTCTGTTTCATTTTTGGCAAAGTGTGCGGAAATTCAATTTCTTGTTGACTAATTAGTAGACGTTAAAGCTACGCTATACTTCACGCGGTGCAACTGTAATGTTAAGTTTCCCGCTCTAGCTCCTACATTTCCAAGCGAATTTAATAACACGTAGGCGTAGCAAATATAAACACGTCTGTTTACGTTGAACTCTACATAACAACTCGCTGATAAACTTTGTTTATGTTTTTACTTACCATTTATGAAAACAACACTTTTATTTTATTGTTATATATATTTTATTGTTATATATATATATATATATATATATATATATATATATATATATATACATGTACCATTAAGAACGTCCTTTAATAAAAATATTACTTTCCATTTTAATATTTTACGTAAAATATATGAGTTATTACGGGGTTTACTATAAATAAGAGTGGTCTGATTATCCTCATAATTATATTAGTTTTTTAAAAAGATAGTAAGAGCGACAGAAATTATTACTAGGTGGCTTTATATCAGTCATTAGAAATAGAATTTTTAAGATTACTATTACGAAAAGAGGAAGTGTTTAATATCTTCCCCTTGTCGTGATAGTGTCCTACGATATTACTAAAATGGATTAAGTTAAATATTCGATAATATTTAGTTATTATAACTGTAGATTTATTAATTAAAGAATTTCTATGGGCTAAGTATATATTCATGTAAACAAAGGCGATATAGTTAGAGGAGGTATTCAAAAATATGACTCTACATAAATAAATAATCTATGCACCATTTCTATCTTTCTCTTTGCTTTTCTACATATCTCTATCTCTCTCTCTCTCTCTCTCTCTCTCTCTCTCTCTCTCTCTCTCTCTCTCTCTCTCTCTCTCTCTCTCTATCTATCTCTCAGTATGCTAAACTCGCTAAATATTTCTCATCCAATGTTTTGCTTCGGATTGTATATAAGCTTGTTACGATAACTTGTTCGAGACGTTCCGCATTCAAAGTTATTTGTTTGTGTACTATAATGTAATACACGACGCTCCAGAGTATGTTTATGTAAGAGCTGTGTGGACTTTAGGCTAATTTTCGACAGAACCGCGTCAGGGTGAGGGAGAGTGGGATGAGTCGCCGCGCCACGATCAATCTTCCGTTTCTTATGATCTGAATGGATAATAGTAAATAAAAACATATAACTAATAATATGTGTTCTGTAATTTTAATAAATCATAATAATAAAGGAAAAATTCGGGAATGGTTGGTCAATGATGGAAACTTTTCTTTAATTTATTTTAACTGTGGGGCTTAAAAAACCTCGACTGTATTTATGGAGGGAAAAGAATTCAATATGAATCGAAAGAATTCAATATGATAAAAATTCTAGATTGCGCCACTCCACATTCTGACTAGCGCTCGATCATATAAAAATCTATTACAATTGGAGTACACTTCCGCTAATGATCGCCTCACACTAAACAGGTCAATGGGAAGTATTATTCCTCTAAATGTTCTACTCTGCGCCGCGCCACGGCGCACCGGGAGCACCTTAGGAGATTTCAGAACAATAAAATTTCGACAAGGCGAATTTCTTATATCACCGATGTGTTAAATAACACTCTTCTCAGGTCCACGTACGACACTCATACAAATTACACTTATACGGAAATTCAACTAAACAATACAAATAATTTAATATGAAAGATGCTAATAATCGTGAATAGTAGTTGTATACAATGTTTCCTAATTATACATAGACTTTAAAAACAATGTTAAATGGAAACCGATTACAAGCGATTACGAGCTACGACTTGGTCGACGTTCGAGCGAAATGTGCCTCTTCCAATTTTCTTATGGCTTGGAATCCAAAAGGTGTGGTGGAAGGGGGGATTTACCTGGATCTAGAGGGCTGAGCTTCGTCCGAGAGATGATACATGCCGGCATATGGGCATGAGAGGCTACGCTTCATTCGTCCTTCCATAATTCTACAGATGATAAATACAGATATTCATACAAAACAGGGAATCCAGAGGAATTCACGACTTTATCATAAGTCCTCGCATCGTTGGCGATAAGATTGACAAGGATGGATGGCGAAACCTTCATTCCCGTTCGACTCGCATAATACATACATACATATATATCTCAAACGGCTATTTCATGGCAACTAAAGTATTTGAAGGTAAGCTTTATATCATATTTCGTTCGTCTACACGATTTTCCGATTGTAATAATTATTGTTCGATGTGCATATGTAAATTTGTGTTTTTTCAGCTACAATAAATAACGCAATTGTTTTTTCTATGGAACATTATTTCATGATGGAAGACATATTGGAATTTATAAGACAATAGATCGTGTACATTTTATGTTTATTTAAGCGATATTTATCATTTGTATAATTGAATAAGTAAAAACGTTAAAAGAGTAAAGCCGTATTTTTTAATTTCTATAAAGATTTTCTGATCTTTTTCACGTATTTCCTAGAGAAAGTAATAATAGGACAAATTTTTCTATATAATTAAAATAATTTTATTTATATAATTATAATTCACATTATTATTAATATATATAATTAACATTAGCTATAATTAAGGCATCCAGAACAAATTTCCTTAAATATTAAAAAATATGAAAAAAATTCACCACATTTATGGCTAAATGAACCCATACTACTTCGATATAATAAACTTAAAAAATATATCTTATCAACAACATTATCAGGTACTGATTACGTCGATCTTCTAATTTGAGGAAATTTCAAACGTTGTTTTGCTTGCGAGCTGCAGCGCGTAATTATAAGCGAGTCGTGTTCTTCTCGCGTCTTTCTAAAAAAGTAGCGGCTTACACTTAGGGTGCGAGAAGATCATAAAAATAAAGTCAGGAAGATGCACGTTCGAGGTAGACTGGAACCGGTGAGGGCGGCGGTGGGGCGACGTTTTCAAACGAAGGCGGTGGCGCGCCCTCGTTTGAGTAAGGTGGAGATCCGAACGAGTCCGACTCCTCGGATCATGTACCCCCTTCCGCCTTGCCAAGGCTTTTGAGGGTGCGACGCTTCCTGCATATAAGCATGGCTGCGAGAAAACTCATATGCCTTTGTATATAAAGCGAGAGGGAGGTAAAATGCCGTTTTATGCACAAAATGGCAACGATATCCCAACACTCCCCGGCCGCATCTTTCCTTCCCAATGGTTTGGACTCGTTTAGCCCGTCCTCCGTCTTGTCGTTTCTCACCTTCGAGAATTGCCCGTTTAGAATTTTACCCCTTTCGGAGGGCGGGTATTTTTAGAATTCTTCGGCTGAGTCGCCCACCGAGTTGGGAGAACGCATCCCTCTTTCAATTAAGCCATGAGTGCGCTCGAGTCGACGACGAAAAGCGGGGAAGGTATGAAGGGAACGACAGTAGTAGTTCCCCTGAACGCTGTTGCGTTGAAAATATGTGGATTAAGGATTTATAATTAAACATTTCGTTTTTCCGCGGATTTTTTAATTTCCAATTCTAATTCCTTTTTTGGTTTAAAATACATTTTATATTGGAAGATAAAGCTGATATTAGCATGAAACAATACGAATTATTTATATATATCTTGACTATTTTACTATTTAACATGCTCTATTTCTAGTTTTTTATGCAAGTAATGAATAATAAACATGAGGAGAAATCTTTCTCTGCTAACCTCCAACTATGCGCTATAACTATTCTCAATTAAATTTAAAAATATATTTATCTTTATTATTTTATTATTATTTTTTTTATTATTTTTAATTTGTAATCTAATTTAATTATATTGTTAGTAGTAATTTCTATTTTCTATTATTCGGGGGTGATTATAAATAAGGACCGTCTGACTGTTATTATATCAGTATAATATAGTATTGTATAAAGGCTCTAAGACTGATAAAAATATTTATTAATTTAAGTCTTACTTAATAATCATTAATCATATAGTATAAGAATTTTGAATTTTACACGGCTAATTTTATACATCATAAGAGGTACATCGTTGAAACTTAAAGAATGTCATCATCCAACTTAGATAGACACTCCTAGGTAGATAATATACATAGTGTTTACAATTTTCGTTTCATTTCGTCGATTCAGAAATTACTATATTTGTGTAATCAACTTTCGCAGCATGCAATAATTAGATTCAATTAAATGATGTAAGGTATTCACCTGGTTTTCCATGAGTATCTGTAACGATAAATTTTCGTATTTTCGGACATGCTATGTCGAATTTGATTTTCATGTCACTACTATAGAACTTTTGAGACCTCAATGCATGCGTAATATAATTCGCTTTCATGATTATATAAACTATTATTATTAGGTTATAATTTATAAGCACAAATAAATGAGCGCTTATTAGAATTTATATGTTAAACGTAAGATAATATTTATACTTGAATTTTATATACAGTATTTAAAAAACCCACACATTAACATTTGCCGCTTGAATAATTGTGTACAGGATGGGTCATTTTGATCTTAAAATAAATAACTATCTGCACCATACTGATTTCATTTATTACTATAGAGACCTATTTAAAAGAGAAACCGAAACTACTGGGTACTACTGAAACGAACTAAATTTGTACTGGGACTGCATAAGTTTTATTGGCCGTATAAAAATTTTGAAAATCCCTACAGGGTTATTCCCAATTCCTCAAATCTATATAAATCGTGTCAAAACTCCACGACCAAACGAAAAAAATTCCGACCCGCCCACTCTCTGCCCTGGTATCATGATTACGATGACGCCATCCTGCGCCTGCAGGCCTTTCGCTGTAACAACGCTTGGGGGGGGGGGGCGACGACAGCGTCAAACCGCAGGCTCTGGAGCCCTGTAATCTTCCGGGCAGCGTACACTATGCTGCATCGTCGCCAGCGACTCGACCTTTTTTTTCGGTTCTCTATCGCCATCCTGGACCCTGCCAGCCACCACGCCGAGACAGTTACGCTGAGAAACTGCCGCCGTCGTCGCGACTGACGTACCGTTTTCCTTCCTTCAGGGATGTGCCTCAAACCATGTGTGTGGGTGTGTGTGTTTGTTTGCGTGTGTGCTTGTATTAGTCTTCCGCTTTAATATTTTCATCGAAATTGGTGTTAGAGTTACGCGTGACTGGCCGACTTTTTTTTTGTTTCTCGTCCGGAATTATCTCCTTTGGGATTTATATATATATATATATATATATATATATATATATATATATATATATATAGATATATATATATAGACACACATAATATGAGCGTCGCTCCGCTGCTGTGGACGAGACTCGATCGTCGCCGCACGTTACTGCCCGCGTCCAGAGGTTGGGTTTAAGCAACTCCGTGGAAGTTGCGGCGTCGGTGGGTTTGAGGGGGAGGGGGCGGGTGCGGGTGGGTGGTGACCGGCGGGTCGAGGGGTAGTCGGTTAGCCCGGGGGCGAACGCGCCACGGCAACTATTATAAACTGTAGCACCTCGAACTACCGCCTCGGCCGCCCTGTGCACCTCTCCCGCCGCTACCCCCCTCTCTCAGGACGACCGTTCTCTCTCTCGTTTCGGTGTCTTTCGCCGCTACCCCTCCACTGCGCCCCCACCCTCTTACTTCAAATAACCCGCAAGCTCTGTGCGCTCATACTGGCCTCTTGCTCTCTCTCTCTCTCTCTCTCTCTCTCTCTCTCTCTCTCTCTCTCTCTCTGTACGTCTCTTCTCCAATGACTGTTCCTCTCTTCTGTATATATCGCGCTTGCTCACCGACTCTCCAGAGAACTTCCAACTAGCTTGTGCACGGTTCTCTTGCACCAGCTCTCAGCGGCGCGGAGGAGTCGAGCGCGGCGCGCGCTTCTACCCTCTAATCAATCAACCTCCGGGCATTTTCGAGGCTAGCGCGCGCTCTATGGGCGCCCCCGGGATATCATCTGACGAGAGAGATGGGGATGGCGGTTCAGAGAGAAAGAAAGAGAGAGTGAGAGAGGGAGGAGAGAGGGAGAGTGAGAGAGAAGTGAAATCTCGTTTGGAGTTCGTTGACTCGAGGGTTGTGTTCTATAAAGGCGCAATACGACTTCGTCTTTTACCATAGCGTTCGATCAATATTCGAATATTAGGAAGAACTCAATGATTTGGTCTAGTGATAAAATGCATAAAAAATAAACCATATTTTAAACACATATATATATATATATAAATAGAACCAGTACACTTTACAAACATTGCATGCAGTTGACTCTTAATTTTACATGGGTAATTCTCCAAAGTTAACTATATTATCAAGAGCCTTATTGTACAACTGTCGATGATTATATATAGACTACAACTGTCTTCAATATAATGATGATAAACTGAAGCAATTATTTCTTATTATCCATAGACTATGTACGGTACTATATGTACTATATATTATAATTTTATCGGTTTTTTACAATAAAAACAATATGGGAAATAGTATTAGCGGCCTAGCTACAATGATCCATTGAAAGATTTTGTAACAACTATGAGCAGCTTCCAGTTTTAGTAGAAATATCGTTTTGACTTTCTCTATCTATAAATCGAAAATTGTTGTACATTATCTGTATAGAAATAACTTAAGAATTTAAATTCAAAATATGTATATTTACACAACCTAGAAATGTATTTTTCATTTTCTTCAACCTATTAGATTATGAACGTGAAGGGGTGAGGTCTATATGTGCAACGTTGGAAATCTCGCCGTAGATTGCTGTGGTGCTACTATGCATTATAAATATATATAGTGCATCTTTGTGTGTCCTGTGTATATGTATACCTTTTGGCGAAGCCAAGCTGAGCTCGTTATAATTCTCCGCTATCTATGGAAATTCTAAGCCATGCTAAACAACAATTTTGGAATATCGCAAAACTATGTGGACCGTTACCTTGGCGCGCAACTCGAGCGCATTTGCTGCTAAAGTGCGCCTTACAAATAGTTTACTTATCTTCTTTAATCTCCTTTAAAGACCGTTATGCATATAAGTATAATACGTGTATATACAAATATCTAGACATTTTATGGTAAGTATGCTTCCCATTACTTTTTTCAACCTGCGAAGCAAGATCGTCAAAAATACGAGGCGGATCAGGTACAGTTGCTTCCTCGGTTTGGGGTATTTGTGGTATGGATAGTGGGAGTTACAATATATATTGTAAAGCAAACAAAAAAATTCTAGATAATATTATTGCAATTATTGTTATAAGAACCAATATTTTGATAATAAAGATGGTAAGAGTGTAATTTATTTAAGCCTGTGAAATTTGACAGAAGGACCGTTCTACAGTCTTATACATTGATGACAGTCTTATAATTGAATTGCTGCGACAATTTGAAACTGATATTATATTCATATATATATATATATATATATATATATATATATATATATATATATATATATATATATATATAATGTAAAAAAATGTAGTAACATAATTTAATTATAAATATACAAATTGAATTATTTTACTGAACATTTTAGAATAACTAATATTGACATTCTCAAATGGACATGCGATCTTAACGAACGATTATTTAATGAATTAATTAACAAGGTTGTAATTTTGGAAAATGCCAATTTTATCATTGTAATTTTATGGTTTTGTAAACATAAATCATAAAATTTTACGTTAGATATTCCATACATAATTAAGAGATAGGCAAGATATTCCATACATAACAGACCAAAATTAATAACCTCCTGGCCTTCGGGCGTATCGTAATTGTTACCTTGTGTCAGCACAATTCCTCTAGCATTACCGTCAATATTTAGTAATTTAATTAGCATATATGAAAAAAAATTAAGATGGAATATTACCTACGGTTCGGTGGTTGTACTACACCGCTCATCATTAAGTCCACACTCACGCAAATAAGCGATTTGGCTTAGCACATGTTTTTACATACGAGAAGTGTGTCTAAAGCAAACACATTTGCTTCGCTTATCCTCTTCGTTAGAGTGCTCCAGATGAATATTTTGCGCACGAAGAATACGCAAAAGAAGAAGACTTGTACGCGTGCTGTTAAATCATACTACATTTTGATACGGCTGTGGAATATGATTATTTGCCCCTTGGATAAGATGGATAAGATAAAAATAAACTTAAATCCTAATATTAGAATATATTGTTCATGAAAGCCGAAAAATTGCGTCAAAGTTGTGATTTTATTGTTAGAGTGGTGAAAATTACATTTATGGCGTACCTTTAACACACATTTTCATTGAATATGTTACTACAATATTCATAAGATCGATGAAATTCTTTTACAAAACTCACAGATACTAATTAAAAAACTCTGTAAATTTGAGAAAAACAGGTTCGAACGTTAAATTTTAAAGAAATGCAATCCCTGATTTGATTGATTCATTAGGATATATTCGAATTTCGGATTGACGATTTAGCCGTATATTTTATGGTTTTCTATTTTAAATGTAGAAAAAACTTGATTTTTTATCACACATTGATGGAGCAACAAAAACAAGCGATGCTTCTTTTTTTGTAAGTAAATTTCAAATCATATATAATTATATATTCAGTCAATTAAATAATTTACTCATGCATTAGATCTTGGACGTTCGTCCGACCTTACATGTACAAGTAGCTCGAGCAGATTTTGGTCATTTCTATCGTTGACGATGTTCAAACTTTATCGGTTGCTCGAGTATATCGGAAATACTACAATATTCTAATCAAAGGGAATTTAAATATTCGATCTCATAGATTCAGTAGCCCGAAAAGGCGAAACGCGTTGATCAGCTCGAACAATTCGAACAGATGAAATGGTCGCGGAGTTGGGTAACATCGATCGGCTGAATCGGTTCGCACGGCTTAAATATTCGAATGTTTCGTACAGCTTGTGATGGCAGCAGCGGAGGCGCAAGAATTTCTGCAAGGAAATACTAGGACGGGTCGACGTATCTTTCTCAATATACGATAGTCCTTGTCGCTATCGGTTCAGGATCGGCAAACTATCCTTGAAACACGAACTTTGCGCTCGTCTCGACGTGGAAATAATATATATATATATATATATATATATATATATATATATATATATATACATATAGGTGCACGTATATATATAATCCCGCCCGAGTATCGTATTGAAATTGGAGAAAGTCCCTCGGCAGGAGGTGTATCCGAGTCACCGGCGTGAAACCCTCGAATATATAAGAGCGACGGAGGAGTACGTGTGCCATATCGGTTTGAGGATATGCGGTGGAGCAAGGGGCCGCGGGGAAGCGGAATACATCGGCTCCTCGCGGCGATCTACCGTGCGCACGCCTTATAACGACGCACGTAATCGGGCCACTCCGCTATTACTTCGTTGTACGTATAACGGGCTTGGCCTTTATACATATAATCCAGGACACCGTGGTGGCGAGATACCGTCTTCCGGTCTCTCCCCTCTTTATCTTGCTCTTTCTCTCTCTCCCTCTCTCGCTCTCTCTCTCTCTCTCTCTCTCTCTCTCTCTCTCTCTCTCTCTCTCCTTCTCTCTATCCCCATCTCCTCCCACACCTATCTATATATATGAGACATTCGCGGCGGTTGCCACGCCGAGCCGAGGATGATGAGATCTGCAGGCTTGCATCCTGATGAGACTATTAAGAGGGCTTGATAAGTCCATAATATTCCGGTCGACGACGACGGCGGTGAAGGTGGCGGCGGTTGCTGGGATAGGACCTCCCGCGCCGCCGCCATTGCCACCCCCCACCCGACGCGTCGTCGACTCCACCCGGTGCCGGCGCGACGCGCCGAGCGTTCCCCATATATACCTCTTCCTTGCTGCGCTCTCCCACCGGTGGATAGAAAAGGCCATAGTTCCTGACCGAGATTGACGCATTAGATAGTGGGCGATGGATAGAGGCGGGGGGGGGGGTGTCTCCGAAATGAACTTTGGTCACGACCCTTGACTCTTGCCCCTCGCTCTATTTTGCGCCACCCGAGCCACCCCCTCTCTCCTTTACGCCTCCTCGGTGCTCGCTCGTTTCTCAACGTCACGGGCCAGGCCACGACAGGTGTGCGTACGGCTCGCGGTTCGTTACCGCTTCGCTGCTGCTGCTGCCCCCGCCGCCGCCGCCGCGACCGTCGCCCCACAGCGCAAACTTCTATCCAAAGTTTTGACGCGAGCGTCGCTGTAGGGAGGAGGGGGGCGTTAATTGCGCACCCCATAATGATTACGCGAATTTGATGATAGCAGCGAGGTCGAAAACGGGGTAAAAGGTTAGGAAGGCTCAAGTTTTTAGCTCGCCTATCTTTATTCAGGACTCGCGTTTTCTGGTGCCGTCAACTTTCTTTTAGTCTTGACATAGGATGTCGGAATGAGAATGAACCGATATTTTTTGCGTCAGAGGTTTGAAATCGGTTAATATGTCATACCTGATAACTTTTCTTCTTAATGTACAGACCGTTTCAAGGGAAAAACCGTTAATTTTTAAAAAATTGTATCTAAGTGTTTTTTCTTTTTTGAAGTTTCAATTTCCTAATTTCTTAGCAAAGTCAACTAGTGTCAAAGACGAAATTATTTAAACGTACAACTATATAAATAGTTGAGGAGTTTCAAGCAGAAATTCAACAAAGAATAACCAGAGGAAAATTAGGAGGTTGCGTTGCGCGGCGAGTGGACGCGCCCGTGCCACTGTCGCAGAGTTTCTTAACTTTCAAGCGTTCCCGTAGTCAGGCGCCTGGAGCTCTACTCGCCAGAGCTCGCTGCCCAAAATTAACTTTGAGCATTACAGATGTCGAGGTGCACCGCGAAAGATAGAGAGAGAGAGAGAGAGAGAGAGAGAGATTGAGAAAACAGTCGGAAGAAGATGAAGGCAGAGACAAAAGGAGGGTGAGTAGGAAACTAACACCTTGTTAGCCCGACAAATTTCATTCATAGCTCATGGTCGTCTTCTCGCCTGGCGACACGACACTCTGTATCGCCTTTCTCGCGCGCGGCGGATGAACGCGTGCAGCGGCAGAAAAAGTCCCTGTAGAGCTCGAGATCTTTCAGAAATTTATCAGCAGAATTACCGCGACTGCGTCGTAGTTGTAAACGCGTTCTGACATTTTGCTTCGCGGTTTCCATTTTATTTAACCGTCGAACAAAAAACTATGAGAATTTCGTACTCCAAAAACTTTGTGCAGTTTTTATGTTTTGAAATTATACAGGAACGTCGATTGTACCATGAAAAATTGACCCGATGTTATCTATGTATACGTTCTTAGTATAATTTGGAAAGAAAAGCATATATACAGTGAGTAATAATAATACAAGATTTCTTCGGTATTATTTTTAATTTCAAATTTTGGAATTATCGAGATATTCGCGGTTATAATGATGCTCGTCAATGTTTAGTTTTATACAACCTTGGACAAGAACGAAACTATCTGGTGAAATCGAACGGGGAATTACGTGATTTGGAGTTTCTTCATTTGTAAATTTCCTATTTTTGATTTACGTGTATTCCAATGACTAGTTGAATACTTGTGATTGTAGTTCAAAGAAAACAAGAGAGTATGTACAAATATTAGAAATAAATGATGGAGTGAATAAAAAAAATTATAAATATATTAGAACGCATATCTTCATATCTGAAACGAAAAATCTGTATTGCTGTTTATAAATTATCGATAAAACCTGAAAGATGATCTGTTACAAAAGAAATTATTTGATTGGTTCAATTTTAATATGAATCAATGTTTTGGACACTATCGTTTTGAAAATTGCAGTGAAAAAATTAATATTGGTATTATATATTCCATTTTTGCATCGCGTCGAAGTAAAAGATGCAGAGATCGAGTACAGTAATTCTAATACAGTTTCTATACATGACCAAGCGAATCAAACTCTGGAAAGTGAATGAGCCAAGGGGAGTGGGGGACGGAGAGGGAGAGAGACAGAGAATGAGCTAGAATATCTCGGCTTCTAACTCAATCTGCCTTCCATCTAGCTCTCTAATAAAGCTCGGAGCATATATATATATATATATATATATATATATATATATATATATATATACACATATATTCGTGAATAGAGCAATAACGGGGCCAACGTGGCCTTTCTTGAAAAGGTCCTATATTAACTTACCGTTTCACGACAGAACTCGCGCACCGAATCCTTATTAATTTAATATTTCAGTATGCGCGGTATATCTATATGAGAATCGAATAAATTGGCGATTGCGCCGCATGCGCGGCAATACAGTTGCCCTCGTTAAAAAGGGAAAATCATGTTCGCGCGCAGCACGGAATTAAACTTCAAACGATTTTGGGGACGCGAAACTGAAACGAGTCGTTAGGTTATTAGCATGATATATATGTAGCGCCGTAATTTTATATTTGATAACAAATATTTGTAACGTAATATGTGTAAGTCATATTGATGTTTGCAGTCGATATATATAATACATTTCACTCTAAGCTATCGATATAAACCAGAAACTTCTATATAACATTCGCATTTCGTACATTTGTTCATGCATGCATGAACTTGTGGAATTATTATAAAATATATCACATGCGTAATTATTCTGCTCTTTAATTATTAGTAATAAAATTATTGAGAACGTATTTGCAACATTATTTCTCACAAATTTTAAAAATAAACATTTCAATAATTTTTATCCTATAATATTGTTAAATGCTGTGAAAATTCTTGGAAGAAGTGTGAAGAACTTATATTTATACGCAGTCAGTGTTTCAATGGTTCTTACACATGGAATAATATTTAAAAATATTATACGAATGAAATGAAAAACTTCATAAATCTTTAATTTTATTAAATGATCTCTAATCGTAAGATGTAAGAGTAATGCAATATTTTTTTTATTTAAATATTATTTATTATAGAGTATTTAAAATATACTTATGAAGAAATATTTATTGAAATCCGCGAGTACATATTGATTTGGTTAATCAAGTTTGAGTGCTTGATCCTAGGAAATTTCAGAAGTATTTAATTCACGCAATATAGTCTGAATGTTTGTGTACGTATGCAAGTCCTTCTAAAAACTTTGTCATATATGTATATATATATATATGTGTGTGTGTGTGTGTGTGTGTGTGTGTGTGTGTGTGTGTGTGTGTGTTGTATATTAATTACTACATGTTTGTATTCTATAAAATGATTAAATAATAATACATTATTTTAAATGTTTAAATTTCAATATAACATTAATTTGGTGACATTTTCATAAAATTTTTTGTAATAAATTGAAAACTTTGTTCACTAATGTATTAAGCCTTTATAAAACTATATCTTATATTTTACTTTGTTACTGGTTCACTACGTTTTTCTAACGCCGAGCAGTATTTTGCAAAATTTGAATACAGCAGGGTGGCAAAAATCAAATGTCATACAGACATAGAAATAATCAGCCCGTCTTTCAGAAATTTTTGTACAATTACTTTCTTACAATTTCATTTTTACAAAAAATATTTCTTAATAGATGACTGACTCGCATAAGATAAAATTTACTTGAAATTTTTTTCAAAGTTCATTTTATTAAAAATTGTTGAAATAATCGTTAACAAATTATTAAAATTATCTTAAAATTTAACTTACTTTTACTTGAATATTGTACTCGTAACATCATAGACGATAATGAAAATGGAAGATTCTCCTTCACATATGTATATATATGTAAGAAGGAGTATGATCTTCCCCATATCGCAATTCACCTCCATAAAGATTTGCTACTATACATAAATTTCCGCTGTATTCGGCAACGTTATTCGTTAGAGAAGAAATTCATTGAGAAATAACTGCATTTATACTGAGCAAGTATTTTTAACTAAATTTGCAAATTTCGTCGTAAAATATCGTTCTAAAACAGAATTAGATATCTTGCCTAATTTGCTAATATAAACCGTATATTAGGCATCCTTGCATCATTATATACGATATATCCTTACGCCTCGTGTAGACGTCGCAAAAAGATTTAAGCACCTGAAAGAATATTCGCGCCGTTCAAAATTTCCAGCGAAAGCTCGATCCTCGGCCCTTTGCAAATCGAGAGCCCCGCGCGCGAAACGACGCCTCGACGTCGGTACATTCTAATTCGGCGGCGGTATTAAGGATGAGGGAGGTCCGGTCGGATCTATCGAAAAGTAATATGGAGAGTTCTCGAGTATAGGAGGCGTATGTAGGGGCGGGGGAGTGGGCGTCGTGTCAGGGAGTTGCTTTGTCTCGGGAGCGAAGGGTCCGTGGGCGAGAGGACGGGGACGGGGAGTCCCGGGCGTTTAATGGAATTGACGGGGGCCGTTCGGGGGCGAGAGAAGGTTCGCGCGAGTGCCAATAACCGGCGAGCAGGCCGTGCTGCGTTTAATTGCGTTAGTATATTTCATCGCGAATGCATATTATGTATATAGTCGTCGTCTCGACGGGCCCCTAGGGGTGTCTCGGGATTTTCCAGCGCGATGCTCGGGGGGGGGGGCGGAGGGGGGTCGAGGCGCGGGATCTCGACACCTGCGTTCGTTTGATCTTCCGTTGCGTTATAGAGAGTTGCTCGACTCAAAGGATCAAACCCACGCATATGGCAAATGATAAGGAAAGAGTGCCAATGCCCCTTCCGCGCGATTTTCTAATACGCTTAGTGTTTTGTATGCTTGAGGCTATAAATGATCAGAATTGATAGTTTCATGACTAGCCGTTGCTGGAAACATCAATGAGGTGTCTACAAAGTACAAATAACTCATATGATTTTTAGGAAACATAAAATTATATACGTTAACATTTTGTACCCATAAAAATAGAAGTTATTAATTCGGTGCAATAATCGTGTATTCATATTGTTCGCAATGCAGTGTGTTTTCATTATCAATTTGTGACCGGTGGATAGTAAACTCGTAATCTATCGTTTGTCTTTATCTTCATACAATCCCCGTAAGGAAAAGAAATTAAGCAAATCATCCGACTAGTTTTTGAGAAATTATTTAATCTTTTTACTCATGCCCGTAACAGCCATTTTTCCTCTGTATGAAATAATTGCGTTATATAAAGATCGTTCGAAAATCTATAAAATACGAATAAAATTCTATTGCATCGAAGACTTTAAAGGTACCGCGCTTCCCGGCGAATCAGAAACTCGCGTGCCAAAAACCAGCCTTGACCGGGACCATTTATAAAGGCAACGCGATCAATTTTTCCATGTGGCGCTTGTTACGCCCCCTTCCCAACATGTGCTTCGCGCCCCCTCCGTGAGCGTGCGAAAATTAGAAAGAGGGCAGTAATTCGGATGTCGTCGCGATTACGCGTCATCGACGAGCGCGCGCTCGCATCGCTGTTCTCCCTTCGCGCATTTGGTCTGCTATATATATATGTATGGGCGCGCGAGTTATTACGACGAGGGTTCGTGCGAAGGGAGCGCGATACGCTGTCGGCGCGACAAGCAGAACGTGCGTGGCTGGTTGCTCATTTAATTAGCCCCCTCCACGTTCGTTCTCCCCTTCTCACCTCCCTCCTGCCTGTTAATTATACGGTCTTCTTGTCGGCGCGAAAACAAGGTAAAACAAAGGATATTAAAAACGCCGAGAGCGAGGCGCGTCTTCGGTAGGCGATGGTGCGGGTCTTTTTGCGGGCGCGCGCTTATATCATGTGCTTTATTTCCAATTAATTACGCGCCGAGATCTTTCAACGGTTTAACATTCTCTGGTAATTTATCGACTGCAGGGATAATCGACGAGTCCACGTATAGGGGCGGGGGAGGGCAGTCGTCGGATTTTATGGAATTATTTTCCGCGCGTTGCCGGGAGCTCATTGATTGGAAAACCGGAAATTAAATCTTATAGGGGCGTTTAATTCAGCGCGGAATGGCTTCCGCAAATGTTTGATCGAATTAATGAATTCGATGCTTATCATTATTTAATAGTCTTGCAGGAGGGTAATAAGTCGTAAAATTGAATCATTCATGAATTATTCGTATACTTTTCTTTCGTTTTTAGGATGATATTGATAATTCAACGATTCACCGATGATATTAAATAAAATGCAAATCGATAAATTGAGTACTTAGCATAATATGAGATTTCAAATAAAATACAATTTAAGAAAAACCTTTATTATTTTCATAATAGTCACCGTAGATTTCTTTCTGTAATACGTCGTTCAATAAGTGACATATTAAAAATCCTTTTATACATTTTAAAGTAACAGATAGGCATGATCTGGCTGCACGAATGTCAGATATCTTTGTCATGAGTTTGCTTGACAATTGTCAGAGCGAGTTATCATTCGTATTTCGATTCTAATGGCTATTTCAGGTGCAATGGTTTCTATTGTAAAAAAAAAAACAAGATTACTTGTTTTTAATTATTGTTCAATAGTTGTTTCAAGTAAACTAAATGAGAAAGTTTGATGATACACTTCACAGTAGTCTATCAATGCGACAGAGATGTCGCGTGTGATATTGCCACTCAATATATAAAGGAGGAAAATTAAAAAGTTACAGTCTTATGAAACCAATGGCCTTATCTGTTTAGAGATTTTTACTTTTAGTTGATTATACGTTATTTGAGTTGGATCTCACTGGATTGAAATACGCGATTTATTTCTCAACTCTAATACAATATGAAAAATTGATTAGAATTATTTAACATAAACTTCATGAAAAAATACTAATTGTAAGTTTTTTAATTGACTGAATAACTCTACTAGAATTTAGTACATTCTGAAGATTGTAAAAAAGGATTCGATTTGCGAATTACGAGTAAAGTTGAAGCATTGCTCTAGGCACTGTATTCTTTCACTACCCTAATAATCGAAAAAAGCAGTAGTAAGTAATGGAAATTACTTAGTACTACTACTTTAAAAAGAAGTAGTAGTAAGTAATAGAAGTTAGTAATAAATAGTAGTTTGATTAATTTTTTTTTTTAATTTTTGCGTAAAACGAATAATATTTGTTTTCTGTTAAAAAAACGCAACGCAATAATTTCAGGACCTAATAGTTATTAGATTATTTTGCTACAGTATTCAGTGCAAAGTAAAATTCAGTATAAAGACTCGAGAAAGCTGACTGTTTAATGAAGGCTTCTCGATGGTCTTATGATATCTAATTTGTCCAAAACACTTTTCAATTTTTCTCTTTTTCGTTAAATGTAATAAAGTTCACTATATATATCTTTGTAACTTTTCTAAAAGGAATACTAGGCCTATACATAATAATAAATACACATATTTATTTTCGCATCCTCCAAGTTATATATACATATCTATCTATCTATCGATATATATATATATATATATATATATATATATATATATATATATATATATATTAAGTGTTTCAGTTAACTCTTGCTGATAATCCTAATAGGAAAGAGAGACAACGAGAGAGAGAGAAACAAAACGGAAGAGGGAGAGAGAAGGACATCCAAAAACGTCACGCTAAACGGGTTTGATGCAAGCTAAAGTTGCTTCCCCGCGAAGATGCGGAAGTGAAACAACCAGTATGTCTGCTCCCAGCTCGTGAGAGTGCGCAGATTCATCAAGAAGAATATCAAGGATGCTGCGCTATATATATATATATATATATATATATATATATATATATGCAGCGTAGACAAGAGTCGTATTTTTATTTTAATCGAGCTCCGACCTTCATATGCGTAATGCGCACGTATGATAATTCTCTCCTTTGTTTTTCTGCTCGGTTACGTAACCGGTTTATTATTTTCCCGAGAAAATACAGCCTCGACTGATACCTCCGTCTATATGATCTAGCCATATGGTAAAGCGGCTGCTTTTTTCATCTAGCAGCGTATTCACATGCGAGTATCTTTTGAGCTGTAACGGATTCACGGTAAATTACAAAAATATTTTACAAAAATATGAAATAAAGGATTTTATCCATAAAATTAGGTATAATATTACTGTTGTTATGTTTTCTATCAACCGTCTCCAATCCACACTTATTAGAAACGTTACCTTTCATCATTTATCCTAATGTAAAATTTTCAAAGAAATTGTTTTTGTGTTTCTCAAACAAAGTCACCGTAGACATCAAATGATGAACGTCAAATATTATTTTCCCATACAATAGAACAAAGTATAGTTAATTTGGAAAAGAGTTTTTTTTATGAATGAAAATGGGTTTTTCCTCTGAATGGTAAACGTACGGTATCAAAACCAATATTTTAGTATATGTGATACTGAAAATTTTAATGAACTGATATAAAAGCTTAAAATAAAAAAAAATTTAATGTAAATTATATTGAATATACTGTGAAATCCATGATAACTAATTAATGAATTGAATCAGTGAACTATGTTGCTCAATCATTTATTTAATTCGCTTAACAATAGACAAAGTTTAGGTTCATTGGTAGGATTAGTGTTTTAAAGAATGAGTAACCGAAAAGTTGTTTAGTAACAAACAAGTTAAATAAACTATTTGAAAACATAGCTTGTTGATTCAATTCAGTCATTAATTCAACTGATATATACAACGTGTTTCATTTATTGATATCGATCCTTGTGCAGTTTATTCGATAGCTATCGTCTTACGCCCAAATTTTTAAGCCTGCAAACACATACTTACATTCCATTACATAATCGTAAAATTTTCATTCGATATATATATATATATGTATAAGAATTTAAGTTTTGCCTTAGTAGAGCCTTATTTTACAGTCGCGATTGTTGAGTATAGCAGACTGAACATTATTTCACAAAAAAGTTTTATTTTTATGAGAATTCTTGTAAATGACTTTTCCAGTTTATTGTATATCATTTTATTCGACGTAAGATACTATATAAGAAGTACTATATTATTTTTTATAATTTTCCGTCTAGAAATATATGTTAAAAGTATTTCATTATTTTTATTTGAAACCGCTTTGACAAGAGTGTCCAATTGATTCGTTCGTTTTATCGGTTTCGTTTTCTTCAAATTTTAAATAAAATTAAAATACGTAAAAAGATTCAATTGTTTCGGGGGGTTTGGGGAAAAACAGGTTTAATCCAAAGCATCTTGACTCATTCGAAAACGAAGACTTCCTAACATTTGAACATTGTCAGCGGCGCTCTCACTCCACCGATCAGGTAGGTACGACAAAATGAAAAAGAAAATAAATAAAACAGCGAAACCGTCATGGGTTCTCTTCGCGGGTGTCCAGGGACTTGCCTGGTACGGATTCGAGTCTTCCAAACTCCTTCTTGTTTGTGTCTGCACGTGTGCGTGCGCGTACCAGAAGCGCGCCGATGTCGCGCGGGGAGATAAAGAGGCGCGACCATCGCGGTTAGCTGGAGCATCGACTATAGAAGCGGGTTATCTTGGCAGGAAGGGGGGGGGCGCTCGTAAAATCAAGCCTCTCACGCATCTCCCCGTATAGAATGTGACGGCATGCGCGCTAGCTGTGCGATCCTGCGAGAGAAAGATTATGTACGTGTGTATATATATATCTGCTCATCAAGGAAGGGTAGCTCAACTCGATTTTATCGCGTATAATCCACACGCTCAGCATCAGTTTAATCTGTTAATTATCTACGCAATTCTTTCGTGCTTCCTTCGATCCAAGAAATTTTATAACATATCAAGTTTTTTTAATCAATTCTCTCGCAGGTTTTGATCCTGAAAATTTAATTTCAACTTTTAGTTTGAACAGTTCCATTTAATATCATGTATTTTCAATCTTCCTAGAACAATTCAATAGATGTGTATCGATTTTGAAGGATTCTTGAAAATACTTTTGCTGCTTATAATTAGATTGTGTTCGAAAGATTCGAAAATATTCTTTTATATTATTATTAAAAATCATGTGAATTTTCTGATCAATCCTGGTTCCGTAACTTTAAGCAAAAATTTTCATAGACTTCAATGAATAAAGCTAGTCGTTTATGCCCCTTGATTTTTGGTTTCTAAGAATTTTTATGAATATTTTTTAACCAAAAATATTTATGAATTTAAAAAAAAAAAACATTTTTTTCACCGAACGCAGTTGGGTTCGCCGGATCTCAGGTTTTCGGAAAAGATCGAGAAACTCGGAGAGCACCGAGTTTATATATATAGCAAGTAAATACAGCCAGAGACGCGCACCCCTGTAAGTCGCATTCCGCGAGGTCGTACACACACACACACACACACACACACACACACCCACACACAACCACGCGCGCGCATATATTTATTTATATATATACCTATAGCATCGTAAATTGTAAAATCTATCAAGACCAACGCGAGCGCGCGCACCGGAGTATAACATAACTCAAGGGCTCGCGGTTACGCGGATATACATACGAGACATTGCTGGGATGGAGATTCGGCATAAATAGTCGGCTTGCTGGTCCAGGGAGTTCGCGGGAGACGCGGGAGTGTGTCCGCGCGAAGGAGAGAATAGGATATTAGAGAGATAGAGAACGGGAGAGGGTGATGGAGAGGGAGGGAGAGAGAGAGAGAGAGAGAGAGAGAGAGAGAGAGAGAGAGAGAGAGAGAGCCCGGTAGACAGATAGAGAATTTGTGCCGCGACCTGGGAACATCGTCTATATCTCGAATAATTTATTGTATAACGCTGGAGTTGCGTTCTCTCTGGAAATTCGAGTAATCGCGCCGCAGCCGTACAGCCTAAAGACAGTAGCGAGCGGATGTTTCGCGGCGTGAGTCAGGAATTTTGATGTCTATATCGATTCCTCAGCCTTATTACGATTATTGTATAAGAAATGTTTGGCTTCTATTGCTTTTTTTTTTGCAATTTTACTTATTAGTCAATGGAAATGAATTTTCGAAAACCTATATATGAAAAAAGTCCGCGTTAATAATGTCTTAAAAAATAGACAAATCATATGCCAAATGAAAAATGGGAATAAATTATTTATTTTATAGTAAATAAACGAAAGTAACTCCTGTGCTAGTAAGTATTTAATTATATTTATATACTAAGAATATTCTTCATTAATTGAGGTTTATGTACCTAAGTCACACGCTCTCTTCTCATTTTCTATATATGCAATTTGTAACTATATTATAAGATGAAATAGTTGACAATACATATATTGTTGTATATATTGTTGTATTATTTGATCTTGCCTTTGAGCGTGAGAATGATATTAGTATTTTATTTTCAATGTATATTCAACAATAACTATTTAGCACGCTGAAAACGTTTTCTGCTCTTAATACAAATTTAAAAAAAGGTGTAAAAGTGTTTAAGAAAAAAAATTTTATTCCGTATCTCGCTCTTTTAAAGAAATATGATAGAGGATCAATATAGCTTGTTTGACGTTCGAATAGATAGAGAGAATGGGTAGCACTACTTGTTACGCCATCTCTGCGAGGGTAGCTGAACCTTCTCTTCAACAACTCTTCACCCCCTGAAGGGATAACCGTTTTATATTAAAAGAATCTGATAGATGTCGCGCACTACACAATTTTTACTTTTTTCATATAGTAGAAAAATGCACAGTAATTTCATGACCAAATTCCTTAGATCATAAGATAGATGCATACAATATTAAAATTCCTGAACGTATCGATCGATATTGATTCGTGTGATAAATTAAAATTTTCAATATTTTCAATTAAAAAAAGATAATTTAAAATAATTTAAGCAGCTATATTTTCATTTTAAAATTTCAGCTTTTTATGTTTTTTTTTTGTATATGGCAATATTTTTACGACAGCATATTTCGATGATTGAGCACAGAATTGAAACAGGAGACTATATGTGTGTGTGTGTGTGTGTGTGTGTGTGTGTGTGTGTGTGTGTATTCTGGGTGTGCACGTGTCCGTACGTATTGAATTCACGCCGTAGCAAGAGGGCGCACCGGTTGGCGGGCAGATTTTCAAAAAATCTCAAGAGATGCGCGCGCTTTGCTTTCATCGATCGCTCGGAGATTTGGGTAGTGGTAGTCTCTAGCTACCCCTCCTACTCTACTACACTCCCACCCACTACTCTCTCGCGCTGTATCTCTCTCTCGCTCTCTCTCTCTCTCTCTCTCTCTCTCTCTCTCTCTCTCTGCCTTCCACTCTGTCACATATGCTTCCGTCGATCCATCTTCAATGCGTCGGCTAGCTAGTCGTCGAGTAGAGAGCAGAGTTTCACTTTTAGGGCGGAGCTTTGAAGTTGGCGCTGTAATCCTAAAGGCGCCGGGAAAAATGATAAAAATTCAAATGTAAAAAAATTGAAAAAAAGTATAAAAAAACTTAAGTAAAAATATTAAAAAAAGAAAAAAAGAAGAAATTTTTAATTAAAAAAATGTATAAAAATATTTAAAAAATTTTTTTCTTTAAAAAAAAGTTTTTTAATTTTTTTTTAGTTTTTCTTTTGCTACAAATAAAATACTCTTATTCATAAATGGGAAATATATGAGAGAAAACTTATTTCTCTAAAATATCCTTTATTGTGTGCCACACACAAATGGCAGATCGTTGTTTTTTATAGCACAATAGCAAAAATCATCTAGAAGAAGGTAAATACTATAGGGTATGTGTGTGTGTTTGTGTGTGTTGAGAAACTTCGGCTTTACCGTTGCATCTCCCTAGAGAGCCTCTTTCATTAAGGCTCAGCGAGGCAGAATTTCGAAAATAGCCCCTGACCGCTCGGTAACCCACAGCATTTTTCAGTCTAAGCGCACCGACCTTTGTCTTGCTACCTCACTTGCTCCCTTCCAGAATGTTGCATATATGCACAGTTCAGAGCTTCTCAGTGGAACCAGGGCTGCTGAGCGCAATAGAACCAGCGATCAAGGGGGAATAATCGCGCACATATACATATTGCATAAAACCCAGTAGGGGCGTGGAGACGAGTGGAGGGAGAACTGCGCGAGAGCGGGATGCAGCAGAGGACCAGAAGGATGTCAAGCGAGGAGACGAGAGTGAATCTAACCTCAAAATTTCAGCATCAATCCTCGAGGTCTATTTCCATGTTCCACTTGCGGGCCTTCTCGTTCGTGCTATAAAATCGCCAGACCCAGCCACCCGACGTGCAAGTAATTTCTTTCCATCCACATTCTGGCTGCTTCATATGCCTACCGTCACCGCGGCCGGTAATGACGGGCACCACGTGATCCACCAAGCTACACACTCTCTTGTTTTTTGTTTTGGCGCTGCGGCTCTTGTGTACGGGGGCATCGTACTATATGATCGTTGCGCGAGAAGTAGAAACTCAGCGGCTCGCAAGGGGGGTGGGTGGGGGTAAAGGCTTCGAGTAGGGATGACGGCGCGACGAGACGGGCGGGGGAGGCGGTATTCGCTACTGCTAGGAATATCGCCGTTACCGCCGCCACTGTCGTCGGCGTTTCCATGGCAACCCATTGTCAGCGGCGGTAGGTCGCCGTGGTGTGGTGGATAGAGTATGGATGGTCTTGGTAAAATCGGCAGAGGTATGAGCGGGGCGGAAAAATGCTGAGTTCCTGAAAGATAGCGAGAGAGAAAGAGAGAGAGGGAGACAGAAAAATGTTGGTTGACGAGCTATTTTTGACCGAGATTTCGTCCCTGTTACGCGCGCCCGCGTGCGGCTTCGCTGCGAAGCTTTCGCTTTCGTGGGTGAGCTCCTCGCTGTACCAACATCGGGGGCGCCTGTTTGCATTGTTTAGGCGTCTAAGACAATTATAATGGCCAGCGCGTTGGTGCGGAGATGCGGCCCCTATATATGACTCGCGCCTCGCCACTTTGTTTTTTTCCTTTTCTCTTCTTCTCCTTTTTTTGGCGTTATCTTACTTCCGAGCCCAAACAATCGGGCCACTCGTACCGACGGTTTTCTTCTCGCGACTGAACTCTTCTAATCAGACAAGCGATTTTATACATTTTGTAGTGTAGTTTCCTGGAGTCATTAAATGTTTTTTCGAGTTATCAAATGTTGATTTATTTTTCTTTATTTAGATTTTCTCTAAAACTAAATTAAATTATATACAAGTTAATTTAGTTTACGCTATCTATACATGAACATAATTACTTTTTTTGTTGTTGCTATAAACTGTATTTGTGCAATTTTCTTAACAGGTTCTTAAAATTTTTTAACAGGTTACAATATTTTCATGTAGATAACAAGCTGATGTCTGTGAAAAATAAACATCGCTAAGTGTATGTTAATTATTTACAATTCTATTTATTGAATGCTATTTACAGTCGACTGATAGTAATAGATTTCGAAAAATGGTTGATGGAGCAAGTATATTCGTTTTGGTGACAAACTCGTTCAATCTTGAACCTGAAAACGAGAATAATAGCTAACATTAAATTCAAGATTATCGTTAAATGAAAATATTATTAATAAATATTGTAGCATTTAAAAAATCTATATTTATATTTATCTAGAAAAATATTTATTTACATATTGGATCAATAATTGTATTTCATTTGAAAATTTTTTCAATGTACAATAAAATATAATTATGATTTTGCTTAATTGAGTGTGATAGTGTTCTTTACACTCTTTAATTATTTAGAATAGTTATCTAGAATTTTACTTTCTAGAACTTTTCAATGACTAATCTCTATATTCTAAAAGAGCATCAATCAGTTAATATAAAAACGTTTCCTTAAAGTTAAATATTCTTAAAAATCATTGATATTAAATCCTTTTTTCATATATGGTAAGTAATAATTCGATATTAATAATTCCAGCTCTCCAATTAAATGTAATGATGTTTAACAATATAGCTGACGCTTAATAATAACTGGTTATATCCTGAACTCCAAAATGAAAGAAATACTAGATCGATTTATTTTTATATATTTCAGCGTGTTTTATATATTTTAAAAACATATGTATAGAAACCAAATTGATGGTATATAGATCAGTTGTAACATTTTAGTACTTTAATGCTTTGTCAAATCAGACAAGCATGCATATGCATATACTTTGTGACTTCAATATTTAAGCAGCAACGTTTTATCTTTTTTTTAAATATAATATTTTGTACGATTTTATAGAAATATTTTAAATACATAAGTTTGTTTATCTGTTATTCACTTACTACTTTTTTATTTAGGTTCGTAACAATTCCATGATATTTTATCAAATAATGTCAAACGATATATATTTTGGACGTATAGTCATACATTATTTTTACCATTTTCCTAAAGCTTCAGTAATAAAATTACGTTACTTTCGCTCATCGTTCTTAGAGCAGATGTAGTTTTTGACATTGCTTGCGTATTTTTGTAAAATTCTACTCTATCTGAACAGTGCTATGGCGCACCCATTGCTTTGTGCGATTTAATATCCAAAGTTACTTGGGCAGAAATATACGATTTTGTAACATATAGATTTGCTTATTCGCGCGTGCGCGCGTGCGTGTAAGATAAATGTTAATCCGAAAATGAAGGTGTTCGAAAAAAGTAGCGATATTTATGTTGGACACAATATCGTCGTCAATATGTAAATATTCACTCCGCGACGCCAGTCATACACCGCAAAAGTCCCATAATCTTGGGCCCAAATACGTCACTACGTCCGATCTACGCGCAAATATGCTCGTAGAAAAGTAGCGTTAAACTTCCTGCGCCCGTACGCTCCCCCTCGACTGCCCCGTGCCCCATTGGCCCGCGCGTATTTGCGCATTCTTCCGTAAACCGAAGGGCAAAATCCATTTATCGGAAAACAGGAAAATCCGGGGTTATACGCGCGCGCCCGCTCCCGCGCCAAATCCTCTTACATCTCGGGGCACAGGTACATTGGCCTATAGCAAACAATTATTAATCATCATCGCGCGAGCCTGCATATAACAAACAAGCGTTACAACATCCCCGCCTCCTCTATTCTCCCGTCAAATGAAATTCACGCTTTCTTTGGCAGATCGGCGTTGGTCACCGTGTCCGTCCTCTCCTCTCCTCTCCTCTCTCTCTCTCTCTCTCTCTCTCTCTCTCTCTCGCTCTCTCTCTGTCTCTCTCTCTCTCTCTCTCTATATCCCTCTATGTATCTATCCATCTATCTATCTCTACTGGTCGGGCCGGTCCAAGCTCGTTAGGCGGTACAACACGCGTGCGGGTTGGCCGCGGGAGCGCGGACTTGTCGCGCGGCTGCCGAACCGCGGACCCGACGCGCGCAAGGTCCCAGCGCACGACCCCCGACCGCAAATCTAATCGCGGCTGGCCGCGCGTTCTCGTCGCGTCCTACATTCTGCCGAAAGGCGCGCTTGCCTATGCGTGTGCGCGGCCGTGCACTGGTGTACGCATATACGTGCGTACGTGCACGCTCGCGATGAGTCGAGAAACGCATATCTATCTAAATCTAATGCTCTGTCTTTGCGGTTTCCTCGCGCGTTTGTATCTTTTTTCTTCTTTTATTTAACTGATTTATCTCACGTGGCTTACGTTCGCATTCGTCTTACGATTACACATTGCTTCGTTCGACTTGGCGCTTTTTTTTATACTGTTATACAGGTTACGGTATTGGTGTCACCCAATACCAATTTTTTTTACTATATATATATATACACACAATACAAACGAAAAGTTACAGGGGATATGCGTGGATTATACTTTGTAAGTATTAAAATTTCTATTGTCGACGAAAGCATCGTCGATAAATCGTCGCAACAGTCAGGCAATAATTACTGTCGTATATATTAACGCGATGCGTGACACTGAAAATTTTAACTTTGGTTCAATCCCGGTTTCGATTGTATACAGGCGTAATTATATAATGAAAATGAAAAAGGTTCCGCTGCTTCATTCAGCGTGTACTCGACTATATAAATATCGAAATAATTAAACGATCAATTTCGAGGTCACCGGTAATGAGGCAATGGACACAATGAACGGAAGCATTCTCCAATAACGTAACGATTTTCCCCAATATAAATATTAATTAAAGAAGAGCAAAACTTTAGCGTATCTATTAATGTGGACTTTTAGTTGGTGGAGATAGCGCGTTTTTTTTAATACTGTAATTATTGGATTTTTAGACAAAATAAGTATATTGCATAATGTATAAGTATTTTTTTCCTGTTATTTTATATGAATTTATCTTAACATTGATTCTTTAACTCTGTATTAACATTATTTTATATATTCATTCGTTTATGAACAGATTTATGAAACCGTACATATTATGGTGATAAACATTATGGCCATATTTAACATAAATTTTCATATTAGATACGGGCATGATCTTTGTAAAGAAATAATGAATGTTCATAGAGTGCTTTCTCTATAAATACTTAACATTCAATTGAGTATTAAAAATATCATATAAATAATAGTATAAACAGTGCAGTATCCATAATTATTATTATTATTTGTTAGACCATTATTCGCATTTCTTATGCAAATATATCTTCAAAAATAAAAAAACAGCTCCAACTTTTTTTCAAAGCTGACTGCAGAAAAAATTGCAAAAACGTAATCTTCTTTTTATACTCTCAATGAATTTTTCTTTAACCTCCGATAATCAAAAAAAAGTATTTTTGTTTCGAATTTCCTCTCTCCTCGTTATTTTTTCCTCCCGTTGATTTTACCATA
The DNA here is from genome assembly GCA_018907035.1 of Sycobia sp. Sy_11. Classification (NCBI taxonomy): domain Eukaryota; kingdom Metazoa; phylum Arthropoda; class Insecta; order Hymenoptera; family Epichrysomallidae; genus Sycobia; species Sycobia sp. Sy_11. The sequence goes on along the minus strand of JACCIC010000024.1, from coordinate 4,304,153 downwards.
TAACTTTGCAAACTGTTTACCTCCTCTTCGCGTCTCACATCACAGCCCCGCGAGCACACGGATAAACAATCCAGGAAGGTAAACGCGTTCATACACCCACACACACACACACACACACACACACACACACACACACACACACACACACACACACACACACACACATATGCATACATACATACATATACACCAATACCTACGCGGCTGCCTCCGTTTCTGCCACTGCGCATTGCCGCCTCACACCCCCCCCCCCCTGCCAACATCTCCTACGCTCGCGGCCGCCCCACCATCGCGCGCGACGGTACAGCTTTAGGTGTCGGGCGGGCCGGCAGGTTTGATGCACCCCGCGCCATCGGCACAAGCGGGGGGGGGGGCGATAGGGGCGACACACCGACCGCGGCTACGTACGCTCCCCGCACTCATCTGCAGATGATCATCTCGTCCTCATCTTTCTCTCCGCTCTCCCCCACTCCGGGCCGCGCGGCGGCTCTGGCGCTATCCCCACCTCTCCCAACCCGATGCCCTAGGAGCCACGGACTAGCATAGGCGAAGGCGGAGTCTAATCCACGCTCTCCCCACCCCTCGTCTATGCCGGCAAGCCGAGAGCGTCGCGTCGCTTTTCGCTTTTATTGATTTTTCCGCAAAAAGCGCTCGCGCTCGCGCGCCCCTCCCCTCCCCCCACCTCATCTCGCCACACTATTATACTCTTACTATGCACGGCGAGACCGCGGGAGCGGGCCTCGTGGCTCGTAGTGTGGGAGACGTCGGCGGCTTGGTGGGGAAGCCGGCGAAGGGGTGAGAGAGCGACGGGCGGAGGGGGGGGGGCGAACGGGGAAAGCTGGTCGGTCATAACCTAGAGACGTCTACCTTACAGCAATGTGTGTCTGTGTGTGTGTGTGTGCAGCGCGCAGACTATCATCGTGTGCGTACGGGCGCGCGTTGCGTGCGATGCGAATCTTTTCTCGATTTATACCTATTCGACTTTTTATCTCGCTTTTATTATTGACCTTCGCGGCCGTTGGAGGAGTCATCTTCTTTAATTGACCTTCCTATGCCGCGCCCCTCATTTCACTGAATTTTTTCATCACTTCGGATGAGGATAAAATCGAACAGTCAACTGCTATTAATTGATTGAAAATATTTTTTTACAGAAGTATATTTTAAAGTTTTGAAAGTATTTTGAAACTCTGTTCAGTTACGTGAAAATTTTCTATACATACATATAATACATACGTATAAATACACAGATACTCATACATTTTTGATATTATTGAAGGGAGGAGTAGTGCCGTTCCCATGCCTTAGCAACGATTAGAAAAAGTTATAAAACAGCAATAGAAAAGTTTCATCATTCGAATGATCAAACAAAGAGTACAATTTATCTATTGGTGACGAAATTCATAGGAATCGTCCGATGTTTCTGGTGAAGAAACGCAGTTTAAATAAACGCTAATGGAATACGCTAACGGATACTTTACCAGTAATACGAAAATAATGGCATTCTTCTTTAGCTCAAAGACTATGTTATATGTAAATACTGCTGTTCTTTATTAGCGTAAACGAATTGCACTCTGCTTCATGTAGACTCGTATTAAAATTCAGTTCATTTCATTAGGTGCTCAGTAAGTACAGTTATTAAGCAATTCTGAATCA